>OX637406.1:14452389-14964889 GCA_951799425.1 Ilex aquifolium
TGTGTGTTTTGATGAAAGAAAGGACAACATTCAAAGACAAATAAGATCAAGAAAAAGATATAGAAAACACAAACAAGGCCAAGAAACTATACAAAAAACACAAAAGTACCCAAGAAAATGCTAGCCAAGAGCCACCATCAAAGAAGAAACAATAGTAACGATACTGGTGCCCCAATGTGCCAAAACCAAAATCAACTAGAAAAAAAAGAGTCTCAAAGGCAGAAAACTACTGCTAGAACCGGCAAGTTCAACCACATTTTCTTATGGTATATCTAGAGAGAGATCAAGTCCTAGTGGACTCTTAGCATGCGCAGATATATGAATAATATCCTTAACTTGCAAGGAGATCCTTAATATAACTTGATCATGGTAGTTAGTTTGGGACTATTGTGAATGGAATGTCAGTTTTCCCACTCGATATTTTTGCCTACAATAATCATCAGATCCCTTGTAATTTGTTATATCTTTAAAGAAATTTGATGATACATAATGTTGATTATGCACAATCAAATCAGTCGAATATGTGATGTAAAGTAATTAATGACGCAATTAATAATAAAAGACAGATTGGGTGGTTGGGTCTAGGTGACCTAACCACTGAAGGCGGCAACGGTGGCCGGAAAACTCTATTAATAAGAGAGTACAAGGTAATAAGGGGAAGAAAGAGAGAGCGCAAGAGTACGCTCAAGGTGTAGTGAGATCTACCCATGTGTCCGGATTTATAATTTATAGGCACAGAACCCTAGTTAAGACAGTGACGTGAATGTCAAGTTACTAATTTATCAAAGAGGATAGCTACAATTGGGGATGGACACTATCTTGGAATAATGATTATCCCGATGATTACTCTCTCATGCGCGTTGACTCTTTCTGGACTCTTGGGCTTTGTATTAGACTGAAGTCATGAGCTAAGTCTGACTTGACTTTTGATGCTTTGGGCTCAACCTATGAATTGGGTTTAGGTCTGATCTGAATCTGAACTCATCAAAATTTATATTATTTGAAACATCATTCCACATCTTTCTAATTTATATGTAGGTTTTTACATACACCTCCTAGCGTTAATGATCGCACAACATTCCTAAAAGCAAATGACATTGCATAAAATTAGCATATATAAGAATCACAAAGCATATATGTTATTTATAAATTCTTGGATAATAGATGACTATGAGTGGAGGTGTGACTATGTTATCTATAAATTCTTGGTTAATATAAAAACTTAGTTTCAATTTTGTGGTTAAATTAAGGTTAGAATTAATGTATATATACTATATCTCATATATAATGAGTATAAAAAAATATCATTCGCAATTTTATAAAGCATCATTTTCCATTAAAACACTTAATAAATAAAATTTGTCAGTGGGTAACAGTGAAATTTCAAATAACAGATGGATGTCTTTAAAAAGATGATAAATAAACTATACGAAAAGTGAATGAAATTTGCTCTAGTATTTATTATTAGGGTTATAAATGTAAAAAATATCCATTTCATTAACGTCATTAAGCGACAAACACTAAAGGGGACGTCAGAGATTTATGTTAATCTAAAGGGGTATGGATAATTTTTTTTAAAAATAAAACTATTATTATTATACAATTTTTTTCCAAAAAAAAATAACCATTATTATCTTGATATTTACAAGAATCTTTATAAAAAATTCAGTTTTTTTTTTTTTAACTGAACCTGAAAGTTCATGCATGCTTCTCTTTTCCTTTCCTGTTTCTTTTGTTTTATTATCCAATTTTTTTATTGTTTTTTCTGAGAACCCATTGATTGAATTCAGTGGAGTAGGCATTAAATCAAGAGGGGTCAGCGAGGTGTGGGGAAAATCTTTGTAACAAATAGGAGTTATGCACCCAACAAGAAACAATTCCCAACCAAGACCTTAGTCAAAAGATCTTCTAGGCACAGCTGACATGTTTTGACTCTGATTTTTTTGTAGGAAGCAGAGATGTGCAACACACACACAACACCCCCACCCCCACCCCCAACCTCCCCCCCCCCCCCCCCCCCCCCAACCACGCCCACCCAAAACAAAAAAAAAACCCACACACCTTCCTCTTTTCTCTCTCATGCAATATAATAGAACTCAAAGCTACTCTTTAGGTATCTTAATAATTAGCATAAGGGTGCAAATGCATCCAACTGGGTTAAGCTCGTCTCTGAATTATTTGGAGTTGACTAATTCTTGAATAGAGAGTGTTCAAAATCGGCTCTATAGATCATGATGAACTCCAAACATCTTGTTCAAGTTCAACTCAAATATTATATATATTTTTTTTGATTTTTGACCCAACTCGGCTCAAGTGATTGACTCGAGTCTTATTCGTGCTCCTGATTAAGTTCAATTTATTTATAGATATACATTATCAATATTATATATTCACAAGGCCCAATCAACACTAAAATTTTCATGAATAATTCGATTTATTTGTAGTTTTATATTTAATCAATAGGTGTTAAGCACTTAAGTAGTGGAACTATGTCCATTTCATCGCTTTGGGAATGAGAATTAACGTGGTTGTGAGGAGTTAATCAAATGCTTTGAACAACACTTTTCATGTAGTAGAATTAAAGATAATCAGTACTGGACCAAGAAGGATTTATCTTCATGAATGTTTTATCTTCATGAATGTTTTTTATGGATTCTCTAGTCTTGATGTGGATGATCTATTTTTGACTGGACCGGGAACGAAATTAGTCAAAGTGCACGTAAGTTAGTCCAGATACCCCTATCCCAAAAAATAAGAGAGGAAGGATTAGGTAGACGTTTACTTTCTACATTTCTTGTTCTTTCTGACAATGATTAATAATAAGGGGAAAAAATGAACAGCCGTTTAATAATATTTAAGTTTTTTTTTTTGTTCTTTATGCACACATGTAATAAGTTTATTATCTACATAGAAGATATGTAGACAATAAAAACAATTAAATTATAAAACAATTATTATTTTTTTCATTTTGGATTATGTTGTTACTTTTGTCTATGATTGAAGGTAGGCCTGTTAATCAAACTGAGCTACTTGAGCTTAGTTTGAGTTCGGCTTGTTCAGACTCGGTTCGTTTTTTAAACGAGCCCGAACTTGAACAAGTTTTTAGGCTCGTTTAAAAAACAAGTCCTACAAGCTCGGCTCAAACTCGACAAACTCGACTCGTTTATGTGCAAATTCTCGGGCTCGACTTGTTTTTGGCTCGTTCAGGCTCGGCCTCGTTTTCGAAACGAGCCGAACTTGAACAATTTTTTAGGCTCGATTAAGAAACAAGTTTTTCAAGCTCGGCTCAGGCTCGTTTGACTTACAGCCCTAATTGAAGGTGTCGTGAGAGAATTTTAATATTTTAAGATGAAAATTAAAAATTATGAGATTAAAGTGTTATAAATTCTTCTATAAACATAAATAAAATCAGAAAAGATTAAAATCATAGTGTCTAATTAGGGGTGTACATGGGCCGGGTTACCCACGGGTCCCGTTACCCGGCCCGAAAAAAATAGGCCCGAAGCCCGATAGGCCTGATAGTTGGCCCGCCCGAGCCCGAGCCCAATATCCTTTAAGAAAGGGCTTGGGTTTACCCCTAAACCCACTACCCGGCCCGAAGCCCGGCCCAATAACCCGCCCACATACCCGAAGCCCGAAGCCCGCCCGAAGCCCACATACCATATATATATATATATATATAGATACCAATTTGGGGGAAGGATCGATATGTACAAAATATGTACAAAGAAAGTTTTTATTTAATGCTGAAAGCTTAAATATATACAAGAAGCAAAATAAAGCTTAAAAGCTTAAAAGGGAACTATACAGAGTGTAGTACACTTACAGTACTAAGGTGGAAGGTAGAAGATGGAAGGTAATATACAAGAGAAAGGTTCAGAGAGGGTGTAAGAAAGACAAAAGAGTAGGTACAAGAGTAAGATAGAAAGGAAGGATAGGTCAAGCGAAGGATGTCCTCAACAGGCTGAGGCTGCATCCTTAAATAGAGCCGGACATGAAATCCGGATTTCAAAACTATCCTATACTATTCACAACTTTATACTGTACAAAACTTTTTACTGTACACTGATGTCAGTGCATGCGTCAGCATTACTGTGCAGACACTGTGCTCTATAACTATTTACAGCTTCAATAATCCCGTAGTGACGTCATGGCGTGCGTCACTTTTCAAATAAAATCTTGGTGACGTCATGGCATTCGTCACCTCAAATGGATCGGATTTATCCGAGGCCTTAGCTTTATCTGATCATTTTTTGTAAGGCAATTTATATAGCGTATTGCCATTATAATGAAGATTTATCTTCAAATCATCACTTAACAATTCTTTATTAAAAGAGATGTCATTATTAAGAGGAATATATTCCTGGGAAATCATAAAGTTTTCATCAGAGTTAATAGAAGTAGGAATTCTATCAACTTCCTCAACTTTAGCTTTCCCTTTGTCTTTTATGACAACTGGTGGATAAATGATCTTCTCAGTTATATCGAAAGTAGACATAACCTGAAGACGCCATTCATCCACAATTGCTGCTTTAAGCTGCTCAGTATTTAAATGGGGTTGATCTTTTTTAATTTGTTCTTTAAGAACTGTAATAGGATTTAAATTAATACCAGTATTTATACTAGTAGTGGAAACAATAGAGTTTGAGGTGGAAGATTCCTCTCCCTCGGTTCCCATGTCTTTAAGACATCTTTTAATAATATAATATTTATAATTAGTGGAATAATTATTCCAATTATGGAATATTTTTGTCAGCTGTTCAGGATTTATCCTGTTAGAAAATATTTTTCTCATTTCTTGCGGATTTATCCAGTAATCATTTAAAAAGGTATTTATACCTATCAGAAAAGTATTCTCCGTATATGGAGATAAATTTAAAGGAGGAGAATTAATTGAAAGAGATTTATCTCTTGAACCATGTTCATAAAATAATGGTTCATTATTAATGTCACTTATATGTGACTGACTTTCTTCACCAAATATGGTGTCCTTTTGATATACAAAGTCTTTATCACATTTATGTGATTCAAGATCAGTATCTTTAATAGGAAACTTGCAAGAATATCGCAAGGGTGGATAATATGCATTTTTATATGCATTAAAATAATTAGCATCCGTATAAGGATCAAAATAATATGCATTTTTATAAGCATAAGAAGCAGTGTTATAATCATCAGAATAATATGCTCTTTTATAAGCATAATATTGGGTTCTTACCAATATTCCTCCAATTTTATCTAAAATCTGAAGACTAAATTCTTCTGGAGCCAGATTCTCCATCCACTGTTTATAGTGGTAATCATAATACCAGTCATTAATTTCAAGAATAAGACAGAATTTCTTATCAGCTAAATTCTTAGCAGCTCGAGCAATTCTTAACAGAAAAAGAGGAACATCTTCTGTCAATTGCTCTTCCATAGCATGGCAATAAAGACTCCATAGAGACATTTTACAATAATTATTTTTCCATGTAGAAACGAAGCTGAATATATCTTCACCTGCATGGTCACAAATACAGTCCAGAAGTTCTGGAGTTTCGTTAATAGGGACAAGAGAAAAGGAGTCAGGATTCATTTCTGGAATTTCTTGATTTCCTGCAAGATTAGCACTCCAAAAAGAGTTAGGAATAATGGAATCAAAATGATTCTTTTTATAAATTAATTTTTCTTTTAATTGATTTATCATTTGTATTTGAGGAGAAGTTATAAACTCAAATAATATTTGGTGACCATTTATGGTAGTCAAAATTCCTTTAGAATCAATTTTTTCAATAGGTTGAATCATAGATAAAAAAGGTGTTCCTAAAATCACCAATTGATTTAAATTATCGATAAGCATGAAAGTAGTAGGAATACAAATTCCTTGATTACAGATATAAACATTCGAGAGTTTAAAATTTATATTTAATTTTGAACCATCAGCAGTGCTTACTGACTGAGTAGTTTTCTCAAAATATTTGGTAGGAATTAATCCAGCTTTTATGCAATTCATATCTGATCCACTATCAATTAAAGCAATGGTTTCAATAGTAAAAATTTGATTTATAGTAAGAGTAATTTTACTATACCATTTTTGAAAAGTTATTTTATCAATTACATTTAAGTAACCGTAACCTTCTTTAGGAGAATGAGAAAATGATGTTTTATCATCAACAAAGTCTTTATCAACTTTTATGGAAGGTGAGGCTTCATCATATGTTATGTCATTATCACCTTTTATGGCTTTGTCCTTTAAAGGGAAATTTTCCAAGGCTAAAACTCTAGTATGTAAGACTTTTAAGTCTTCTTTGAGAAAGTAAATATCTTTCTTTAAGTCTTGAACCGTAAAGGATGAAAACTCTCTAGTTGGAGTATTCTCAATTGTTATGTTTTCTGTCCTATTAAGGACTTCCTTAAGTGAATAAGATTGAGACATAGAGGGTTTCTTTTCTTCCTGATTAATCTGCAAATATTGTTCAATAGCTTTCTTCTTAGAATCAGGATCTTGAATTTTATCTATAAGATCAAGAATTAAAGTTTGAGATTTAGTTAAAGTATTTATACTTAATCCATTCATAGCCAAAATAGCTTTATAATAATTAGTTTCAGATTTACAATGAGAAGAACAAGATTTATCTTGTTTATCATTTTCAGAAGACGAACAACTTATTTCATCAATATTAAAATCCTCTTCCTCAGAAGATAAATTATTAATAGAATCTTCACTTTCTGAATGTAAAACAATTTTTAAAATCTTTTCTTTAAGATCTTCATCATTAATTAATTCATTAATTTGTTGTTTAATTGGACACTTAGTGGCAATGTGGCCTTCTTTACCACATTTAAAACATTTTAAAATAGGCTTTTTATCCTTTTCTTTAGATTTTTTAGTAGTTTTATCCACTTTTTCTTTTTCATAATTCTTTTTATAGAATTTTCTACCCTTTTTATAAGGTTTTGTGTAAGGCTTTCTTTTACTAGAAACTTTATCTTTGGGAATATCCAAATTATAAGCAAATTGATTACAAAATTCTCCAAGCTCTTTTCTACCAGTTAATCTTTGTCTCTTAAGTTGAGCTTTGAGATTTAAATCATTACAGAGAGCTAAACCTTCAGAAATACATTCAGAAATTAGTTCTCCGTAAGTATAATTTTCATAAGGGATTTTAAATCCACCATGTCTTTGCTTTAAGCGAATTCTTATTTTTTCAGCAAATAAACTGGGCAATCCTGAAATAAATTTTTCTTTCCAGAATTCATTATTAGCATCAGTTCTTAGCAAAACTTTAGCTAAAAAGACATCTTTATACCACCTAAAATGAGTTAAGGTGGGGCATCTTAAATTCATTAAGAGTTCTTTGCTCTTATCTGTACTTTGGAAATTTGTTCCAACAAAGTGTTTTAATATGGTTTGAATTAATGTATAAACAGCATCTTCTTGAGTAGTTATACTTCCATCTGCTGCTGTTATAATTTTTACTGCATTTAAGATTTCATTTTGCTGGGTTGAGTTAAGATAGTTATCCCACCAGCCACGCAATTGACCAGTGAATCCAGCAGTTACAAATTTAGCAGTAGTATGATCAGAATTACGATTGGCTCGACATATCGAAGCATACATTAAAATTTTATGTAAAACTTGATGAATTAAATATTCAGACATACCATCAATATTCCATTCATAAATAGAAGAGGCATCATAACCACTTTGATCAATAAAAAATCTTTCTTCATACATAATATCTTGAGGAGTTGACCTCGGATAATAAGCCATCAACGGAGGCGCTTGTTGATATGTATTAGTTTTTGGTTTGGAATATCCAATTTTATTAACTTCTGCTTTCTGCATGTCAGATAATAAATTTTCAAAATTTTTAATTTCAGTTTCATAGTCTTCTTCTTGGAACAGAACAACTTTTGAGTCTACCTCTATGGCACTAAGTCTTTTTAAATTTAAAAATAATCATAAAGAAGATTATGTTAAAAATATGGAAGAAATAGAATTCTCTGATATTGAAAATAAATTGCAGAACTGGGATATACCCCAGTATCCCACTAAGAAAATCTATAATATTGGAACTTTTGATTTTAAATCGAGTTTGACAATTAAAACGATTGAGAGGACTGTTCCTTTTGATCAAAATGGAGATATTCTTCAACTATTAACTGAAAGAGAAGTCTTAAAGGCTCAAGAAAATTATAAATTTTTGCATATCGGCTTAGTCCAAGTTGCTTTAAAACCTTTGACCCTTAAAGGGTGTAATTCCTCTTTTTTGTTAACCTTAAGAGATGCTAGGTGTCTTGATTTTGATCAATCCTTAATGGGAGTTATGCAGTCTAGTTTAAGTACTGGCCCTGTTTATTTTAACTGTTTTCCAGATCTATCTGTTTCTTTAACTGATAAAAATATTTTGGATGTTTTAACATGCAATATTAAAACCTTTGGTTATAATTTCAAAGAAGGTACTAATATAATGACTTTTATATATAGAGTCTATTATAAAGTTATGAACACTTTAAGTCCCGAAGCTAAGCTTCATAATCATAAAGGTCAAACGACTTTAATTGAAACTAATGCAATTAAAAATAAAATTGAAATTCCTAAAACCATTAAATGGTCAGAAATTCAGTTTCCAGAAACTTGGAGATTGGAATCAGTGGTTCATAAAAAACCAGAGATAAATGAAGAAATAACTCAAATTACCCAGTCAACTCAGGGTGATGTTTTGATATCATTTGCTAGAAATAATTTCTCTAGTTTAAAAATCTCTGATAAATCAGAAACTTCTTCAGATTATTCTACTCCTATAAGAAGATCTACTTCTTCGGTCTTAAATCGCAGAAAAGGTAAAGAACCCATAATTGAAGGTATAAAAACTTCTCATAATCAAATTCCCCATGGAATTTATCGCCAAGATAAAGAGATTTTTAATGATGAGGATTTTATTGATCCTACTCCATCCGAGATCGGATTTCAAATATAAGTTTTTATGGATAAACACCAAAAAGATTTTGTTGTTAATCGACAAGAAATTAATAAAGAGTTTTATCTTCCTAAATATAAAGAATTTAGAGATTGGTATTTTGAGACTATGAGTCCAGATGACCTCAAAAATTATAAAGAAATGTTTTATCTTTTTATTGAAAGAGAAAAAAGGATAATTCCTTTTGTTAATTGGTTTTTGGCATATTATGCTCCACCAACTATGGATCATTTAAATGTGATTGAAAATTTCCAACATAAATGGGAAACTTTAGATGGTAAAACTATCAATAGTTTTTATCCTCCAACTACTGAAGCTATTAAGTTAACTTCAACCTTAACTTCAAAAGATTCTGAAGATATTGTTTTAAATGCTTGTTATTCTGGAACAAATATTTCGGTAAGACAAAATAATTATACAAATGTTTGTCTACAGGCTATAGGTCAACATTTGACTAAGATTGAAAATTTGATAACAGATTAGATTAAAATTTCGTCTAAGTCTTTTCCTGCAGATTTTAATGAACTTGAACAAGTCAATATTAAACCCCCTGTGGATACTTCATCTTTCAATCTTCATAATAAAATTGAAGAAATTGAGTTCATAAATGCACTCAAAACTAAATTAAAAGACAATTTGGGGGAAGGATCGATATGTACAAAATATGTACAAGGAAAGCTTTTATTTAATGCTGAAAGCTTAAATATATACAAGAAGCAAAATAAAGCTTAAAAGCTTAAAAGGGAACTATACAGAGTGTAGTACACTTACAGTACTAAGGTGGAAGGTAGAAGATGGAAGGTAATATACAAGAGAAAGGTTCAGAGAGGGTGTAAGAAAGACAAAAGAGTAGGTACAAGAGTAAGATAGAAAGGAAGGATAGGTCAAGCGAAGGATGTCCTCAACAGGCTGAGGCTGCATCCTTAAATAGAGCCGGACATGAAATCCGGATTTCAAAACTATCCTATACTATTCACAACTTTATACTGTACAAAACTTTTTACTGTACACTGATGTCAGTGCATGCGTCAGCATTACTGTGCAGACACTGTGCTCTATAACTATTTACAGCTTCAATAATCCCGTAGTGACGTCATGGCGTGCGTCACTTTTCAAATAAAATCTTGGTGACGTCATGGCATTCGTCACCTCAAATGGATCGGATTTATCCGAGGCCTTAGCTTTATCTGATCATTTTTTGTAAGGCAATTTATATAGCGTATTGCCATTATAATGAAGATTTATCTTCAAATCATCACTTAACAATTCTTTATTAAAAGAGATGTCATTATTAAGAGGAATATATTCCTGGGAAATCATAAAGTTTTCATCAGAGTTAATAGAAGTAGGAATTCTATCAACTTCCTCAACTTTAGCTTTCCCTTTGTCTTTTATGACAACTGGTGGATAAATGATCTTCTCAGTTATATCGAAAGTAGACATAACCTGAAGACGTCATTCATCCACAATTGCTGCTTTAAGCTGCTCAGTATTTAAATGGGGTTGATCTTTTTTAATTTGTTCTTTAAGAACTGTAATAGGATTTAAATTAATACCAGTATTTATACTAGTAGTGGAAACAATAGAGTTTGAGGTGGAAGATTCCTCTCCCTCGGTTCCCATGTCTTTAAGACATCTTTTAATAATATAATATTTATAATTAGTGGAATAATTATTCCAATTATGGAATATTTTTGTCAGCTGTTCAGGATTTATCCTGTTAGAAAATATTTTTCTCATTTCTTGCGGATTTATCCAGTAATCATTTAAAAAGGTATTTATACCTATCAGAAAAGTATTCTCCGTATATGGAGATAAATTTAAAGGAGGAGAATTAATTGAAAGAGATTTATCTCTTGAACCATGTTCATAAAATAATGGTTCATTATTAATGTCACTTATATGTGACTGACTTTCTTCACCAAATATGGTGTCCTTTTGATATACAAAGTCTTTATCACATTTATGTGATTCAAGATCAGTATCTTTAATAGGAAACTTGCAAGAATATCGCAAGGGTGGATAATATGCATTTTTATATGCATTAAAATAATTAGCATCCGTATAAGGATCAAAATAATATGCATTTTTATAAGCATAAGAAGCAGTGTTATAATCATCAGAATAATATGCTCTTTTATAAGCATAATATTGGGTTCTTACCAATATTCCTCCAATTTTATCTAAAATCTGAAGACTAAATTCTTCTGGAGCCAGATTCTCCATCCACTGTTTATAGTGGTAATCATAATACCAGTCATTAATTTCAAGAATAAGACAGAATTTCTTATCAGCTAAATTCTTAGCAGCTCGAGCAATTCTTAACAGAAAAAGAGGAACATCTTCTGTCAATTGCTCTTCCATAGCATGGCAATAAAGACTCCATAGAGACATTTTACAATAATTATTTTTCCATGTAGAAACGAAGCTGAATATATCTTCACCTGCATGGTCACAAATACAGTCCAGAAGTTCTGGAGTTTCGTTAATAGGGACAAGAGAAAAGGAGTCAGGATTCATTTCTGGAATTTCTTGATTTCCTGCAAGATTAGCACTCCAAAAAGAGTTAGGAATAATGGAATCAAAATGATTCTTTTTATAAATTAATTTTTCTTTTAATTGATTTATCATTTGTATTTGAGGAGAAGTTATAAACTCAAATAATATTTGGTGACCATTTATGGTAGTCAAAATTCCTTTAGAATCAATTTTTTCAATAGGTTGAATCATAGATAAAAAAGGTGTTCCTAAAATCACCAATTGATTTAAATTATCGATAAGCATGAAAGTAGTAGGAATACAAATTCCTTGATTACAGATATAAACATTCGAGAGTTTAAAATTTATATTTAATTTTGAACCATCAGCAGTGCTTACTGACTGAGTAGTTTTCTCAAAATATTTGGTAGGAATTAATCCAGCTTTTATGCAATTCATATCTGATCCACTATCAATTAAAGCAATGGTTTCAATAGTAAAAATTTGATTTATAGTAAGAGTAATTTTACTATACCATTTTTGAAAAGTTATTTTATCAATTACATTTAAGTAACCGTAACCTTCTTTAGGAGAATGAGAAAATGATGTTTTATCATCAACAAAGTCTTTATCAACTTTTATGGAAGGTGAGGCTTCATCATATGTTATGTCATTATCACCTTTTATGGCTTTGTCCTTTAAAGGGAAATTTTCCAAGGCTAAAACTCTAGTATGTAAGACTTTTAAGTCTTCTTTGAGAAAGTAAATATCTTTCTTTAAGTCTTGAACCGTAAAGGATGAAAACTCTCTAGTTGGAGTATTCTCAATTGTTATGTTTTCTGTCCTATTAAGGACTTCCTTAAGTGAATAAGATTGAGACATAGAGGGTTTCTTTTCTTCCTGATTAATCTGCAAATATTGTTCAATAGCTTTCTTCTTAGAATCAGGATCTTGAATTTTATCTATAAGATCAAGAATTAAAGTTTGAGATTTAGTTAAAGTATTTATACTTAATCCATTCATAGCCAAAATAGCTTTATAATAATTAGTTTCAGATTTACAATGAGAAGAACAAGATTTATCTTGTTTATCATTTTCAGAAGACGAACAACTTATTTCATCAATATTAAAATCCTCTTCCTCAGAAGATAAATTATTAATAGAATCTTCACTTTCTGAATGTAAAACAATTTTTAAAATCTTTTCTTTAAGATCTTCATCATTAATTAATTCATTAATTTGTTGTTTAATTGGACACTTAGTGGCAATGTGGCCTTCTTTACCACATTTAAAACATTTTAAAATAGGCTTTTTATCCTTTTCTTTAGATTTTTTAGTAGTTTTATCCACTTTTTCTTTTTCATAATTCTTTTTATAGAATTTTCTACCCTTTTTATAAGGTTTTGTGTAAGGCTTTCTTTTACTAGAAACTTTATCTTTGGGAATATCCAAATTATAAGCAAATTGATTACAAAATTCTCCAAGCTCTTTTCTACCAGTTAATCTTTGTCTCTTAAGTTGAGCTTTGAGATTTAAATCATTACAGAGAGCTAAACCTTCAGAAATACATTCAGAAATTAGTTCTCCGTAAGTATAATTTTCATAAGGGATTTTAAATCCACCATGTCTTTGCTTTAAGCGAATTCTTATTTTTTCAGCAAATAAACTGGGCAATCCTGAAATAAATTTTTCTTTCCAGAATTCATTATTAGCATCAGTTCTTAGCAAAACTTTAGCTAAAAAGACATCTTTATACCACCTAAAATGAGTTAAGGTGGGGCATCTTAAATTCATTAAGAGTTCTTTGCTCTTATCTGTACTTTGGAAATTTGTTCCAACAAAGTGTTTTAATATGGTTTGAATTAATGTATAAACAGCATCTTCTTGAGTAGTTATACTTCCATCTGCTGCTGTTATAATTTTTACTGCATTTAAGATTTCATTTTGCTGGGTTGAGTTAAGATAGTTATCCCACCAGCCACGCAATTGACCAGTGAATCCAGCAGTTACAAATTTAGCAGTAGTATGATCAGAATTACGATTGGCTCGACATATCGAAGCATACATTAAAATTTTATGTAAAACTTGATGAATTAAATATTCAGACATACCATCAATATTCCATTCATAAATAGAAGAGGCATCATAACCACTTTGATCAATAAAAAATCTTTCTTCATACATAATATCTTGAGGAGTTGACCTCGGATAATAAGCCATCAACGGAGGCGCTTGTTGATATGTATTAGTTTTTGGTTTGGAATATCCAATTTTATTAACTTCTGCTTTCTGCATGTCAGATAATAAATTTTCAAAATTTTTAATTTCAGTTTCATAGTCTTCTTCTTGGGACAGAACATTTAAAGACAAATCTTTTAATTTAGTTTTGAGTGCATTTATGAACTCAATTTCTTCAATTTTATTATGAAGATTGAAAGATGAAGTATCCACAGGGGGTTTAATATTGACTTGTTCAAGTTCATTAAAATCTGCAGGAAAAGACTTAGACGAAATTTTAATCTGATCTGTTATCAAATTTTCAATCTTAGTCAAATGTTGACCTATAGCCTGTAGACAAACATTTGTATAATTATTTTGTCTTACCGAAATATTTGTTCCAGAATAACAAGCATTTAAAACAATATCTTCAGAATCTTTTGAAGTTAAGGTTGAAGTTAACTTAATAGCTTCAGTAGTTGGAGGATAAAAACTATTGATAGTTTTACCATCTAAAGTTTCCCATTTATGTTGGAAATGCTACAAATATGTTCAATATTACATTAAATTACTTATTACAACTTAACTTTTTAAATTTGCTCAACCAATTTTTATAATTAAATGACCACCATAACTTAAATAGTTCGCTTCCAAAAGGCCCAACAAAGCCCGCCCAAACAGGCCCGCCCAAAAAGCCCGCCCAATAGGTGACGGGCTGGGCTGTGGGTAGCTTATCCCTACCCGAGCCCGGCCTGAAAAAAAATTTCACGGGCCAAGCCCGGCCCGGCCCATGAACAGCCCTATGTCTACTTGTATATTTAAATCTAAATTAATAAAATATCACACAACCGATGCAATGGGGTCTACCAATTAGTCTTTGTCTTGCTTTCTCGTGGAGGAGACTCGGTGTTGACTCGGCTATTCCGGCGGCGTGTCGACTTAGGCCAATTGACCTGCAAAGAAATGTCTAGAGTCACAGACTCTTTAAAATGGCTGTGACCAAAGTTTCAATTTTGAACAATGCTACTACTTGAGATTGAATCTTGGTTGTTTGATTCTCATTTCTCATCAACACGCTGAGACCGGAATTTGAAACCGGAATTAAATAAAAATAAGATATATCTAATCTAGTTATGTCTACTAAAAGAGTTGGCAAAGGACCACATACGCAGATGGGGATGAGTGGTCACCTAGTTCAATGCTTGGGTTAGGATAGGAGTGTAACTTGGGCGGGCCAACTCGAATTCAGTCCGAACCTAATTCAGAAAAAATAGGGTTTAAGTTAGAATTTTTAATACTTGGGTTGGATCTGGGCAAAAAAACCTCAACCCGAATTGAATTTGGTCGAGCATCGGATTGAGACCTCGGTTTCAACCCGAATATTAAAATCGGGTTGAACCCGATTATTAAATTGGGTTGAACCCGAATATATATAAATATATTTAACTAGGGTTAGTATTTATTTTCACTCTTTAAAGTCCAGATTTTTCCTTCATTTCAAGTCTTCACCCCTGCACCTCCATCATTTTCAGTTCCCTTTCTCACTCGTCACTCCTCCCTCTCCCAGCCTCTTTCTCTCAATCGTCACTTGTTTGAGTCATCTTAGACTTTCAGCCTCCCTCTCTCACTCGTTACTCCTCTCTCTCTTACTCCCTCTCTCTTCATTTGCGCCTCGCTCTTCATCTCAGATCACTTAAAAAAATTAGATCCACACTTGAAAAAAATCAAATCTATACTTCAAAAAATTAACCCGAATTAAGTAACTTAAGCCCAATCCGATTTTTAACCCGAAATCAGCCCAAATTAAGTAACCCGAATTAAACTCGAGCCCGCCCGAATTAAACTCGAGCAATACTCAAGTTGAGTACCTCGAATTGAGGTAAGGTTAGGGTTGAAGATTATATACTTAGGGTTGGATTAGGGTTGACCTCTCAGCCCGCCCAACTCGCCCGAGTTGCACCCTTAGGTTAGGAGGGTTGAACTCACCACTTAATTTCACTGTAAGTTTCAGTATGTATTAGGACCCACAACCTATCCAATAGTTGTGATTATCAAGTCTATTTTTTAAGTCCATATAACACTACTCTTCTTAATAGCATTATTAGAATAATTTCTTCTCCGACTAATTTTTTTATTTGTCTTAAATGATATACCCATTGTTCACTTTAGTAAGACTTACTTGTATGTAATTGGTCGCACTTAAATTTATAAATTACAAGAGACGATCTAGAAATTGAGAAAAAAGTTTACTAAAGAAAATGAGTCTCCCACCCGTATGAATTTTGTTTTTATTTTTTACAAATATTCAGAGAATGTTTCGTAAAACTATGTACATTTACCCCTCTCCACATTGTACAGTGGCAAAACCCTCTTGCACATGGTTGCATTTTTTTTCAATACTAATGGAGAAGCATATGTGTGCCATAATAGTCGTAAGTAACTTGTAGTTGTCAACCTCTCTGGTTCACCTTTTTCTGAGAGCTGTGTTTTTTGGAACATCAAGCCAGCAAGATAATTCAGAAAAGAGGCAAATTTTCTGAAAAAAGGGTAGCACTGAAAGTCATTTATACCCATTGGACTGATTGATTGTAGGAAAGAAGATCTAAACAATATGGGACAATATTGTCATGTTGATTAGTTCATATGAGACTCCTGCAAAGGCTTCAACACAGTGAGTGGCTTGAAATATCCATCAATACAGAGAACATGGATGGAAAAAGTTGGATTAGCAGTTAAAGAGTAGTATTGCTACCTTGATGATACCATATTTATGAAGGTTTTTATAGTGTGTGTTGATTGTGTTTTTAGTTACAATCTTTTTGGGGTGGGGTTCTAATTTTTTGGGGTGAGGTTCCAACTTTTTTTAGCAGGGTTAAAAATTTTTTAGATTGGATTCCAACTTTTGGGGTAAGGTTCCAACTTTTTGGGCTCTAGCTTGGGTTATAACTTTTTTGGGGATTGGGTTCTAACCTTTTGGGTGGTGGAGTTATTACTCCCTCCGTTCCTAAATATCTGTCGTTTAAGGTTTTTGCACAGGGATTAAGGAAGTTATTAAATAACTCTAATATGAGTAAAAAATAATTGCACAAGACTAAAATACCCTTATTCAATACGTATTGGGAAGGAAAGGAATATGAAATGCACTTAGCCTACACCTAATCTAATGCATTGAAGAGTTAAGGGTAAATTTGGAAGAAAAAATATTAATTATGCTTTGGTATCATGAAACGACAGATATTATGGAATAAACAAAAATGGAAAAAACGACAGATATTTAGGAACGGAGGGAGTACTTTTTTTTTAAGGTTAGCATTTTTTTAAGTAGCGTTACAACTTTTTGGGGACGGAGTTAGAAGTAATCATTCATGGTTGAGTATGTATAAAACTATCGTCATGTAAGAGCCTCTACCATTAGCTTGTGTCAGTGGGGTGCAAGCCCATGTGTGGTTTTAGACATATGGTGCCAAGCGTAGATCCTTCCTGACTGGGTAAATGCACGTAGCGCGATTATCTCGTTATCTGAGGTTGTGACCGTTCAATGTCCTCGGAGGTCCGGAATGTATTTCGATTATATCCATCAATAGCCCCATCTTCCTCTAAATCGGGCGAGTACTTTAAAATGCTATAAAAACCCAGGATCTGTTTGGTTTGGTTTTAGAAAACAGGTTTTTGTTCTCGAAATTCTAAAAACAAGGAGAAGTTGTTTGGTTTGGGTGTTTGATTCTCCAATTTTCGGGAAAACAGGGATATAAAGAACAAAAAATATTCTACTTACTTTTGTTCTCAAAATTTTAATTGTGCATGAGAAATTAATTTTTTGAAATTCATTTCATTAGGATTCTACTTATAATTTCTTAAATAAAATAAAAGTAATTGTCAATATACTAATCATATTAAAATCTTACTCTAATTAAGAATTAGTTTTGCCAATTATAATAAAATTTAATATACTTTTTTATAGTATACGAGGTGCAAAAAAAAGTCGTTGCGTAAGCGCTCAACTCTCCTATTAAACGATCTTCAAAATTTATGAGCCTAGTTCGTCTGAGAACAAACCCAACAAGTTATAATCCCCATCAATACTAAATGTTTCATGAATAATTTGGTTAATTTGTAGTCTTATATTTAAGCAACACGTGTTAAGCACTTAAGTAGTGGAACTATGTCCATTTCAATGCTTTGGAAATGATAATAAACGTGGTTATGAGGACGTAATCAAACGCTTTGAAAAACACTTTTCGTGCAGTATAATTAAAGGTGACCCGCACTTGGCAATTTTTGGGATTTGCCGTCATAAATTTTTCTAATAAATTTTGCCAAGATAGGCATGGTCTATTTTTGTTCAGACCGGAGACGAAATTAGTCAAAATACACGTAAATTAATCCAGACACTCTTTACCGTAATACCAAAAAAAAAAAAGAAGAAGAAGGAGGAGGGTTAGGTAGGCATTTACTTTCCAAATTTCTTGTTCTTTCTAGCAATGATTAATGTGGGGGAAAAAAATTGAACAACCGTTTAATAATATTTAAGTTTTATTTTTTTTTCTTCTAGGTGACTTTTTTTTTGTTCTTTATGCACACATATAATAAGTTTATTATCTACATAGAAGATATGTAGATAATAAAAAAAATTAGTTAGAAAACAGTAATTATCTTTAAGAGGGATCCAACGGATATTTCATTTTGAATTATGTTGTTACCTTTGTCTACGATTGAAGGCACCGTGAGAGAATTTTAATTTTTTAAGATAAAAATTAAAATCTTTAAGAGGTTAAAGTGTTATAAACTCTTCTATAAACATAAATAAAATCAGAAAATATTAAAATTATAGTGTTTACTCGTATATTTAAATCTAAATTAATAAAATATCACACAACTAACGCAATGGGGTCTACCAATTAGTTTTTAAATGCCTGTGACCAAAGTTTCAATTTTGAGCAATAATTCTGGACAAATAATGAATCAGCAATGCTACTTGAGATTGAATCTTGGCGGTTTGATTCTCATCAACACAAACTAGATTTATTGCTAGAATTTCAACAAAAAATTCACCAATTTTCACTCAAATAATCGATTAAAAGTATTTATTCATATCCAACAAATCAAATTTGAATTTGAACTGAATTTAAATAAAAATAAGATATATCTATGTATGTGGGGATGAGTGGTCAACTAGCTCAATGCTTAGGCTCAGTGGCAGAGTCACTCATAGGCCAGGATGGCTGGTGTCCCTTGTCATTTGTCTTTGTCTAATATACATACTCATATGATATTTTTACTTAAGGCCTATTTGATTTTTTGATCTTTCCTTTGACCCTTACATTTTGGTGTCTTGAGAAAAAAATATTATTAGGTCTTATATTCTTACTAGGGGCAATCCGTGTTTAAAGGCACAGTGCAATTAAAAAAAAAAAGTGGTTTCTCTGACAATGGAGTGACGAGTGAGGTGAGGGAGAATGAGATGGATTTAGGGGGAAAAATGTGTTGGGGA
Organism: Ilex aquifolium; assembly: GCA_951799425.1. NCBI lineage: Eukaryota > Viridiplantae > Streptophyta > Magnoliopsida > Aquifoliales > Aquifoliaceae > Ilex > Ilex aquifolium. The sequence goes on from OX637406.1 coordinate 14,471,539, forward strand.
TAAAATTTCAAATAGCTAGTTGATTTATTTTATAGTTATTATAAAGCATATTAAAATTCTAAAAAATTCAAGTTTTACTTAAAAATACACCATAATCTATTTTTTCATAAAATCTTAATACAACTTAGAAAGTTTATTGTGACCGAAGAATTATATTTATATAACATAAATTAATTTTAAAAATTATATATGATTATTTTTTATCTTAAAAATGAAAGGGTTAAATTTTTTGATGAAAAATAAAATACATATATTTTGATGATATATATATATATATATATAATGTTATCTTTACATATAAGATGAGTAACATTAGATAAATTTTTGAAGGGTTTTTGAACACTTTGAAAATATAATGATGCATATTTTTTTAAGGGTGACATAGTAGTCAATTAAAAAGTTTCATAGAAACTAATATTTATAAATAGAGAGTAGATAATTAAAGATATATTAGAGGTAATTTAGAAATTTAAATACATTGGAAAATGATGATAATTTAAATATTTAATTATAAAATAATAGAGTGATTTTTACAATTCTTTATAAGGATAAAATAGAGAATCAAAAGTTTTTTATATTAATTTTTTTTTGTTAGTAGTGTATATATATATAGATTATCCCATTTCCACATTCAACGATTATCACGCTCAGGTGCCTAGAGAGAGAGAGAGAGAGAGTCCAAAGAAAGAGGTAAGAATTTGTGAAACATACTCCCACATGTTGGCTGCTACATGTTGACTTTCTTATATTTCCAAAACAACATTCTATATATGTTAATGGAGCTAACAAACAAAATTCAATAAGGGGGTGTTAGTAAAGCTTGAAATAATACCATAAATGTCCTTTATCAGCTGCTTTCTGATTCTTATGTATATTAATTTTATGCGACCTCGTTCGTTTTTAGGAATGTCAGATGCGGTCATTAACATTAGGAGGTGTATGTAAAAACTTACATATAAATTAGAAATATATGTAATGACCTTTTTGAGTAATATAATTTTTTTTTAAAAAATATGACAAATTACAAGAGATCTCAATGATTGTTGTAGGCGAATTTATTCGGGTGTGAAAGTGACATTCCCTTCACAATAGTCCCAAATTTACCACCATGCTCAAGATATATTAAGGATTTCCTTGCAAGTTAAGGGTATCATACATGCTAAGAGTCCACCAGGACTTGATCTCTCTATATATACCATAAGAAAATTTGATTTACCTTGCCGGTTCTAGCAGTAGTTTCTGCCTTTGAGACTTTTTTAATATTTGATTTGATTTTGGCACATTGGGGCACCAGTATAATTACTATTGTTTCTTCTTGATGGTGACTCTTGGCTTACGTTTTCTTGGGTACTTTTGTGTTTTTGTATTGTTTCTTGGCCTTGTTTGTGTTCTCTGTATCTTTTTCTTAATCTTATTTGTCTTCGAATGTTGTCCTTTCTCTCATCAAAGCACACAAGAAAAGTTGATATATAGTATAGAAACAACAATATAACTGTCAAATGATTTCATCCCCCCCCCCCCCCCCCCCCCTTTCACCCTCCCCCAAAAAAAGTAAAAAAATAAAAAACCCAAAAAACAAGTAAGACATTTGAACTATGCTCTTTATTTCACGTTGTCTCTGGACAATCCATTTACCGATACTGCACCTTAAATTATTTAGTTTGAGTTTGTTTTCTATTTTTTATTCTTTATATCTCTATTTTCCCGAAAATTAGAGAATCAAACACTCAAACCAAACAGTTTCTCCTTGTTTTTAGAATTTTGAGAACAAAAACCTGTTTTCTAAAATAAAACCAAACATACCCAAGATTTTTATAGCATTTTAAAGTACTCACCCAGTTTAGGATCCAAATCATCGGTTGACCGGGTCAACCCGCCGGACTGACCCAGCTTTTGAAACAGTGGTTCAGAGTCGATAATCAAAACTGCTTACTAAAATAATTTTTATCTAAAATATGCTGAAAACTTTTAGTCAAGAGTACTCTACTAATGGTGAATGCGGTCAGCTGTGAAGGGTTTTAATATTTTTGTGTAGTTGTCATCATTTGTTCTTTTTCATCAAAAACATTTACTAAATCCCATACAAGAGGGAAAATTTGTGTCATTTATCATAATTCAACACAATTGATAATTTTCAAGTTACCAATAAAATTTGACTCAATTTCATTATTTTATTTGTTAAATTTGGAATTTAATAGACAAGATGTCAATTATGATATATTTTACCATATTAGAATACTTATAACTTTCAGACTTCAACACATTGTACTAATCAAACAGTTTAATTTATTTCCGTGCTTAAATTTTAGTAAATACCAAATATGTTTCAAATTAAAAAATTCAACATTTAACATTTAAAATTCAATATTCAATTTTCAGTATTTAACTTTAAATTTTATCAAACAACACTGGGAGAAGGGTCGACGAGGGGAGGGATCGGATCTATCAGACAACTTTGTAAACAAGGGACAGTTGGGTAAACAAATTAGTTCACAATACTAGATAACAACTTGGAATATAGAATCATTGACATGTTCATATAGAAGAATACTTTGTATTCAAGCTTCTGAACTTGTCTACAATAGACTTTAGCGAAAACGTACTATACAACTTGAATAAAATTCAAGTATCATATTATGGTAAGCACTGCAATAAAGGTGTATCAAAGCATAAAAAGTACTACTTTTGCCAGTTCAAAAAACCTTGAAACTTATACAGCTTATGTATCCCTCGTGTCGTGTGTAAGAAAAAGAAAAGGGGAACTTTTGGGGAACTAAAGGAGGAGAGTGAAGGAGAAATGGAGATGCATTTCTCCAATAGGAGCAGCCACTTAATCCAAATGCTGAGCAATGACGGCAAGAGGCAGGTCGCAATGTCAGCAAGAGATTGATGCATTTCCCCCCTATACTGAACCTAAAGAATTTGAATGTACCTGGGAAAACAAAAAAAGAATTTGTCTTCTACTTCTTCATCGCCGCCTCAACAAATCAACCTCTCCCCTACAATATGCAGCTGTCAAGAGCATGCCGGAAAAGAATGGAAATCTTCTTGTGTATGAACTCAAGTAACTGAACAAGAAACAATCGGGTGGTATCTGTCAACTATCTTTAATCGTCCGGATCCATTTCCTCATCCTCCTCCAAGGATGGAATTGCATCAGTTTTACTACCTTCATTTGATTCCATCTGCCCGTCTAAATCTGTCTCATCTTCTTGTGATTCAATCTCATTAGCACTCCTATCTTGCATTGTAACTCTCTTGAGACTTTGCTCCATCCACTTAGGGCACTCATCATCCCCTTCATGTACTCGGTGATTGCCACCCTTCTCCGAATCCAGGATTGCAGTGGCCTTACCAGTTATACATGAGCATTCCGGAATTGGGTGAGACAGAAATGACCATGGTTTTGATACATGAAATCGTCGTGCAAGGCCCTCTTCTGCCAGGCTTTTGTTAAGATGCTCTCGCACTGAGATAGTCCAATTGCGGGGTGGGAAATAAAGATGATTACTGGTACTATTGAAAAGCTCAGCAAGATATTTCCTGCTAGGAGACCACATAGTAAGAAATTGAAATAAAAAAATTTGAAGCATTGAAACAACATGAAGAAGAAAAAAACATGCATCCTGTTGTCCAAGAAAAGCATCACACATCCACAATTACATTCCCTCAATATTTTCTTTTGTACTCTTCCATCCTTCACTTATTACAGTCGATAAGGAAGAGAAATATAACCAGGAAATATAATTTTGGAACCATTGTTACCTGTCTGGTCGGTACGTTCTGGCAGATGCCATTTCGTAAAGCCTGTGTCCCATGACCATGCTCGAAAAATCTGGCCATCCACTGCCATCATTGTCAAAACCAGGAAAGAATGCATCTGCTTCAACCGAAACAATATAATCAAGAGCAGCCCACAGCAACCGATGTGCTTGCTCTCTAATATCAATAGGTGAAGGGTCTGGTTCCAAATCTTTTTCAGCAACCCAGCCATACCATCCTTCCTTTTCATGTCTATAAATAGGTCGATCAGGAGGTGGAGGGAGAGGCCGGGGACGAGGACCAGCCTTGTCCCATTCTTCTTTGAGTTGATCCACACTTTTGGCAGGTGGAGACTGGAAAAGATCCATAGGAAGTGGTGTTTCGGGGCCCATTAAATTGGTCAGCTCTTGCTTGCTGCACAAAGAAGTTCTATCGACCAAGTTGGTGTACATGGCACGTAACGGGATCAGAACCCGTTGACCACCAAAGGTTTCAGAACCTGCCAAGTATATTCTCGTTTTAGGAGGATAGCCCATGGCTCGAAGGAGAAGTCCTACCTACATAGTTTATGGCAAAAGAATAAGCCGTGTTCCTTAGATGGAGAACACAAATGAATACAAAATATCAGCTCTTAGCTACAATCTCTGCCCTGAAATTTTAATCCAAATAAATAAAAAATCCTGAGATTAACCTAGATAATAGATTCACCAGCCCTTTGTCTCAGTTCCCTCAGTCTCTTCTACCGCACATTATTTTGTGATGTTATTTTTTTCAACCCCCCCCCTTTAAAAATGATTCTGGCAAATGCTTGCTATAATCAGAACCCATATGAACAATTTATTCCAGAAAAAGAGTTTGCAAAAGCTATTTTAATTGACCTAGATGCCATAGATTGAGTAAGCATTAGTACATGACAGAAGATTCTTGTAGTTGCCTCAACAGGTAATAACCCCCGAGGCAAAAACTACTAATACCATTGAAATGAAAACAAGATTCTCAGTCGCATGAAAATTTGAAGTAGATAACCTTCCAAGAATTCGAAGTAAACAGAAGAAGTATCCTTTCTAAGCCTTGTAAGAAAAAGTTGAGGAAATGAGCAACAAATTTTTTTTTTTCACAAGCGCTGTGGAGAACACTCAACATTACAAAGACCGTGTGTAGGAGCAAACTTGATAACTATAAAAGCAAATGAAATTTATCAAGGAAAGAAAATGAACCAGAATCATAACTTCCTCAAGTCGTAGATAAAGTATTTGGATGCTGGTCTAAATATTGAAGGGAATGCAATAGTATGACTGAATTACCTCTTCGGGCATGAGCGGGCATGAGCCATTTTCTTTTTTGACGTATGAGTCAACACTTAATTCTCCACTAATGATCCCTCGTTTGATCATCTGCGCTCGCCGGTATTGTACAAGTTCATTGTGAACATCCTAAATAAGCATAAACAACAGTGTAAGAAAATGATTATGTTACGCCAAGATATTATACGCAAATATTGAAATATGCTGGTGCATTTGCGTGGTCCCCTCGACCATTGTTAGAATCCGGTTACTCAACTGAGTATTGTTTGTTTGGGCTAACCAAATCCCAAAACACATGAAACTGCTCATGCAGTTTTGCAGATGCTAATATCTTTAAAAATATTTCTTCCTAGAACTCATTATCTTGATCTACATGTGTTACATACAACACCATGCATTGAATCGCGTGCCACTGCACAAGGAGATAGAATTTGCACTTATTGGAATTTTATATGCACTCTAAAGATTTACGAGTAATTTTACTGAATGTCAATCTGTTTTAATTTGTTTTGTAAATCCTAAAGTAGGATATGATCATATTATGTTATATCAGGATGTGTAACCCTTAAGGTAATTTTGGTAAACTGTAGTTATATATATATATATATTGGGACGTAATTGTATAAACCAGACACACTACTCTCCTCTCATATCCTTCTTCTTTCTTCATCTCTTCTATAAACCCTAACGGATTCATAATCTAATTTGGTATCAGAGCATCGATCAAACCTAACTTCTCAAGGTTGTCGGAATTGATCAGAAATCACCTCGATAGCCAGCAGTGTATCTTGTCAGACAATGACATGCTGGTATTAACTTCTAACATGTTTGACATCAACACCTAAACTTGTTAGAAATTTCTGATTTTCACAGGGTTGGATCGAAATCTCCTCTAGAATATTATAGTGCTTTTTTCTGAATTTTTTTGAAGCCATTTGTCTGGTTTTTCAAATTTTTGAATGATTTTTTGAGATTTTCAATTATGTCTGTTATTTGCCATTTTAGTATTGTTTTTTGGGTTAGATCAGCTCGAATAGGATCTACTAGGGCAATTGTGGAGAGCCCATAGCCTTTTGTTGGTATCGGATTGGTTTTTTGAGGATCTTTTTCTCAAACAGTATCTCGGCAACACTATTCACTGCCAGATCTGTGACCTCTTTGCCTCTGGTCATTGTGCAGAGGCTATTCGAGCCTCGTTTTGCTTCGGGTTGTTCCACAGATAACATTTGTATTTGATGCAGAGAGAGAAGGAAAGAAAGGGGATAACTAATCTTCACAAAAATTAGCTCAAGAAACACAAATCTCCTCGGAAAATTATCAAACTCATATTCATACTCTGATCAAAATAATGTAGAGTACATCCTTAGACCAAGTGTCCTATCATAAATGAACTACTCTACTACAAAAACTTTATCAACTTACCCCTACTAATCTCAATCAGATAAATATTGTCTTATTAAAAATTCAAATAATAAATAATAAAAATAACAAATAAAAATTCTAACAAATCTACCAAATACATTTCTCTTTGGACCAAAAACTCTTAGTCTTTTGCCTAAGCGTCAACGGATAGACTTCTCAATGGTAACCTTACTTCTAATATCAAATCATCAAAATCAACCTCATTAACATCAAGAAGCTCCACAACTTGAATCTCGAAACTGACTTATTAGATACTTTAGAGTCCTTGGGAATTTCCTTTCCAATTGTGGCAACAAACTTTGTAGGGCATTGGAAAGATAAATGACCAAACCTTTGACAATTAAAGCATCTCGTCTTAGCATTAGGGTTAGTACCCCTCATTCAGTCTGATGGGTGGACACCTTCCCGTATTACCTCTGTCGTAGGTTATCGATGGTTTGTCACTTTTAGTGCTTGTGATTCTCGTTTTACTTTGGTTTACTTACCAATGCACTAAAAGTGAAGTTTCTCCTACTTATGCTCTTTTCATAAAATGGTTGGTACCCAATTTGATGTCAAAATCAAAATCATTCACAGTGACAATGGAACTGAGTACATTGATGAAAAATTTCGCTCTTACCTCAATGAAAGTGACATCTTTTATCAAACCACTAGTGTGAGTACTCCGGAACAAAATGATGTTGAGAATAGAAAAAACGTCATCTTCTTGAAGTTGCTCGTTCACTGATGTTTACTATGAATATTTCCCAACATTTTGAGAGAGACCGTTCTTACCGTTGCATATCTTATTAATTGTTTACCTTCCGGTGACTCTGCAGTTTAAGTCTCCTATTGAGTGTCTTTCTGGGATTTTACTGATTTTTTTTGGTTCATCTCTTCTTCCTAAAGTTTTTAGGTGTGTCCGTTTTGTATATGACTATAGAGTATCCAGAAGGGAACTTGATCCTAAGGCTCTACGGTGTGCCTTTGTTGGTTATTCTCCCACTCAAAAGGGATATAAGCATGGTTACCACAATTCACTAAACCCTTAACGACCCACGATCTGGGTACATCGATCCCAAACGAGGTGGGTTCGCGATCCATATCACCAAAATAGACGACCCTAAATTGTAATACTAACCTTAAATTAATTCGCTTTAAAACATGTAGCACAAATATAAAATACATATTAATTGACTACATGTATATAGATTTATAATTATATATTGTTTTAGACAAGGATCAAAATTTCGTTTCAATGCATTGTTTCAGTCACCTAGGAAACGGAAACGTTTCGACATGTTTCGAAAACGTTTCGACATGTTTCAGAAATATAATGAAAAAAATAAAAAAATTTAAAAATTATTTTTCCAAAATATTAGTCGAAATATATCAAAGTATCTTGAAATATCTTGAAATATTCCAAAACAATTCTGTAAATACATTGAAACATTACAAAATAACCCAAAATATTATTAAACACCTCGAAGTATTATAATTTCGATTCCATCACTGATTCGTTTCAGTCTCCTTGAAAACGGAAACGTTTCGGACGTTTTGACTGTTTCGACATGAAATTTAGATCCTTGATTTTAGATAATAGAAAATCAAGCACAACTATAAGTTAAATAGTAACTACATTAGTGTTTATGAATGTTCTGTAATATATAATGTTGTATAGTAGTGAAAACGGTCTAATAAGAGTTTCAAAATGACTTGCGACCGAAAATATCGTACTAGCTAAACTGACCTCCACCGTTCCGTGTACCAAAACGACCCATAATCCAAGTAATAAGTGCTACTATTAACCATCTTATAAGATATATGTTAGCATGAATATTATCTTTCGTGAGTTTAAGTCTTTTTTTCTCCTCCATACCATCTCTTCGGGGAAAGAACCCTATTATTGAGAAAGAGATGGTATGTTAGGAGCCCCTTCTTCAATTGTTTTTCCAGTGGCATACTAATGAGGAGAAACAAATTGTTGGTACCGACGATCCACCTGATAGTCTGAAGACTTATTCTCGATGTTAGAAGGAACATAACACCCATGTGTCGTTGAGTCAATTGAATTCCTCCACTCCAATTCTAACATCTCCTACTGATTTACCAGGTAATGTGCTTCCAGTTGTCATTCATGTTATTATCCAATTGTTGATTATTCTGAACTTGTTATTACATTTAGAAAAGGTGTTCGAGCTTGTACTTAACACCCCATTTCTGCTCTCACTGATCCCAAGTAGCGAGAAACTATAGTAGAGCAAATGAGAGCCCTAAAAAAAATAACACATGGGAATTAGCTTCACTTCCTATTGCAGCAAGAGCATTTGGATGCAAATAGGTGTTCATTGTCAAACAACAAACCGATAGGACAGTTACGAGATACAAGGCAAGACTAGTTGCTAAGGGATTCACTCAGATATATGCATTGATTATCAGGAGACATTTGCCCTTGTGGCAAAAGATGAACTCAATATGAGCCCTTCTATCCAATACAGCTAATTTGGGATGAGGTCTACGACAGTTGAATGTGAAGAATGTCTTTCTCCATGGAGACCTGAAGGAAGAGGTATGTATGGAGATTTCACATGGTTTTTCATCTCAAGTAACTAAAGGAAAGGTGCGTAAGTTGAAGAAGTCACTTTTATAAGTTGAAGCAATCACCCAGAGCTTGGTTTAATAGGTTTCTTAAATTCGTGTTAAAATTTGGATATAATCAAAGTCATGTTGATCATACTATTTTAATACTATGTTCATCAGATAGGTAAATGACAAAATAGCAGTAATCATTGTATATGTAGATGACATAATGATAACTGGAAATGATGTGCATAAAATTACCAAACTGAAAGCTCAGTTGGCTAAGGAATTTGAAATTAAAGACTCAAGTCTATTGAGAATCTGAGATATTTTCTTGGAATTAAGGTTGTCAGATCAAACAAGTCATTTTTATCTCCTAGAGAAAATATGTTCTCGACCTAGTTGAAGAAACTGGTATGATGGGATGTAGACCTATAGATTCTCCTATTGAAGTCAACTATCGGTCGGTGTTCTTGACCTACTTGAAAAAACTAGTATGTTGGGATGTAGACCTACAGATTCTCCTATTGAAGTCAACCATTGACTAATGCATAGTGTTGGTGATGATGTGGATAAGGAGAGATACCAAAAATTAGTGAGAAGATTGATATATCTCTCTCATACTCGTCCAGATATTGCTTATGTAATGGGGGTTGTAAGTCAATTCATGCATGATCCTCAAGTTCCATATCTTGAAGTTGTTCATTATTTTGAAGTATCTCAAGTTAGCCCCAAGGAAAGGGATATTGTTCTCTAATGGTCACTTGAAACTTGAATTATTCTGAACAGGTTTAGTAGATGCCAAAAGATCCACTTTAGGTTATTGCACCTTGATTGGAGGAAATATTGTCACATGCCGAAGTAAAACGCAAGTAGTGGTAGTTGGGTCTAGTGCAGAGGCAGAGTATAGACCAATAGCCCATGGAATTGGTGAGATTATGTGGCTCTAAATTCTACTGAGTGAATTCGGAATTCGTGGTGATGGACCTATGAGACTGTACTGTGATAATAAGGCAGCTATCAACATTGCACACAATCCAGTTCAACATGATAGAACTAAACATGTTGAGATTGATTGGCACTTCATCAAAGAGAAGTTAAACAAGGTTTGATTTGCATGGCTGTTGTGAAATCAGAAAATCAATTGACCAATATTTTCACAAATAGGCTTAGTAACAAGGTTTTTCATCCTATCAATTGGAAGTTGGACATGAGAAACATTTATGCACCAACTTGAGGGAGAGCGTTTTGTTATTCTATATTAGGAAGTGTAACCCTTAAGGGTAATTTTGGTACTTCGTGGTTATATATATTGGGATGGAGTTGTGCAACCATAACAAACTACTTGCTTCTCAAATTGTTCTTCTTCTTTCTTCCTTTATTCTCCAAACCCTAACGGCTTGATAATCTAACTGATCATAACTCAATTGTCTTTAGCAATTCTTTGTTACTTGTCAAAAAAAAATCCTCTGACGATTTGTAAGTATGATAATAACCTAGTGTACGATTTAAGAAATTTAGTAACAAAAATGAAAGGAGCCTCAACAAAACAAGGTAGAAAAAAAGTGGACCTAATACAGGTGCACTTCAGAGTTCTGAACCACAAGAGAAATACTATCAAATAACTAAGTAGCCCAATTCAATTACAAAATTAAAGGGAAAGGCAATAGACAGTTAACAACATTCTTAAAATAACCGAAAACCTATGAAACATGTAGCCTAAACTAAATTGAGGATTAACCTCCACTAAGTTTCTTGGAACGGTCCAAAACTAAGTTTCTCTAAAAAGATTGTCAATCTCATTAATGATGAAGTTTGAAACTAATGGGCAACAAAGAGATATGAAAGGTGGAAATTAGCTCTTATTTCTAAATCATGAGACATCTCTAAGTACATCAAACGAATACAGAGGATCAAACCAATGAAACACATCCATACTGTACCAATCTCCTGCAAAAATTTTGTCCCAATATGCTGGTTTATATCCAATGCATTGGCTGCCGTTACTAATATGCCTTAAATCCTTAATGGAAACAATAATCATCAGATATTAACCTCATTTCCGAATAACATCTATTTGTCTACACAACAGTGGACAAGATGTTTAGAAACTACTTTAATTGACCGACATCAGTACCATGTTGCCCGAATCCGAAAGTTTGTCTCAGGAATATACTCATTGACTCAGCAACCAGGATTTTTCAGAATCTTAAAAAATGCTGAACTAAGAAATAAAAACAATTTGCAACCTGAAAAAGTTCAGCACAACCATGATATGCTAAGATATCTCTCACAAGCCCAGGATGATATGCGATGTAAGGTTGGCCCGAAGCACGTAACCTGTGGAGCAAAATATATTTCCAATACATCATAAGAACAGAACATCTGGCATATATAAATGCATATATGTATATATATTATTTTTGGATAAAAGAACACAACATGATGTACCACATGACCACAATTTAATCAAATACAGAAAATCTGCAGTTTAATCAATTCTAGCACTTCCTGAATAAACACATAAAAAATAAAACAGAGCTACAGCAATTGGGAGTTTTCTTTCCTTCAGTTATCTTTTAATACTTTAATGCAGCTTCAAACATAGACATAGATTCTAGTCAAGTTTCTGCCAGGAGAGAGAAAGAGAGAGAGGCAGACAAAAAATATAGTTGACATCGCTAGGGTGCACATGATCATTCTTTTCTCTGAAATGTTCGGCAATTGTCCAGGCTGCACTGCAGTGGCATTCATGATCACATCCATAGTAGCTGCAAAGGTCCAACAAATACATAACAGCAACTACTCTCTTTTGCCATTTTTTCCCATCTCTTTCCCAGATTTTTAAGAATTTGATTTTGAATTTGGATTCAAAGCTTTCATAGGGTTGAAAATAAAAAAGATTTAAGTTGCTCAACTTTTTCCCAACCCTCTTTTATTACTTAATTGGGCTTAGATTCCTTAATGTAACATAAATTTATCTAGTGTTAGTAGTAACATCTACGCTTGCATTTCTCATGTCATCCCAAAGCTCAAGTTAGGATGAAATCATAGTCAAATTACTGTCTGTTTGGATTTCTTTTTGGATGGAGAGCGGTTATTTACATTTGATCAAAAGCTTTACGAGGGACAAAAATAAAAAATATTTTAAAATTGCTGAACTTTTTCCCACCTTTTCTTACATTGCTTATGGGGCTTAGATTATTCAATTCAACACAAATCTATGCAGTGCTCAAAGTCAGATTTACGTTTGCATTTCCCATGTCCACCCCAAGCTTAAGTTAGGGTAAAATCATAACAATTTTTTTTTTTTTTTGGATTTCTTATGGACGGAGAGGGGTTATTTACATACTAATGTGTTTTGAGTTCATGATTAATTGCACCCAAAAATTAAAGAGTTTGTGATTCTTGTCCTAAGTGATTAAAGTGAAAATGTTGATCGTAAAGTATAGAGAAAGTAACAATAAAAGAACAATATTATTAACTAGCTACATCATCAGTCAGCAAAACAATACTAAAAAATGACTAAACTACCTGTAATACTAATACAAAATTCTATAATAGCAGCTTCAAACTGATGATTTGGCAGTTGAAAATATTATAAGTTTGTCTAGAAGAAAACGGAAGCGTATAATGGTGTGAGACTTCGTAAAAAAATCCGGCAATTGTATAGTGGAAGGAATAAAGGGAATATAAATGGTGCCCAGCTGAAGATGATGATGCACAAAATGATAATCAATCTCAATATATTTTGTACACTCATGAAACACTGAATTATGAGTGATCTGAATTGCACTTGACTTGTCGCAATACATAGGGGTAGGAGCAAACAAATGGATGTCGAGGTCAACAAGTAACCATTATAACCAGACAATCTCAGCTATGGTAGAAGTCATAGCACGACACTCAGCCTCATCAAAAGAATGAGTTGCTTTTTATTCTTCCAAGAAATAAGGGTATCACCGAGAAAAAGACAAAAGTCATTGGTGGACTTGTGATCTGTAGAGTCGTTAGTCCAACATCTCATTAAGCCCTAAGTTCCAATAAAAAAAAATTAATAGTAAACAATGATGTAAGGTACCCCGAAGGTAGCGTAGAATGTGAAGAATTGCAATCCAATAAACAATGATAGGTGAGGTAACAAACTGGCTAACAATGTAAAATGTATATGAGATGTCTAGACACGTAAGTGTAAGATAACAGACTTCCAACAAAAGTGCAATATAGTGTGGAATCATATAATGTAGACCCCTCAGAGGAAGAATAACGGGCATTGAGTTCTAAGTGTCTCTCAACCGTCCGAATGTCTAACATATGGACACATCATATAATATCCAAGGCATAATTGGATTGAGAGAGGAGAGAACCCTTAGGAGAAGAGACAACCTCAACACCTAAGAAATACTGAAGCTGACCCAAAATCCTTCCTTTCAAAATGATCATTCAACTGTCTGGTCAACATCGAAATACCAACAGTGTCATCACCGATAATGATCATCCACCTATAATAAAAGTACAATAGAACCTTAGGAAGAGAACTGCAGAAAGCGAGTAGATTTGTGGTTACTAGTACGAAAACCCAAGTCACAAATGAAAGGAAAAAATTTGGCAAACCATGTCATTGGTGCCTGTTTAAGACCATATCATGCCTTGTGAAGTTTGCACAACTAACAAAGACTCTGAGGTAATCTGAAAGAAAGAGCCAGAAAGACTTCTTTGGCAAATATCCATTGAGAAATACATTATTCACATCCATCTGAGAAAGACTCCATTGAGAGAGACATTATTCACATACAAGAGCCTCACTGGCAATGGAGATATTATCTTTATAGTAGTATTTCCCCATACACAAAAAGGTGGGAGGAGAGGAAAGGGCGTGGGGAGAGAGAGAGAGATTGGGTCTTCATTACCTCTGTTTCATGTTCGGATGTACACGCCCGACCATTTTCTGGGACTGAGAAACGATTTTCTCATGTCATAAGTTTTTTAGAAATGAGTGGTGCATTTGGCTAGTCTATTCTTTTAGGTGATGGCAACAGTGGTGGCAAACTGTGGGATGGCTTGGTTGAGTGCATTGCAACACTTTGGGCCTGCAAGCAACGCGAGTTGCTGCCAATTTTTTATGCGATGAACTCTTATGTTCTGCATATTGATCATTCATCAAAGATGAGGTGACCTGGGCATAGCTTTTCTTTGATTTTTCTAGTAGTCTCTCTCGCTCTGTTTACCCAGGTCTCCCTCTCCAAAATTTAGACCATGCAAAGCAAAGTAAATAGCATCAATTTGGGCATGAGACATATTGTGTAAAATAGGAGTTTCATGTTTTTTTTTCTCCACCTTCTCTTCTCACCTCTCTGGGGAGACTCTTTTTGTGGGTTTGGAAACATAACAGTGGAGAAGAATTAAGGTGGGATGTTTGTTTTGAGAGGGAAGTTTGGTGCTAGAAACTAGTGAAAAATACTTTGTTTACCTCAATTATCTCTCACATGAGACGCTTCCACTAATAAAGGAGATGGAGGCTGGAATGGTCACACAGGAACAATGTTGGAAGTTGAGAAACAAAATTTAGGAAAAAAGTTGGCCAGGGGCTTAATTGAAAGTTTGAAACAACAATCTAACGTCAGAGGCCACTTTCATTTGGCCTTTAAAATATTAAGTTTTGAGCTTAGAGTGCGCTGTCGTAACTGGATTTTGCTAGAGGGCATAGTAATGTAGTTGTTGAAAACAATGTCTGCCGGCTCAAATAAGTCCCAAAGTCTAAATTTGTCTTCCAAGATAACTAAGCATGAAGTTTTTGTAGTATTTAAGCTAAAAATCTCTTTATGTAGCAATGTCTAGAGAGTAGATAACAAATCTCTTGAATAAATATATTTGTGATGTTTGATGCATATATTTTTGGGGGGGTGTAGTCCAAACCTAGACATCAATAGCTAGTCTATGGATGGACTCGGACGTGATGGTTAGTAGGTCGTTTAATTGTCCTTGAAATTTTTCTTCTCGAAGTCTAACGAGAAATATGGTCCTTGATAGAGCACAACGGAGAAAAAGAATCATGTGGCCGACCCCAAATAGTTCGGATTAAGGTTTTATTGAGTTTAGATGATATTTAAATAGTTTTACTAAAAATTTCGAGTCGGATGTCGACGTCGACCATGGGGAAAAGTTCACTTTTGGGGAGATATATGAAGAGGAGAGTTATCTTTTGTTCTTCATTAGTTTAACTATATTGTTAAGCCCATTTTTTTTAATTGCCATTATGGCATCTAAAACATGAAAAGTAAATATCTTGATCAATGGGTTTAAAAAAAATGAAAAAGGCCCTGGCCATGTGATGTACATCATGTGGGAGTTGGGCAGCCCACTAAGTAGCAGCTCCCTTCAAATAAGGGAAAGTGGTAGTTGTTGCCTACATGTAAAAGAAACAGCCCATAGTAATGCTCTACAAATTGAGTGAAGTTGAGGTTAACTGGGAAGAGGTGGTGCACAAAGTTGCATCATGTGGGACTGTTATACCCACTAAGTGACCGTCTCCTAGGGAGGAGGGGAAGTTAAGTCTGTTGGCAGCATAAACAAAGGCCAAGTAGACTCTACATGCAAGCAACTGCCTAAAGAAAAATTCATTTATAAAGAAAATCAAGAGCAGAGAAGGATGGACGGTTGGAGAGAAAAAGAGAGGGGCAGTAGATCTGATAAAGAAAGGAGAATGGTTAACAAAAGAAGAGCGGAAAAAAAAAAGAAGGCATCCGGTGAAGAGAAAGAGAAAGCGTGGACACTGCAAAGAGGAAGAACAGAGAGTAAAAAAAGAAGGGGCAGAAAGTCTTGCAAGTTCTGAGAAAAAAAAAATTCTGCAACTTCTAAAAAGAAGAGAAGCTTTGAAAAAATCCGAAGCTACATTGTAGGTATACAAAATTTTCTTTCTCTTTCTCCTTTATTCTAACCTCTTTCCCCTGTTGTTGCAGTCTTGTTCAAAACAAAACTCATCACCGCAATTGGGTTTGACCATAAAAAAATGGCAGCGAAGCATTGGGCTCTATTGGTTTATCTAAAGTAATAGATGGATGGAATTTCTAACTCCTATAAAATTCATTGCAGCATGTACAAAATTAAAGAGTCTTAAACTCTTTGGCAAAGTCGCCGCAGAAGTTTTTCCGAAGTCGGCCACAGAGATCCTTTGAAGTATTTGTATAATTATGGACGCAGAGTTTATAAATCCTGTTTGCTCGGAACGTGGGAGCAGAGCCTTCCACTCCGCAAAATTCCGCAATACTACATTCGTCATTATTAAGCCGAAATTGCTTGGAGTTTTTGAACTTCTCTTGCTGTATTCCAACAGTATTAATCATACATCAACAACAAAAACAAGTGCTGCAGATCGCAAACCAGCCCCCTCAGGCTCTTTTCAGTCCAATTGAAACTTCTCGGGCCTAGCAGCGAAGTCCACATGGTGTAAATAAGCACACGGCAAAACAAAAGTTCCACAGGGGCAGTCCAAATTCGACTTTCACCACAGCTTCTGCTACAGCAAATCTGAAAATAAAAAAATGGCAGCCAGAGGTTTGGGCTTTTCTCAGACTAAGAAAAGTTGTGGCGCTTTTCGACTTCTCGGCCAAGTTAATTGGTGTCAACGCAAGCATACATGAAAGTACTGCACTTGATGCCCAAAATTTCAGCCTCACTGCGAACCATTTGCGGCAAAACTTCAACTTGTCAGAGGGTTATGTTTGCTGGTTTTATAAAAAGGATTACAATCTTTGACTCTAGCAGAGTTTAACACTCCATATCAGGCCCGTTGGTGTATTACACCACCTCTGTCCAGCAAATATTTCTAATGGCAGCCAACAAGTTAAAGTTCGGGATAAAAGTATGAAGTTTTTTTTTAGTCCATAGAAAGCCTAAAGAGTTTCTAACTCTTTACATTCCTTTGGAGTTTTTGACTCCTTTACATAGGCAGTGGTGGCGAGGCCGACGTGTGGGACTTAGGATCTTTATTGATCCCTTCCAATAATAGAATAAAGGAGCTTCTAACTCTTCCCAAAGACGAGTCACGGACTCTTTCAAAAACAAGGACGACTCCTTTCGGCAAAGACCAAATAGAGTTTAAAACTCTAATAAGCTTTCGACGCCACTCGGCAAAGCTTAGCCTCCACACACAAACAAAAATAAAGGGACTGGGGACAGTTCTAAGAATAAAAGAATTTCTATCTCTTTAAAAAGAAAGCTGGAGTTTTTGACTCCTTTACAAATCAAATGGTGCGAGTCTTAAGAAGACTCCTGTGGAATATGCTCTTTTCTAATACCACTCGAAAACAATTTAATTGCTAGAGACAAAAATTTTAGGACCATATTAAAGGAGTTCCTAACGCCCACTACATTTCACGACGCTGAGAACTTTCAAGACTCAAGAATCTTTGGCTCCTTAAGAAGCCATATGAAAATAAAAACTAAGTCTTTGACTCCTTTTCACCAAGACAAAAGTTGAAGCCTAAAAATCAAAGTTCGCCACTAAATTTCCTAGATGTCGTTGGACATCCATACAGATGTCATTACATGAGCTGAGTTTGTCGCAAACTCAATATTGGTACATGCATCAACCTCAACAAATAAAAGTGCACTTATTCATTTCAAGGTTGGTAAATAAACCGGTTAATGAGTTGGTGCAATCATAATATGTGTGAATCCAAAAATATTAGCATCAAGTCAAATTCTAAAGCCAAAGTCCAAAATAACGGGTCACTTGCCCAAGTCACACTAAATAAAATTTCATTCCAAATTAGTGAGTCATTCACTCATTTAAAACCAACTCAAATCCAAAATCTTTTTCCTAGAACTACAATTGACTTAATTTCATTTCGGATACGTAGGCAACCCAACATCTACCGTAGGCATAGTTGCAACCCCAAACAAATTCTAAAAATCCTTCTAGAACTATGGCTAGCTTGATTCCGTTTCAAACATGTATGCAGTCCAGAATCAACACTGGGCACAGTCACAACCCAAACAAATTCTAAAAATCCTTATTTGAACTACGTCAGACTTGATTTCATTTTATGGATACTTAGGTAGTACAACATCTACCCTGGGCGCAGTCGTAATTCTAAAAAACAATTTCACAAGAACTACGTTTGACTTGGTTCCCTTTCGCACATGTAGGCAATCTAATTAAACTAGACGCAGTCACAACTCTCAACAAATCCCAAAACTTTTCTTGTAAACTAAATGAGTCTTACACCCAAATCAAATCAAATCAAAAGGGTCAGTTATCCATTTCAAACATTATGAATATTTTATCCATTTAAAATCACTGGATCATCTACCTATTGATCTTAGCCTCAAAAAATAATTTAACCTCACTAAACTACGAATTGACTTGATCCCGTTAATAAGTACGTAAGCAGCCTAGGCAATTACCCTAGGCCCAGCCGCCACTACAAATAAAATATTTTTTTTTCCATTCCCTTGTGAAATAAACGGTGACGCGTGATAATTTCTCAATGGAATCAAAGGGTATTCCCTTGAAACAAGGAATTGTAATTAACTAATATAGTTTATCTATATTGGGTCCAACCTATATTAATAAATCTCATATAATTCTTCGTTGTATGAGTGAAGCCGTGTTGGGCAAAAATCAAATTTTGTGTGCAACATATATAATTGATTTGGCTATCCTTTTTCTCTCTCTTTCACTCTTTCCTTCTCTTACCTCCAAAACCTTCAAGACCCACATAATCAAGCTTCCATTGTTTTAGTGCTAAAGTAAAAATCATATAACACCTTTTTCTGTTGACAATTTGACATCTAGCAAAACAACATGAATATTACGACTCATGGTAAAGCATGTTTACATGTTGAACAATATTAATAAATTTAATATAAAACACTATTATAAGGTCGAACATTCAAATTTGAATTTTTATTATGTTGTACATCCCACAAAAACCTCATGGTTAAAACTTTCATATCCCTTTATATAAAATATGTTATATTGCGCCCAACACCTCAAGCATAAGAACACTTGCAACCCTTACCCAATTTTTAAACTCAAATTTAAATTTCGGTAAAAAACTCTTAAAAATCTTCTTCAATCATATACCAAATCAAGAAAGATTCAAAATTTTACCCAAATCAAATGAGACACAGTCCCCGTCTAATTCTGGTCATTGAATAAATGAAATGAAACTTTGACGAATAATTAATTGATTTCCTTTCTTTCAGTTATTCTTTTCAGGAATTTTAGACCAAACTCCTGATAAACTTCACTTTTCGGCTAGCCCAACACTAACTCTTCGATATGTTCCAGGATCCAAACTCAACGATGGCAACTAAACACGAGGGTTGTGCTTGTTGCGGGACTTAATCCAACACCTTACGGCATGAGTTGATGACAACCATTTTTTTTTTATTCTGATTCAGGTAGTAAGACAATGGAAACGGTGTTTCCTTGTTCTTAGATCCTTTATTTAAATCAGTGGGTTTAGATATTACTTCGGTGCTTCTTAATCCTTTCAAAATGGCAGCAACATACCCTTTTTTGTGATTTCTTTTTATGGAAAAATAGAATATCCCGTAGAAGTCTTTGCTAAGACTTTTCAGGTCAACCTATGGTTGTTCAAGGATCCTTTCACACATTATGTTAGATATCAACAAAAATCAATTCTGGCTTCAAAAGGGACATCTCTTTTGATGAATAAATGGAAACATTACCTTGTCAATTTCTAGCAATGTTATTTTTACCTATGGTCTCAACCAGGAAGAATCCATATAAATCAATTTTTCAATTATTATCTCTTGTTCTTATTATAAGAGCGTGATTGGATCCACATATGTTTGGTAAAGAGAATAATCTTCTCCATTGAGAAAAATCAAAAGAAAATTAGAAAATGTTCAATTGGAACATGAAAACATGGAGGTAGAGGGTCTCCGGATTGTGAACTTCTTTTCCCGGAGAAGAAGTGTAAGCTGCATTCGGGAAGGATGAATCGCTCCAGAAAAAGAATCTATTGATTCTCTCCCAATTGGTTGGACCATAGGTGCGATGATTTACTTCACGGGCAAGGTCTTTGGTTCAAGTCCATAATGGCCCAGTTGCGCCAGGGAAAAGAATAGAAGTCCTTCGAAGTCATTGGATCCTTTTCCGCATTCGAGAATCCCCTCCATTCTTTCACTCCATCCCAAAGAGTAACTAGGAATAATTGAGTCCCGTTTTCATGTTCCAATTAAACACTTTCCATTTTTCTCCCTTTACTCAAATCACCAATAGTTAGATTCCATTCTCTTTTAAAGATTTAATAGTCATATTCTCTCCTCCTTTAAATTTGGGTTTGACTTCATTTAAATTTGGGTTTGTCTTCCTTTAAATTTGAGTTTCTCCGTTGGAGTGTTTTGTATCAAATCAAACTTTTTACTCGAATGTTGACTCAAGGTTGGAGATGCCCTAATGACAACCATAACCATAATTTAAAACCCCATGCACAGCAAACAAACTATAAACAATCAGGTATCTCACCTTTCAACCATGAGGTGCCCAAGTGCCTTAATTTCAGGACGGAACTGTAGTGAATGAAATGCAACCCGACATCTGAGCCTTTGATACTCTACCAAGTTAGGGGGAAGAATGGGCTGTGAAGCAAAACAAAAGACAAGTTAGAGAGATCTTTCCTAGTTGAAAGACACATCAAGGCAACATTTGAAAATGAAATAAAACAATTCAATTGTTCCCAGCTAGGAGTTACATATCCACAAGAACCAAAATAAAGCAGATATTATTAGGTGGAAAAACAAAAGGAAAAAGTCAATACCAAAGCTTCCACTATTAAGCCTAACCAAACAAGCCTCGACAAATAGCATAAATTATTCAAAAATTTGGTCCTTAAACTTAACTCAGCTCCAGAGGTGCATGTCTGCTAGTCTACATTCATGGATGTACAAAATTAAGTAAATTCAGGCATGCTCCTCTAGAGTTTAATTTTCGGACTCATACACGCTACACACAGTACACCCTCTTCGCTCATTATATTAATAAATAAATCCTTCGGCACTCATGACTTGGACCACTCATCTTTTTCTTCTTGTTTTCGACAAATCTGTTCAGAGACTATCAGATGCATGACATCTGCAACACACACCCCCCCCCCCGGGATAGGACTCATTGATATCGGGATGGCATCATCATCAGAACCCTTCTAGATTATTCCATGCCCTCTAATGAGCAGTTATTTTGTGAGCTTCTTAGGTTAGTGTGGAAACAACCAGACAGTGGAAATAGCATTGGCCTTGGTGGTGGTGGTATGTAGTTGTTTACCTCTCTGCGACATGACAGATACGAAGAAAAATATACATTAGCGTGATTTGTATCCAAGGGTTACTTAGAAATTGAAATTTTGGGTTATGAAATTGTAAAACATAATCTTTGAATTGGATCATCCAATGAGTATGAATAAAGGATCCATGAATGAAGATAGAAAGTAGATTTCTAAGCGTAACTAAATCTTCCATTTTTAATTTGCACAAAACAAATTAAATTGAAGAAAAATAGAATAGCTATTCCTTAAGAAGAAGAAGGAAGAAAAGAGAATAAAACCCCTTATACCTGTAGACAGCCTCCATCAATAAGTACTAACCCAATAACATTTGCTTGTTTTAACTTGGGTAAGACTTCAGAAATATAAAAATTTGGAGAAGCTGAACTTTTAGGCTTAAAAGTTGGGAATTGTTTACGTTTCCTGGCTGCCTTCAACTTGGGGGGCAGGCTTTTCACGATAACTACATCATTTGCAAGAGCTGCTATAAATTTCTCCTCATTGTAGACATACGAAAAACTTTTGAACTTGGAACTGCACGGTACATCAATACAGTTGAAAACTCAGGCATGAACAAAAGAAAATGGGAAAAATGCTTTTGGATCCCAACAGTCGAGAAAAACCTGATGCCTTTTGACTGAATACTTTCTTGAATCTCTGGAATGACAAGTGTAGCGTTTAGAAGCCTGGCTAAGGCGACAAGATCACAAATCTATCAAATTGGCAAAGCAGTTACAGACTTCATAAGAAACATATTATATGAATATATGAAGTACATTGTACAACATAATTATCAGCATACCGATGTTCTAATCTTCTCAAATCCACCAAAAACTTTCGCATAAATGAAACCATTATTTTGCACAGTAGGAGCTGCAACAAGGAAGGCAAGTAAACTTCAACGATTCTGAAGTATAAGAAATTTTGGGTACAAAAGGAAAGCTCAACATATGAAAATACTCTGAAAAACCAAAAATTCTGCCAGAAATTCTCCCTTTGTTCACCATCACACAGACAAGGGAAGATAAAATCCATTTAAAGATACATCAAATCCAAGAATATGATGATCAATTGCTGAATTGCAATTAAGATCAGTATTGCAATCGTTTTCAACATATTAAAAGCAAATCACTACAATAAAAAAATCAAGGGTAAACTTCTTTCAACCCTTGTTGTTTGGCCTTCAAGCAGTTCACCTCCGGGTTGTTTTAACAATAACCACATAGCCCCGTTCTTGATTTTGACTAATCTACTACAGTACATTTTCTGTTAAAATTGACTGTACATATGTTGCACACCAGAATGAGGGGTTGGATTGGGAAGCAAGTGATTCCCTTCAAAATGAATGAGTAAATCCATTGGGTCTTCCAATATCAATAGATTGATTTTTTTTTTTTATAAAAGAAGAATTTTTTATTGAGAAAAGAGAATTAAAAAATAGGATACATCGTGGAGGACAAGAAATCCTCAAACACAATTAAAAAAAACATAATATAAAGAATAAATATGCGTTTACACTAAAGCAACGCCGCAGTCCAATCCCGTTGAAGATCTGATAGAGGCACCCCTATAAAACTTCTTGTGGCTTTGGTCCATAGAGAAGCCATAAAAACAACTCTTTCTCATACTAACTCTGATGGCAGAATATGATTATTGAATATTCTTGCATTCCTCTCCCTCCAATGCACCAAAGTAGTGTCATCAAAGCATAACCCCATAGTAGCTTTGCTTCCTTTTTCTTTCCAAAACCCCAAAACTTAATGTGCAACAATTCTTCTACTGTAGAAGGACAAACCCAAACTTCACCGGCCAGATTGAATAAATTATTCCACAATCCCCATGCAAAAGTGCAATGAACAAACAAATGAGCATTCGATTCTCCATTATTCAAACAATTAAGACAAATATGAGGGCTCAAAGCCTTAATAGGGCCTTCGAATTTGCAACAAATTGCTAGTGTTCACCCTATTAAGGACAACAAAGCAAGCAAAAGCCTTAATTTTTTAGGGAATTTTGGCTTCCAAATAAATTTGGCTAGAGAAAAAGGCTCAACATTTTCGGGACTAACAAGATGTGAGTAGAAAGATTTATAAGAGAAAATTTCAGATTTATCTACAGTCCAAATCCTACAATCACGAGAAGAATTGGGAGAAATCTCTTGAAGAATATGAAACAATGAAGTCAAATCAACAGCTTCCCTATCATTAAGATTTCTAAAAAAATGAAAATTCCATGAATAAGACTCTCTTCCCAAAACAAGAAAAGAGGATATAGGAGCTTCATGAAATGAAGACAAACGATAAAGACGGGAAATATATTATGAAAAGATGAATCTCCCATCCATATATCTTCCCAAAATAGAACTTTAGAACCATCTCCTACCTTATATCGAGACAAAGGAAGAAAATAAGGATAGACCTATGAAATGAACTTCCAAGGACTCGCATGAGTTACATTATCCTCTGATTTAGTATCCCACCAATATCTTATGCCAAAGAGAGTTAGGTTCTAACAGTAACCTCCATAACCATTTGCCTACAAGAAAAATATTTTTAGACACCAAATTACCAAGTCTCAATCCCTCAATATCCACGGGCTTACAAACTGTTTTCCAACTCACCAAATGATCCCGCTTAACTTCTCCTACCCCAGACAAAAAAAAATCTCTCATCATCTTCTCTAGTTTCCTAGCAATTGTTACAGGGACTCGGAAAAAAGACAAGTAGTATTAAGGGAATGTTAGACAAGCAAGCCTTTATCCAGGTGATCCTTCCTCCAAAAGAGAAATAGGTCATTTTCCAACCATCCAATCTTTTGGTTATTCTTTCTACAACCGGGATCCAAAAAGATAAAGATCTTGAGTTCCCCCCCATAGTAATCCTAGGTACATCATAGGCCACACATGTACAACATAACCTACCTCTGAAGCCAAATCTTTAACAATATCCTCCTCCAAATTAATGCCTATAACTCCACTTTTAGACATATTAACTTTCAAACTTGAGATTTGACCAAAGATCTTAACCAAAGAAAGAACATTCTAAAAACACTCTCTTTTATCTGATAAGAAAAAAAAGAGTATCATCGACAAACTGCAAGTGTGACAGTGTAACACCCTCTCTACCCATTCTCATCCCTTCTACAAATCCTACCTCCTCTATTCTATTGATCATCCTACTTCAGAGATTAACCACCAATGTAAATATATAAAGAGATAAATGATCCCCTTGTCTTAATCCCTTAGAAGCATTAAACCACTCCCTAGACTCCCCGTTAACCAACACGAAAAAAGTAGAAGACGAGAGACAACCCCTAATCCACTTCCTCCACCTCTCCCCAAACCCCTTATTCTTTAACACAACATCCACAAAATTCCAATTTAAACTGTCATAGGCTTTTTCAAAATCCAATTTGAACACCACTCCTCTCTTATCTCCTCTCATAGAATCCTCAACCACTTCATTCGCCACTAAAATTGCATCTAGTATTTGTCTTCCTTAGACGAAAACACTCTGAGCTATAGTTACAATGTCTCCCAAAACTTCACTTAATCTTCTAGACAACACTATTGTAATGATTATATACAAACTAGTCACCAAACTAATAGGCCTATAGTCCTTAACCTTGATCTTTTTTGAAAACCAATGTAATAAAGGTAGAATTAACACTCCTCCCCACAATCCCATTAGCAAAAAACTCATTAAAAACACTCATTATGTCACCTTTAATAGTCTCCCAACTATTCTGATAGAAGGCCATGGTGAAACCATCAGGACCTGGAGCCTTTTTCTTATCCATATCAAACACAGCTCTTCTAATCTCCTCCTCCTCAAAAGGTCTCTCTATCTAATCTGCTCTCTCAGACATTATAGGACTCCAATCAACTTCTTCAATAGTTGGCCTAAAATGAACATCCTTAGTATATAAGTCTTTATAAAATTATGTAATCTCCTTAGCAATTAGCAACAAATCTGTTACAACCTCTCCTGACTCGGTCTCTATCTCTCTAATGACACTTTTTCTCCGGCCATCTACCAATCTATGAAAAAACTTAGTATTACAATCACCCTCTTTAACCCACTTAAATCTAGATTTCTGCCTCCAACTAGTCTACTCCCTTATTAATAGCTCCTCTAACTCATTTCTTAACAATACCCTTTTTCTGAGTTGTTCACTTGTCAAAACATTATTCACCTCCAGACCATATAACTCCTCAATTTCCCTTAAAGTCTCTGACTTTCTAATTCTAACATCTCCAAAAACCTCTTTATTCCACACTTTTAATTTTCCTTTCACCCTCTTCAACTTTTTCATAAACTTAAACCCCTCCCATCCTTCCACCTCACAATTCCACCTCCAATCCTTACACCTGTCCATAAAAGAATGGTGAGTTAACCACATGTTCTCAAACCTAAATTGTATAGGCCCCACTTAATTGGATTGGACTCAAGTACAATAGGAAAATGGTCAGACACCACACTAGACATAATCTTTTGCACCACATTTGGAAAAACATCTTCCCATTCACTAAGAAAAAGGAACCTATCTATCCGTGTTGCAATAGGATTATCTAAACTCCTAGACCATGTAAATTGTGCATTGGATAACCTAATATCCCTCAATCCACACACACTTATAAAAGAATTAAAATCTCTCATACTAGCAGTTACCCTAGAACCCCCCAACTTCTCATTGAAATTCCTAATGACATTAAAACCCCTCCCCCCCCCCCCCCAACCTGAGTCCACACAAACCAAACAAGTAATATAATTCATCCTAGAAAGAAGATCTAATTCTAAGAAGATTAAGACCATAAACTGAAGTAATCCACCATTCCCTCTTCCCTTAATCTCAAGAAAGACCGATGCAGAAAAGGAGCCAAGGACACAATCCACCCTAGTAGCAAATCAAGTGTCCCATGTCACAACACCACCCCCAGAGGACCCACATGATGGAAAGAAAACCCAAACCTTAAATCTAGACTCTCAAATACTTCAATAGGTTGATTATTTCGCTCCTTTATCTTCCAAAAGGAAAAAAATCTCTGAGACTTATTTTCTGAATCTAAAAGAGAGTACTTGGGTTCTCCCAATAAATAAAAAGCGAAGCATATCTGGATCTAACAAAGGTTCAGGCTGGTAAAAAAACTGGATCGAAAAAAAAAAGGGACTCTAGTTGTAAGATATCTGATGAAACCGTCACTAGAATTGATATCTTATTCAAAGAGGAAGATATCAAATACCTGGAGTTTCTTTTTGTACATTATATGAATGATCCGATCCGCAAGAACCATGATTGGAAATTATTTGATCGTCTTTCTCTGAGAATGATGCAAAACACTGGATTTGTTAAGAAGAACCTTATTTGGTTCAATCAAAAACAACAAGATGCACCTCTGCTAAAGACGACATTCCTGGCTCGATATGGCTAGGAATACAAGAGCTCGAGAAGAGGCTTGTCTAAAATGCACATAGATGCCAAATAACAGACATGAGATGGCATATTGAAAGAGTACATGAGATCAAATGTATTTCCAATTTTATCTTATCTATCAGGAGTCCAGTTAAGCGTCACAAAGTTTTTTGTTTACAAACTAAAGGACCCTTAACATATGTTATGAAAAGACAAGACAATCCTTGCATTTTGGAAAAAAATTCAGCCAATCTCTCACATCTCAAAGAAACACGACCTCTGTTCTTTCTCTCTATCTCTCTAGCACGCACATGCGAGAGTACAAATGACGTTTGTGACTACGATTGCGACCATCACCTCTCCACTATTATGGCTTGCATGAAGACCACCATGGCTGCTGAGCGACCAACAAGTCCATCATTGCTCCACTTCTCTTCTGCGATAAAGACCACCATAGATGCTCAAGATTGCGTTGTGATTTATGCCTCACCATTTTGATTTTTTTATTTTTCCTAGATTTCGGTTTTCTTTTCTAATGAATTTGATTATGGTTTTAATGTGGGAAAAAAAATCAATAACTCAGTTAGGAAAGCTCAAACGAAAGCAACCCATTAAAAAAGTTACCGTTGGGAGACCTGCCGAGCTCCAGCCTAGATAGGGAAAGCTCTAAGTTGCGCCAATCCTAATAATCAATTCCGCCTCATGCAGCTGACTTATAAACGAAGGCTAAAAGATAAGATTATCAACAATTCAAAAATCAAAGACTCCTTATCCGATTTTGCAATCCCCATCTGGATGGAAAAAGGTCAACACCCCGCATCCCAAAGGAGTATCAGTCTCCTTAACATTAGGAGAGGGAGTCAAAGACTCCTCATTCGAAGGGAGTCCAACCCATCTCAAAGGGTGGTCAGGAAAAACAAACTCCTAAGATAAAAGGAGTTAAACCGCCCAATGGCAGATAATGGAGTCTAGAGTCCACTACCCTAAGGAAACTAATTCTAAATTATAAAAAGGAGCCCACGGGAAACCTAAAAGGTACGCAACTCTGTTCCCAAATACACCTCTCCAGTTTTTACTAAATTACTTACTTAAGAATCGTAGGATCGACCCCCGAGCTCTCCCCTCCGGTCTTTCGACTTCTTTACAGGATCCCAGAGTTCAGAAAGCTGACTTGAACTAGTGAAAAGTTGACCTAGACCATCAGAAACCTGACGTGAAACCTTGAAGAGCTGATGATAGGAATCGAATTGTATTACATTATAGCAGGCGTACACATAGGGGATTAGGAGTTATTTATACCCACTATAGCATTAAAAAATTACTACAATATATCAACCACCTCTTTGTTGCAAGAAAGGCAAACCTTTTTGAAAAGAGATACGGTAAACTAACCTAAAAATAGTCTAGTTTCTTCACTTGGGGGTGAGAATCGAGTCGAACCGGCCAAGCTACAACATGCTCAAGCTTGGCTCGGGTTGGTGAATGGATGGATATTCAAGCTCGGCCTGAGCTCGGTAACCAAGCCCAGATAATTGTTCAAGCTCGACTCGGCACAAGATCACCCCAAAGCCATGCTAGTATTACCAAGAACTCTTACTTTTCTTCCTCTAAATTGACACCCAAATACATATACATAATCATGAAGTATCAAACTCTAAAGACGAAATGCAAAATAGAAAGGAATAAAGGGAGAAAATTGAGAAAGGTGAAAAATAAAGGTCTGCAATATCGGTGCTCAGTGACATATGGGAAGGAAGGAATAAAGAAAGGAAGGAAAATAGATTGAGAGGTAGATCTACATTCATGAAGAAAAGGAGAAAAGTTATGAGAGGTAGAAAAAGAATGGAGGTATGCATGAAAGAGAAAAGGAAAAAAGGGTTGGGATTGTTGGCTGGCATTTGAGTGCCTTTGGTTTGGTTAGGTTTACTTGAAAATCATCTTGGACAAGATGTCAGTGATAGACGGCTAAAATTGGACTATTAAAAATAGAAGTGAAGAACTGTGGAATAAACAATCGAGCCAAAATGAGCCACTGAGTAGCTCAGGTTGAGCTCGTATTCAAATGAGCCCAATTTGGTGTCTATATTCGACTTGATTATAAAATCGAACAAGCCCAACCAAGCCAAGCCTGAGCTACTCAATTTCGATTCTCACCCCTAGCAAAACACTACAAAGTTTTTACTCAAGTCTTACTGGGCAAAATATTAGAAGCTTTGTAGAGAGCCAACTGAAAGCAATTTTTTCATATACTTGGTGGAGCATTTAAAACAGTCTGAAAACTCATTAGGGTAGCTCATATGAAAAGAATTTTGAGGTTACCAATTCAAGATCCCAAGTTCGACTCTTACAAGAAAACCTTATTTTGCTTAATGTGCGGGGTTTATGAGTGATTGCACACATCTTGAGTGAACTAGTAGTGCACCACGTGCATTGCATGTGAATAAATTTAGGTGGTGATTATTATTAAATATATAAACAAATATATAATCAAGGTAATTAATTATAAACTCATGTTAAAATGTATATTTATATCATCAATATCATGTTGCATAGTTAAAAAATATCATACATAGTAAATATAGTGGAAAAAAATAAAAAGAGTCATTGCTACATTATGCTTCTCGTTCTATCCTTATCTATGGATAAATAAGATCATGACAAGGATTCTACAAATTCAATTTTTTGCATGATGTAAAATGATGTGAGTAGAATATATAGAAGAATGAGACTTAATATCTTTGGTAGAACAAAAAATGTCATTTGCTACATTATCCTAATTGTCTCTTTTTTTACCACAAAAAGGGTATGAACCTTATGTGTATGTATGTGTGCACACGAGAGAGGGAGAGAGTGAGGTTCAAAGAGGATTGACGATGCAAATTCATATGCTTTGGAGACATTTTATGTCACAAGTCCAAAGGATGATTCTCCGATACCAGTGGAAAAAAAAAAAAAGGTAAAGACATCCCCATCAAGGACTTGGGCAAGTGGGAAATAATTAGAAGATAAACATCTAGCTGGATAACTGATTTGATTGGAACCCCCTTATAGATAACACAGACCAACTAGCCAAGAAGTGAAATCTCGTCCATAAAAATTATTAGGCTGTGATGACAATAATTCATCTACTAAAATGTTCGGTGGAGGATTTGGAAGTGAGTAAACAAAAAAGATCAAAAGAGATGATAACAAGAAGCCGATCCTCCATGACACTGGTGAGGGGCAGAGGATAGAGGACAGATCCCTTCCTCAATTATAGAATTGACCACATACACGTTTGACACTAGATCCCTATCACCATATTTACATAGCTGACACTGAAAATGCTTGTACTGCCAATCAGAAGTTGGCCACAATAGCATAAAAAGGTGCCACAGAACAAATCTCCTGAGCTTAAATGTTAATTTTTGCAGCAAGACAGAACAACGATAAACATTAATCTTGAAGTGATATGCCCCCTGAATGGTGGAGACCCAAATTCAAAATTGGGATGTGTTTACTTAATGGGCAGATGAAAGATTTGACCCTATAAACTATGTTGGGATCTGAAGTCTGAACCAAATTCACATTTCCTTCCTCCTTTAAGGAAATTATTATTGCTAAAGCATACGATGAAAAGAGAGCTCTCAGAGATGAAAATACTATGAAGAAAAGGGTCAAGAAGTTCAGAGCTTGGACTTCTCTTAATTAACTTAAAACTCCATGTTTGTGTGCTAAATAAAACCTAGGGCCACATATAGTGCTTCCTTTCTAATCGGCCTTAAAATTTTTCCGAGAACCACCTTGAGGGTGACACAATTTTCTGCTGATGTTTCCTGGAAAGGCCTCGCCTGTCTCTTCACTTCTTTTTTGCTTGGGATTTAGTTCCCCCTTTGTTACTTCATAAGGGAAAACATTGCAATTTGATGATTAGTTCATTTGCTCAGATCACTGGCATCCA
Source organism: Ilex aquifolium (assembly GCA_951799425.1). Taxonomy (NCBI): domain Eukaryota; kingdom Viridiplantae; phylum Streptophyta; class Magnoliopsida; order Aquifoliales; family Aquifoliaceae; genus Ilex; species Ilex aquifolium. Next base: position 14,502,234 of record OX637406.1, read on the forward strand.
CCACACAAAGTTTGAAAAAAAAAACTGAAGTTTTTGAACTGCTTACGCTTGTACATGGCCAATTAGAGAGGGCTGGCAAATTATCATGTTTTGGGTAGGAACCACTTTGCATCAATATACATAAAATGCATCTGATCTAACAGTTCCAGAGGCAGTTGTATGTGGGTGCGTAAACAACAAGAAACATGCATGAGAAGCGATAAAATCACAACAAAAAATACGTAGATTTTTCATAAAATTAGGCTTTCAGGATCCTATGAAATATGTCACAATTCAACCTACTTGATTCACACACATTACCAGGATATGTACTCCTTGGATTGGCATATGGATGCAAGAACTCCAAAGACTTGACATTTCCCCACAACTTCCTATACCCAGCAACCTATAAAAAAAGGACAGAAAAAGGAAAAACATAGGCAGAAATAAAATTTAATCACTCTACTTCTATAAGAAGAACATATAGGTATCTTTCTATACATACAAAATGCAAAAGCAGTACAAGATGTACCTTTCCACCACCCCCGACATTGACACTCAAATCATCGCTGAAAGTCAACATGGCCCCATACTGCACTAGACTTGCACTTGACTTGGCAAGAAACAAGTGCAACAGCAACGAGACAAAAGACAAAACAAGTCCTCCAAGTGCAGCCCATTTGATTCTGGATTTCATCCTAATTTGTACTATACCGATAAATAAATCCCAAGACAGCAAATATGCAATGCATCTTAGTTAGCAACCTGCATTGAATATTCACTCCAGCAAACTATGCGGCAAACTGTAATGGCGTAACATCACCAAAAAATGAAAAATTCTCTAAGATTGAGATGCGATCTAATCAATACAGTGAGCAAGCATATATGTATGTATGCGACAGTATGAACTAAAGGCACACATTTGGGTTATGTAGCCATCAGGTCAGATCGGGTCAAGTATATCACAATTTAATCTACTCAAAGAAGCATGAAATCAGCAATAGAATTTATCATGAAAAACATAGAAAAAATTTTAGAAAACAGAAAAACGAAATAAGTAATGGCACTCAGGAGTAAATGGTACCTGTGCCTATGATCGAACAGAGTAGCACCAGAACAAGACTACAATTGGAGATAACTGGTTGGCACCATAACCGAGCTTCAGCGTTGTTGATCAGTTTTCAAATCAAAGAAAGGCCAACCCAATATATAACCAAGTCTATTGACTTTCAGTGCCCAAACCAAATCAAAAAACTCTGCGCCATATCAAGCTCAAAATTGATCAAATTCTGCCACATGTATCAGAAAGCATGGATGAGTATGAAGGTGGAGCGAGAGTTTAGCTGGAAATGACCACTGTGCGTGCAAGTGGCAGATTTATTATTATATTATTATCATTGTTATTTCTATAGAGTGAAAATGGCAAGCTTAGTGGAGAAGTTTTGGTATTGTTGATGGGTTTAGAAATTAGATGGTGATTGTTGTGGTTTGCATTCAGGGGGAGAAAGAGTGCCCCGCCCACTTTTTCTCTTGCATGATGAGAGGGCAAAAACATAATGGTGTTTTCTTAAAGAGAAATGCGGTTCACTTTGTACTTCGTCGACTTCCGCACCATGCATGCCCAAAATTAACTATTAATTATAATTAAGTTACTTATCTTGGTTTGCTTGCCTTAATACAGTATGAAATACAAATTCAAGAAGTAAAAGCTTTCTTGAATTGAAGCTCCGCATGTAACCCGAAAATTGCAGTACAACATTTAATCCAACAGACAATGTAAGGTAACACATACATCCAGTCCAATGCATTGGCTATAAAAGGGGCATCATTATCATTAATCAAACAGTATGGCAATATTTAAACATGAAACTTCTCACAATAGCTACACTTGACAACTCAGTGAAAGAGCTTAGTGGGACGCCTTTTCTTTTTCATTATTTTTTCTAGTTACTAAACCTCAGTGAGACAATCGAAAAAAAAAAACAAAGCTCAATTAGAGTTAATACTTCAACCCAAGGCTAAAGACTGAGCAACCTTCCTGACTACAACACGCATATCTTACCACTGAAAAATCACTAACACATACTCCAATTAAACATTCCTTGGCACAATTTTGGGATGCTTGACAAAACATTGATTTATCAGTTTTAGTACATTGCTTTACAAAGACAATGAAGCACACCAGTGTTTTAAATCAACACACTTCAGAGAAAAGAAAAATCTAGCTATCTATCTACAGATATATATGACATAATGACATCTTTCAGCATGGATTTATATTTGTTCAACCTAATAAGTGCATCTTTTCTCAAAGTAGATGATTATCCATGGTCTAAATGTTTATTGAGGATGAAATCATGATGCTGCCTTATTTCCTAATTCCATAATTATGTTAAATGCCACAAAGTAACCGAATAATTTCCATGGATATTTCGTTTAAACTTAGACATATGGCAGAAAGCCAACAAAGAAATAATTAAACAAAAGAGTGGACAACGAGAAGTACAAAGGTCAACCAACCAGAAAGCTGAAGTAAAGAAAAAAGAGAAGTGGTGTGATCAGTTGTCCTAGCAAATATTCATTAGTCATGCATTTTATTTTTTGCATTCGCCTAACATTATTGGAAAGATTATGGGACAATATTCATTTATTACAGTTTTTTTGGACTTCAGTGGCCAAGGACTCTAAAGGAATTCTGTTTTTTGCTATTTTAGTAGTATAGAAAGCTTATGTGATTTGTAGGCTATTTATGTGTTTTTTTCTCCTTCCTCTCTTTGTTATTTACATTGGTAGGATTTCATATCCAACCTTTTTTGGTGTACTTCTCAATTTTTAAACATACATGATTTATGTTTCCCATAAAAATACTAACAACAAGAAATTAAGGTCAGTTCACAGATTAAACAAATTGACTTATTAAGCAAAGACCAAGCTACCACTATCCAAAAACACCTCCTCAAATCACCACCATATAGAATTACCACATGCCACCTTCCAACCACCACGGTACCATTGAATCCACTTCCATTACTACCCAACGCCCACCACTGTCATTACCACCCAACGCCCACCACTTCCATCACCATCCCCACTACTGTCAGACCCAAACAAAATCAAAGAATAAAACGTATAAAATTAGTAGATCTAGGGCTTACATAGTCGCCGGAGCTAAAGCTTGGACTGAACGGAAAGCTCTTCCAGTCTACGGTGAGCGAGCGAGAGAGAAAGAGAGAGCGTCTGCTTGATGTCTCCGTCTGGCTTGGAGGAAAAAAGAAAAGGGTGGGTATTTTATACGAGGGATTTTTAATGAACAGTGTTTTTGTAAATCTGAACATATATATCCTAGGTATACCTGAATGTACAATAAATAAATAATAATATTTTTTCCTTCATTTATTTGATTATATTATTCAAAATTTACCTATTATTTTTTAAAAAATATTAACAAAAAAATTTTAAAATACGTAATTCGATAAAATAAAATAGGTGATGTGATGGTTTTAGGAGAAAAATGTATAGGGGATAAAATTTAATTTTCTATGAGTTTTATTATATACATATATATTTGTTGGTTACAGTAGAGAAGGGGAGAGTTGCGAGAAAGAGAAAGTGAGTGAGAGTAGACGAGAGAGAACAGAGACGAAGAGTTGCGACAAGGAAAGTGAGTGAGAGCAGACGAGAGAGAGAGAGAGAGAGCACAAATCAAGAAGATGAAAGAAAAAAAATGGGAGGTCTTTGCTGCTAAAGAAGTTCGAAGTGTGGACCTCATTAAAGAGAATGGGTGTTTCCTGTGTTTTCTATTTTGCCTTGAATATTGAGAGAACATTGTTTCGGTGTTCTTTAGTTTTTGTTCTCAATTCTCAATTTTTTTGAAAAATTATTTTTGGAAATTTTTAACCATACAACATCTCTCTAGTTTTTACTGGTTTGAGAAAAAAAAATTGTTTTTGGAACCCAAATCAAACAGACCCTAAAACTTTAACTATTTTTTTTTTATCTTTCTCATTGTAGTTAGAATAACGATTTTTGGGTACGTACAAAGTTTTCATAATCCTATAATAGAATATGAGTAAAAAAAAATTAAGTTTAACAAATTTGAGATGATATTTAATTCAAAAACACATATACCTAATATGTTTTATCAATTTTTATATACAAAAATTATTTACGTGTAAACATGTGGTGCATTAGTAGTAGATGAAAAATGAGTGGAAGTGTCATATGTTATTTATAAATTCTTGGATAATAGGTGACTATGAGTGGAAGTGTGACTATGTTATCTATAAATTCTTGGTTAATATAAAAACTGGGTTAGTTTCAATTTTGTGGTTAAATTAAGGTTAGAAGTAATGTATATATATTGTATGCCACATATAATGCGTATAAAAAATCTCATTCGCAATTTTATAAAGCATCATTTTTCATCAGTGAAATTTCAAATAACATAGGGATGTCTTTAAAAAGATGATAAAATAAATTATACTGGAAGTGAATGAAATTTGCTCTAGTTTTTATTATTAGGGTTATCCAGAGATTTATGTTAATCTATAGGGGTATGGATAGAAATTTTCCTAATTAAAACTATTATTATTATAGAACTTTTTTCAAAAAAAAAATAACCATTATTATCTTGATATTTACAAGAATCTTTATAAAAAATTATGCTTACTCTGTTAAGTATCAATTCAAACAAATGGTACTTCAACAATTTGACATTTCTTTTGTTAAACAACTATCTACTCTAAAAGTTTAAGTTGTTAGATAATGTAATTTAAATATTTATACTTCAACATGTCGCCTCACATGCCGGTTAATTTTTTCAACATGCCTCCTCGCGTGTAGACTAATTCTTGGACTTAACACATGAAAATATTTTAATAATTAAGGTGACGACAAGATTCTAACATATGACCTTCTCTTCTGATATTATGTTATCTACTCCAAAAACTTAAGCTATTAAAGGAGGTGTAATTTAAATATTTATATTTTAACATCTTATGATGTATTTTCAACCTCGTAGTTTTTTTTTTTTTTGAACTGAACCTCAAAGTTCATACATGCTTCTCTTTTCCTTTCTTGTTTCTTTTGTTTTGTTTTCCAAATTTTTTATTGTTTTTTTCTGAGAACCCATTGATTGAATTCAGTGGAGTAGGCATTAAATCAAGAGGGGCCAAGGATGTGTGGGGAAAATCTTTGTAACAAATGGAAGTTATGCACCCAAAAAGAAACAATTCCCAACCCATACCTTAGTTAAAAGATCTTCTAGGCACAATTGACATGTTTGACTCTAATTTTTTTGTGGAAAGCAGAGATGTTCAACACATACACACACAACTCCCCCTCCCACCCCCACCCACCACCCAAAACAAAAAAACAAACTCACACACCTTCCTCTTTTCTCTCTCATGCAATATAATAGAACTCAAAGCTACTCTTTAGATATCTTAATAATTAGCATAAGAGTGCAAATGCATCGAACCGGGTTAAGCTCATCTCTGAATTATTTGGAGTTGACTCATTCCTAAATAGAGAGTGTTCGAAATCGGCTCCTATAGATCATGATGAACTCCAAACATCTTGCTCACGTTAAACTCAACTATTATTTTTTTTCTGATTTTTTGCCCAGCTCGGCTCAAGTGATTGACCAAATGAAGCTCATGCTTAAACTTGAGCTCTTATTCATGTTCAAAATTGATAGAGATTAAATTATCCCTAAAGCAAGCACGTGCGGAGTTGAGCACGTGATGAATGGTTACGAGGCAAGCACATGGGCCAAGTCCGATTTGATGTATCTGTCTCCAGGATCCAAATTGTCTATTAGCTTGCTCACCCATATCCCACAATAATAGCTCAAACCAGTTCGGATATCCTGGGAAGGAGGTTCCACATTCTTTGTCGCTTTATTCAAAAAGCAGCTGAAGAGCTCTAACGGTAAAAGGAGGTCAGCTTATAAAAGAGAGGAAATGGCAACAAGTCAGGTAAGTAATTCATCCTAGCTTAATTCTTCCCAATTCTCAATACCATTACTGATTTAATCATCGAAGTGTTGACCACCGAAGTCCCTTCGGTCCTCGACTTCTGTGCAAGTACCTACCGGCAACTGTCAGGCCATCACCCACTCCATCAGTGCTATTTTTTGGATCAACAGTTGGCGTTGTCTATGGGAATCGACTTGATTTCCAATAACAAACTCCAAATTCCATGGCAGTAATGAGATCAAAAGAACTCGCAGTTAACTAGATGCACGTACGCCCTAATACCCATCTAATGGGATGAATGGTTGTGCCTCCATCGGAAAAAGATTCAGTGAAGTTCATGAGGTTCAAAAAAGCTATCGAGGAATTGAAGAAATAGAATCAACAAATTCTCTAACTCCTGGAGCGAGATTAATCTCAAACCAGGGAGTATGCAGGAAATAATCATGAAGATGACCACAACCAGAATGAGGTCATCCGCCCTTAAATCAATGACCAGTGGGATCGAAAGTTCTGAGAAGTGAATGAAAAATTAGGAAATGTCATAAACACGTTGAAGGTTTGGGTTCCATAAGCTATCAAGACCTTGGTCTAGCACGCCGAATCACCATTCTCACATGATGTATCAAATTACCCTCTACTAGAGAGGTTCAAGATGCTGCCAATCGAGGCATATGATGGAACAAAGGACACATTGGACCACCTAGAGATGTACATGTATCTAATAATGCTCCATAGTGTCCCAGACAAAATTATGTGCCGAGCTTTTGCCACTAGACTCAAAGGAACAGCAAGGCACTAGTTCAACAAGTTGAAGCCGAACTCAATCCACATATTTGAGGAATTGAGCACCTCATTTATCTCATACTCCATAGGAGGTCGAGCTCACAGGCAACCCCTAACCTACCTCCTTAATGTCAAGCAGTCCAGAGGTGAAACACTACGAGAATATGTCAATCGCTTTACAATGGAATCTTTACAGATTGACAATGTCGACGACAATGTGGCTATGCCTGCCTTCATGGGAGGGCTACAATCTTCCCAGTTCCTTTTTGCCCTCTCCAAAGAGCCACCCTTATCCATGGCCGAGCCCCTTTAGTGCTATACTAACGCTGAGGATACATTCCTAACTCGGAGAAACCAAGAGGACAGATGAGACGACAAAAGGAGCCAAGATCCTTCAAGTAGGAAAGAAAAGGCAAATAGCCTCAAGAAGAATCATATTGAAAAATTCAGTGCGAGGGATGGACTAGGTCCTCGCACCCCCTAACGAGCCAGTTCAGAAGTACACCCTGCTAAACACCTATGTGGAGCAGATCCTCTTCCAAATGCAAGATGATAGGATCCTCAGATGGCCTGGGAAGATGAAGACACATCCCAACAAGAGACCTAGAGACAAGAATTGTCGTTTTCACAAAGATCACAACCACAACATAGAAGATTGCCAAGTCTTTAAGGATTAAATAGAAGATCTGATCCAGAAAGGCCACTTTTAGAGGTATATCGAGTGCTGACGGCAGTAGAGAAATGAAGTTCAACCTCACCGAGATAAGGTCCAACACCAATAGCCAGTCGAAGAGGTTTCGATAATCTCTGGGGGCTTTGTAGGGGGAGGAGAGAGTAGCTCCACCAGGTGAATAAAGTCCAAGCTAGAAGTGAGCTCGATAAATCTAGGGAAAAAACCTTGGGTGGATCCCCCTATTACTTTCTCCAAAGAAGACATGAGTGGTGTTCAGCACCCACGTGACGACCTGTTGGTGGTCACTTTGACAATCGTTAATTACTTCATAAAAAGGGTTCTCATAGATAGTGGGAGCTCGATAAACATCATATTTGTCTTAGCCTTTGAAAAATTGAACATTGGAAAAGAAAAGCTAACCCCAGTAGTCGTTCCACTCATCAGATTCTCAAGAAAGAAGGCGCATCCCATTGAAGCCATCGTCATACCAGACACAGCTTGGTTGGTACCACGACAGACTACAAATGATGACTTTTGTAGTATTGGATTTTCCATTGGCATACAATGTTATCTTGGGTTGCCCAAACCTCAATGCCACGAGGGCTATTCCATCAACATATCACTTCTTTATGCGATTTCCAACCAAGGAAGCAGTTAGAGAAGTTCACAGTGATCAGGTTATAACCCCGTGAGTGCTATGTGTCCTCCATGAGGGGAAAGCAACAAGAAACTCTCCAGGTAGATTCTTTAGACCATAAAGAAGAACTAGAGCACTTGCAGTCGGTAGAGGACTTGGAGCTCATCCAGATTGGAGACTCCCTTGAGCAAGTCACCTTCATCGGAAAGATGTTTGAGGAGAACCTGAGGGTTTCATTAATAGAGTTCTTCAACTCAAACAAGGATGTCTTTACCTGGAGGCAATCTAATATAAGCGGGATTGACCCCGCAATAATTATTCACAAGTTGAACGTTAACTCGAACTTTGAACCAATCTGGCAGAAGCGGCATGGCTTTGCCCCAGAATAAAACCATGCAATAAAGGAGGAAGTAGTAAAATTCTTGGATGCCAAATCTATTAGATAAGTACAGTATCCACAATGGCTAGCCAGTGTGGTGCTAGTAAAAAAGACAAATGGAAAGTCGTGACTTTGTGTAGATTTCACCAATCTAAACAAAGGTTGTCCAAAGGATTGTTTTCCATCGTCAAGAATCAACATTCTAGTGGACACCACTACTAGTTACGAGTTGCTCTCCTTTATGGAAGTATTCTCGGGATATAATCAGATCATGATGTGCATACCAAATTAGGAGAAGACTTCTTTTATAACAGAGGATGAGACCTACTGTTATAAGGTTATGACATTTGGATTAAAGAATATAGGGGCTACTTACTAGTGATTGGTGAACCACATGTTCAAGGAGCTCATCAGTCATTCGATGAAGGTGTATGTTGACGACATGCTTGTCAAAAGTCTCTGAGCTATAGAGCACATTGAACATTTGAAGAAGACCTTCGATACTCTTAGGAGGAACGACACGAAACTAAATCCAGCTAAGTTTGCCTTTGGAGTGTCCTCGGGGAAGTTCTTAGGGTACATGTTAACCCAAAGGGGGATAGAAGCCAACCTAGAGAAGATTAAGGCAATCGTAAAAATGAGGTCTCCATGAATATCAAAGATGTCCAGGTGTTAACAGGAAGAGTAGCAACTTTAAATAGATTTATGTCCAAAGCTAGTGACAAGTGTCTCCCTTTCTTCAAAGTACTCAGAAAGGCTTTTGAATGGACCTCGGAATACGAAAATGCCTTGTAAACACTCAAGGAGTACATCAGTAAACTATCAGTTCTAGTTAGGCCGGAGGAAGAGCAGTCCATGTACCTATACCTAGCAGTGACCCAGGAAGAAACGAGTGTTGTTCTGGTGAGCCAACGTCAGAAAGTCCAGCATCTTGTCTATTACATGAGCCAAATGCTAAAAGGGGCAAAAGTGAGATATCCAACAATAGAGAAGGTAGATTTCGCACTAGTAACTACATCTAGGAAGCTGAGACCTTACTTCCAAGCTCATCCAATCATATTACTTACGGACATTCCCTTGTGCCAAGTCCTTCAGAAACTAGAAATTTTCGGGCAACTGACGAAGTGGTCCATCGAGCTTGGGAAATTAGACATCCAATATGTCCCACGAACAACTGTTAAAAGGCAAGTAATTGATGAGCTTTTAGCATAGTTCATCTTGGAAGCACCAGAGCTTAATGACACAACCACTCAGGAAGGAGAGTGTCAGATGTATGTTGATAGGCCTTTTAATTCAATAGGAGGAGGAGTTAGATTGATCCTTATCTCACCAACTGAGGGCAAAATTGAGTATGCACTACGCTTTGGGTTCAAGGCCTCAAATAATGAGGCGGAATATGAGGCTCTCATTGTAGGGCTCCAATTGGTTAGAATGTTAGGAGTGAAAAGCTTGAAGGTGTACAATGATTCATAACTTGTGGTGAGATAGCTTTATGGTGATTATGAAGCTAGAGAGCCACATATGAGTTCTTACCTGAAGATTGCAGCGAAAAACATAGCATGCTTTAAGCACTTCGAGATTGCCCAAGTCCCGTGGTCACAGAAATCCCACACAGATTCATTAGCAAGGCTGACCTCTGCACTCTCTGATAGTCTAACCAGGACCATCTCAGTGGAGTTCCTGCCAGAGCCAAGCACTAGCAGAGCTAGATGGATGAAATAATGGCATATTTGCAACACGGAGTACTATCTCCAGAGATCCAAGAAGTGCGGAAGTTGAGAAGAAGAGCCTCAAGATATGTGATCCTAAATCAGGTTCTCTATAAGAGAGGCTATCCACTTCCATATTTGAGGTGTTTAACTCTAGAAGAATATGTCTATGTCCTAGTAGAAGACCATGAGGGAATATGTGGGAATCACTCGGGGGTTATTCCTTGGCTTAAAAAATCCTAAGACAAAGCTATTTCTGGCTCACAATGAAGAAGGATGCTCTGGGTTATGTACAAAGGTGTGAGAAGTGCTAGAAGTTCGCAGTAGTTCCAAGCGTCCCAGTGAAAAGGCTCACCCCAATCATGAGTCCATGGTCGTTCGCTCAATAGGAATTGATATCGTGGGACCACTCCTAATGGGGAAAGGTCAGAATAAGTTTGCAATAATCGTAGTTGATTACTTCACCAAGTGGGTAGAAGTTGGCGACCATAACTGAGCAAAAGATTCAGAATTTTATCTGAAAATCAATTATTTGCAGATTCGGCATACCTGCCATCATAATAAGTGACAATGACAAACAATTTGATAGCAACTAATTCAAAGAGTTCTACTCCAAGCTTGGTATTCACAATCACTATTCTTGCCCTGATCATCTATAAGCAAATGGGCAGGCAGAGATAACTAACCGGACCTTACTGCGACAGATAAAGACCAAGTTGGAATAGTCAAAGGGCCTGTGGGTAGAACAACTCGCAAGTATCCTATGGGCATATAGAACCACAGTGAGGGTACCAACGAGGGAAACACCTTTCTCCTTATCCTTTGGAACAAAATCAGTTATCTCGGCAAAAATAGGGATGACAATTCATCAGACAAAAAGAATTGGATCTAAGCATGAATGTTTAGCTACTCGCAAATAACCTCGATTGGCTCGAGGAGAGATAAGAGTCCCAAATAAGGATGGTAGCATACCAAAGTCAAGTCTCTAGATACTACAATGCTCGAATAAGACCAAGGCAGTTCCAGCTCAATGACTTGATACTTAGGAAAATCACCCAAGCCACTAAAAATCTAGGAGAAAGGAAGCTTGGGGCAACTTAGGAAGGACCCTATCGAGTCGTAAAGATATTGAGACTTGGGACTTATCATCTGGAAACTCTGGAAGGAACAAAATTGCCACATACTTGGAATGTAGAACACCTAAAAAGGTTCTACCAGTAGAAATCTTTGTCCAAATGTATTTGCTTAAATAAAACAGTGTTATCCCTTTTTACCAATAAAAGAATGAAGCCTTTTTCTTTCCTATGATGAGCAAGTCCTATGATGAACTAGCTCAGATTGAGTCTATTGACTCAACAAAAGTAATATTGGGACTTTTAAGCCCTTCAACTAGCTCGGATTGAATCTACTTGAATCAACAAAAAAAAAGATTGAGACTTTCAAGCCCCTTAACTAGCTCGAATTGAGTCTACTTGACTCAATAGAAGCAAAATCAGAATTACCAACAAAGTTAAAATATAGTCCAGAGTGACCTATACAAGATTAACATTCTTCCAAAGGTCAAGGGGGCATAGAGAGGGCAGCAAAGAAGCAAGTTAGAAAAAATTTCCATTTTATCCATTGACAAATGGTGTAAATTTATAATTTTTCTAAAAAAGAAATATAAAAAGTAGTAGGTTCAAAGCTCAATTAGCCCATTTCCGGTGCTTCCTAGTTGAAGAAGATCCATGTTCCCAACTTCGCTTATGCAAGGCAGCAAACATAGCATCCGGCTCCGTGGCTAGTCCTACATCATCATCCTCTGAAGCCGCTGCTGGTCCCCCATCATCATGAGGGAACTCCTCAGCTATAGCAAGTGGGGGACCAAGACGTAGGAAGACAAGTTTCACAGGAGTAATCAAACTCCTAAGAGGCCTAGGTCCTCCTTTAGCAGCCCCGATAATCTTGGACCTTCCAGCTGGGCACAAGGGAGGCCTCTCCTCTGCAAAAATGAACAAACAAACAGGAGTCATTTAAAGCAAAAAAGGCAATGGTGTACAATGAAAACAGTAACAAAACTTGTTTGTGTTATTTGGAGGGTACCAGGTCAAGGGAACCCAAGGACCGGCTCCTACAGCCTCTTCAAATTCCCAACCATCCCCGGAGATGTAAAATAATCTCCCTTCCCAACCGGGCGGAGGGTGAGGGAGTTCAGAGATGAGTTCAGAGATGAGCTCAGGCATGTCCTCCATTTGGAGGAACTGGTAGAAGCTGTGGTCGTCAGGAGCCAAACAAAAGAGGTTGATGAACTCAACCATCATAGGAGAATGATCTAGCCTGGCTAAGTGCCAGACAACCATTACTCTAACAATAATACCCCACCCTTTCATAGAGATGTGGGCATGGCATAGGTTGAAGTAATGGGGAATAATTCTCACAAAGGAAGAGAAGGGGAATTGAAGGCCAGCCTCAAAGGCATGCTCAAAGAAGCAAGTCCAAGAAGAGACTGTGTTGCAGGGGGAGTCGGGTATGTAGACACAAACCTGAATCCCAACAGGGAAGCCGTAGCATTTCAAAATGGCCAGTAGGTTGACCATCCTCATCATACTGGAAACCAGCAGGTCAGCCCAAGCTGGTTCCATAAACAGTTCACTACGCATCCTGAAAGTTTTGATCTGAAATTAGGCATCCACAAAACGAGAACAATATGTAGACAAAAGAATTTGAGGAAGATAATGGGAAATGTAGAGTTCTGAAGAAGCTTCAATAGAGTTTGTGCCTCTTTTACTTAAATGGATTTAAATGCAGAGTACCTGTATCTGGGAGGCTGCATGACCAATGTGTTGGAACGGAAATCTTAAGAACCATTGATAGCACGTATGTATCAAATATCAAAAAAAATTCTTTAAAACCCTACAAGGCGGAATTAGGGTTTATCTTCGAGATCACTCTGGTTTGATCTCGTCTCAGCATGAACGCACAACCCAACAATGAACACGGAAGACAACTCGATGAACCTCGCGGCCTTCTATCGTATATCCCCTAACGTCAGAGTCCAGATGCAGAGTGGGTTGCCAGAACCTTTGAAATTTTGCTCTCCCTTTCAGCCTCTCTAAAAAATGTGAGTAAAGAATAGATGCTGAACTAGAGAGCCTAGACGTCTATATATAGGATACGACAGAAACTCTAAGGAGAAACAAGGACCGAACTTCCAATGGGTTTAGGATTCCTATGTTCAATCCAGAATAAACATCCTACAATTCATTAATAATAAGTCAGTCTATTAATAACTTATTATTGATCTCTTGAGTCTTATCTCAAAATTATATTCGAATTCCTTATTATTATATGCTTAATAATCTCCCCACGTTTAAGATTACAGATATCCATCAATTAAATAAATTACTGACAATTATATTTAATTGACTTCTTTTATTCCTTGATACCTTACCACTTAACTTATTTGTCATGTCGGATAATTAAATCCACCTGCGGGATTTGACATGGACAAAACTTATGAGTTTTCTCAAGAGGACATCATCAACCCATTTAAATAGTAGGACGTGATTTTCTTTAATAATTAATTTTCAACATACAAATAACATCGCCTCCTAATTCACCGAGCTTATTGACTCATTATAAATCTCACCATTTGATGAATTAAACTGACAAACATTATATGCACGTGGCAATTAAATATTTTGGGATTAAAAGTATAAGCAATCATAATAATCATGAGGTATTTATCATCTTATTAAATCAGTAAAATATAATAACTTCAACATTAGTCTGTTTAATACACAAAGTGTACTAGTGTAATAATTCGAGACATCAACAGTCTCCTATAGTCAAGACAGATTATGCCAAAATATTACACTACAATCATACTAATGGTGTGTCCAATTCCATCTAGGATTGTGAACCTATACTCATATTGTACAAGGATCTGATAATTTGGCCTTTTGTGTATAAGCCGAACTCTACACACCAAATTATCTACAATGTAAAATATAAGACACATAGCATATCATATATTAAATAGAATGAAAAAATTTTGCTCATATAGATTCTCAATAAAATGGAAAGAACAAACTTCTATTAATTAATAAAACGAGTTTTACTACAAAAAGTAAACTTTTATTATACTACTCTATCACAATGTTCAAGGCATTGTAGATATGAAACGACATCAACCATTCATTTAGACGGCATGGCAGTTAAGGCAGAGCGTAATTATTTCTCACGCATTGTTTCAAATATCATGAGGGAGACATGAGTTCATCCTCCCCATCAGCTTGGGCCCGTTAGAAAATCCATCCCAATCTGGACCTTAATTAGAGGGTTTTGTTTTTCCTTTGGCCACAAGTATGGCATGGGTCAACAGTTAGCTAACTTAAAGATAAGTCCACAGAAAATTAGGACATAAAAGGAGGCGAAAATTAAAGTAAAGGTTTTTTATTGATATCTCTAGGATTACAAAAAAAGAAAACAAAAAACATCGGATAGACCCTCCAGGGGGTAAAGCAAGAGCAGTGATAGTGACTTTCGAGGGGCTAGCCATCACCTCAGTAGTTTCATTCTCAGCATCAAGGGGATCTTTGGCACTGGTTAAAGCCAGCTCCCACATTTTCCATTGGGGGTAGGCTGCTCACTTCCTCGCCATTACCCACCTCCTTGTTGTCAACAGCTACTAGAGTTACGTCTTCACCGGGTTTGAAAGAAGAAAAGTCCAATTCAGAAAACTTCTTCTAGACCCATCTCCTAAAGTCCTCAAACCCTTCTACATAATACTCTAGCATCTCATCTTTGAATTCTATGAAGTATTGGTACGTAGACAAGGCCAGTGCTCAAGCATCCGACTGCTCAACCTCCTTCTACTCAAAGGAGGCAGAAATCTCTAGGATCTTTTGGGAAAGAGCCTCTTTCTCACTCTCCAGGTCCTTGCTCCTCACAGAAAGCTCAAAAAACTCCACCACAACCCTATTTAGCCAAGATAGCAGCTCACTATTGTACTTAAAGACCTTGTCTATCTCCTTCTCGATGGAGGAGAGATTGCTTAAAGCCTTCTCAGCAGTCTCCTTGAAGTAGAGAGCATTCCTACGAGCAGAGGCCAGTTCTTTCTTTTTTGCTTCTAACTGAGAGTGAAGGATAACGAGCAATAACAGAGGCTCGTAATAAGGATGACGAGCTGGAAAAGGGAAGAAGAGGTCAAAAATAGAAAAAGGATAGACAAACTCAAAGAAGACAAAGATCTATATGTCCAATAGTGAGGACAAGGTTTTTGGTTACCCAAGACGGCCCTGGATTGAAGATGGATTGTAGCTCATCCTTATAGAAAAATTGGTGAAGTGGGGCCATTGTCTCCTCCACATTGTCCCACATGGATTGAGGAGTAGTTGTTGGGCATGATGGAAGAGATGGCATGGTACATGTCTTTTCTTCAACAGCTCCCGAAGCCTTAATCTTCCCTTTGTCCATTGAAAATGTAAGAGGAGCTTCCTCTTGAGGGAATGGCTTGGCATCCCAGCATTGGTAGTTTGGGAGGTGCCATCACCAAGGGTGACATCAGTAGTCAGAAAGGATGTTGGTGAGGGATCAGAGATCAGAGACACCCCCTTCCCCCGAGGGAAGGATGATTAGCTTCTGATAATGTATTAGTTTGGTGATTAATAGGGATTAATTACATTGGTTAGAGTGTTAAATGTATCAATATACCTGGGTTTTGGTTTGATCCTACTCATGGAATGTTTGTTTTCATTTTGCAGGTAAATAAGGTGAATTGGAAGAGTAATCATAAATTAAAGGGCAAGAGTCAGAAGGAGGAGGTTGCTACTGGTCGCGTCCGGACGGAGGCTGCAGTTGAGTCCGAACGAAATGTCCAGAATGGCGTGTTGGGGATTTTGAGAATTGGGGAGCATACTGTTTAACGTGTCCGGACGGGTACCTTTCTTACGTTCGGACGTGTGTTATTACTTGCCCAGAATTCTGAGCTTTGTGTTGTAACCTTGTTAGGGTTGTTTCACTATATATAAATAGGAAAATAGTTATTAGGTTTAGGGTTGTTGATTATTTTATTCTTTATGGTATTTGCAACTATATCTGGCTAAAAAGCCCAGCTAAAGTTACGGGAGATGCTTTTAATGAAATACGATACTATTATTAATCCAAGGGCTTAATTGCTTGTTTTATTCTGTTAATTCAACTTTTGTCTTTTAGTAAAGTTTTTGCTCGGTAAAAGTTCTTTATTTGTTGTGCCATGTATGTAAAACCCGAGAAAAATTCAACCTTTGTGAAAAAGGGCAAAACGGTAAATTGCCACTACAGTACAGGTTGTAAACCTGAATTTTTCTAGAACTTGGATGACGAAACGGACCTCACCGTTGGATTCGTCTCGCGAAATCTAGTTACCACGTCAAATTTCGTGGAATTCCGAGATAGTCGGATTTTTCGCGTTTTACGAGACGAACGGGCCCCGGGTGACCCTGTACACGAAATTTTTATAAAGTTTCCAGGTTTGGGGAAATATTAAACACAAGTTAAAACAAAAATAATTCGAACTTGAACCGGAGCGAAATTTAATCGTTTCGGGATTAAAACGGATCCGGAATTAAATAGGACGTGTGGCGAATTGTGGGCCAAGTATTCTAAAATATAAATAGGGGGAAAAATTAGATTTTTCCCCATTGTTCAGCCGGTTTCAGCCGATAGAGAGAAAGAGGGAGAAAAGAGAGAAAAACTCACCTTCTCTCTACGATCTACGGTGCTACGGACCTCGAATCCACGCAAGCCAAGAATTAAAGTCGCTCTACTCATCGAGGGCTACGCGGCTATACCAAAAAGCGCAAGTTTTACCGAAGATTAAGGTACGGGATTTTCGAGAAGTGAGGGTTTTTGGCTTGAATCGGGTCTTGGAACTTCCCTTGGTCGTTCCTCACGCTTCAAGAGGTAGGGTTTCTTCCTACTAAGGTTTATTCCAAGCCTATAATGTTTTTATGGAATGGGTAGGATGATAGCCTATGTGTCTCTTGCCTATTGTTGTGAAATTGGGTGAATTGGGTATTGGAATGAATTGTAATAGAGATTGTATGAGTTGGGTATTATATGGAAAATCTCATTAAACATGTATTGAATGAGTTTGGAGTGTATGGGGTAGCTTTAAGGATGGTTTGGAGGGGAAAGAAATCCATTTTTATGCTCACAGTCTGAAAACCTACCGGAAGGTGTGTGTCGGCCTTCCGGAAGGTTTTGCTAAAAACCCCAGCTTGCCTTGTTCACAGCTAATACCTTCCGGAAGGTTTTGCCCACTGGAATGAACCTTCCGGAAGATTTTAGCTACTGGAGTAAAACCTACCGGAAGGGCTTGTCTACTGGAGTGGACCTTCCGGAAGGTTTTGCCTTGGGTTTCTTTTTGACTGCCGAATTCTTCCGGAAGGTTTTGTTTTCTGGAATGAACCTTCCGGAAGGTTTTGGCTACTGGAATGGACCTTCCGGAAGGTTTTTGCTACTAATGTCGACCTTCCGGAAGTTCTTGAAATTGATCTTTTTCATGTAACAGTTCCTTCAGCGACCTTCCGGTAGGTGTATGTCGACCTTCCGGAAGGTTTTTCCAAAATTTTGAAATTTTCAAAATGCTTAGCCATGCTTTTGGGCTTTGTTTTCTTTGGTTCCTATGACATAAATGGACATAAATCGAGGTACAATTGACCTTGTGGATGGTAAATCCGATTAAAAGCATGTGAATGACGTGGTGTTGGGTTATACGACTATCACGAGTATTTCCGCGGGTTGACGGATGGTCAACCGTCAATAAAGGACCCCCGGAAATTTGGGGCGTCACAATGTACATCGGATTGCTTGAATTTTCTTGCAAGTTAAATAACTAGATATTCCACACTTGAGTTAATTAACATGATTTTCATAAGATAATCAGAGGATTATGTGGATAAGTCTGGAATTAATTTGCTAGAGAGTTTGACTCATTGTAGACTTTAGGCACTGTGAATGCTTGTGATCTACAGATGAATTCTTGGGCTTATTCGGATAGGATTTTAGTTATAAATATTGGTGTTTTCATATCCTTATTGCTAAATATTCCAATTGGGATCACTTCTCAGCTGATTCTCAGTTAAGTTTGAAAACTGGTTTTTTAGTAATTGCCATATGGATTTGAAAGGGTGTCCTCGATACTTTGGTATTCTAATTATTGTTTTAATCAATTCATTTTAGTTTTGAAAAGTGGAATCTCTCTTTTAGAGAATTTTAAACAATCTTCTTTTATTGGATTTGATATGTATTTCTTGTCTTCACAATTCCCTGAGGGTTTGACCTCGGATTTCTGAGAGTATATTGTTTCACACAACCTACGCTTGGGTATACAATATTAAAGTTGTGACAAGTTTTTGGCGCCGTTGCCGAAAAAATTGTTGAAAGACAAGGAGCCACTGTAATATCTGTTGACGTTTCTGTGGTTAATGATTCTTCAAAAATCTGGTAATTTCGTTCCATTTTTATTTCTGCTGAAATTCGTTACTTTTTGTCTATTAATTTTAGTTTTCTGTCTTTACTTTTTGCTTTTAATTATTTTATGAGCTCTTGGCATCGTGGTTCAAGTGGACGACTGATTAGAAAAGATTTAGACACTCTATTTGAAAATCTATTTGACTCATCTAAATCATCTCACACACTTCACACGATAGCTACAGATCCTCCTAACAATACGAGAAATAATTTTTCTGAACAAGATGATTCTAATGATAGAATAAGTAATCATGATGAGAATGATGTCGATAATATGCATGTTAATCAGGGTTGGACTATGCATGAATATTTGCAACCTACACGACACACTGCACTTTTATGCATCATTTTTCCATTACAGACAACAAATTTTATTTTCAAACCTGTCATGATTGCCTTACTTCTAAAATTCCATGTCATGGACTCTAAAAATCCTTATTTGCATATTCAAGATTTTGAGGAGGTATGTGCCACCTTCCATTATCAAACTGGGATAGTGGGTACAGTTAGGTTAAAGCTTTTTCCTTTCTCACTGAAAGAAAAGGCTAAGACTTGGTTGCACTCTCTTAGACCTAGATCCATAGGCACCTGACAAAAGATACAAAAAGAATTTCTAAAAAAAAAAAAATTCCACACATCGTACAAACTCTCTTAAATGGAAAATCATGAATTTTTCACAAAAAGAGTCTAATTTTTTTTATCAGAGTTGGAATAGGTTTAAAGATCTTCTTGCATCTTGCCCACACCATGACTATGAGAGTTGGCGTGTTTTGAGTTTTTTTTATGAAGGTTTATCTCCCCAAATGTGCCAATTTATAGAGATGATGTGTAATGATGACTTTATGAATTTGTAGAGATGATGTGTAATGGTGACTTTTTGAATAAGGAACCTGAAGAGGCTTTTGATTTTTTGGATCATTTGGCTGAGAATGCACAGTCTTGGGATATCTCATCCCATAAGCCTGCTAAAAATAAAAATGCAAGTACCCCATCGACTGGGGGCAAATATGAGTTGAGGGACGATGATGACCTAGGGGCAAGGATAGCTACATTATCTAGAAGGTGATGAGTGAGTTTTATACCTACGAATTGAATATTCTTGGCTTGATGAAATTGCAAGTTTTCAAGTATTTTATGTTCCTTTTTATTTGTTTTGTGTGTTTTTATGTTATTTTGTAGGGATCATCATTTGGAAGGAAACAAGGTCATTTGGGAGCCTAAGTGTTGGATTTTTGAAGACTAAGCAACAAGGGAAGCTCTAGGCTTAAAAAGGGATCAGCGCCTCATCGCTACAAACCAGCACCTAGGCGCTAGGAGGGCAGAAAGTCAGCGCCCCTGCGCTGATTTTAAGGGCTGCAGCGCTTGTTTTAATGTGAACGCGAATTCTGAGTTGTTTTTGAGCCGAAATTGAACTCTAATGCCACATATATGCTAAGGTTTGAGCTGGGATATAAATATACTGATTTTGGGGGCTGCTAATAGGGGAAAAACCAAAGGATTGATAGAAAATTGAAGGCAAGAATCGAAGGAAGCGACACGAAGAAAATTGGACTTGAAGGCTAGAGAGGAATTGAAGATTGCAACTAAGTTTTCATTATTTTCTCTTACTTTTACTTCTTGATTTTCTAAGATGTTGATTAATTTGAGAAGGATGTTTTTCAATTACATTATGAACTAAATTTTTATTAAGATTGCAACGAAACCTAATGTTTAGTTAAATTGATCTACTCTCGTTTCTAGTTCTTATTGATCATATATGAGTTGTTTATCATATTTTGTGCTTAATATATGATTGTGTGGCCACCAATTAATTTGATTCCCTAGATAAAATTGGGAGATGAATTCCAGGAATAGATTGGAATATGATACCATGTGTATGGTTGATTCTTCTTAGGATTGAATAGTTGGGTTTGTGTATAGAATAGGAATATACATATATGTCGTGTGTAACTTTTATGAGAGTTTGAACTTAATGAATCTATTCCAACTTATTTTGCATAGGAATATAGTAATTTAATTGGGAGAGATATTTTTATCTAACTATCGGAAGAGGTTTGATAAATAATTTTGAGTTCTCAGTTAACAACTTATTTTGATTAATTAACTGGAAAGAGAGTCAAAAGATTTATACGAAGCATTAGGGGAAGTTGTAATCTTAAATTCTTTTATCCGGTAAATTCAATATTTGATTATTAAATTTAGGTTTAGTTTTAAATTAGTGAATTCATAGTTTAATTTCAATTGTTTAAATAAAATCGAATTGATATAAAGTTAGTACTTGTAAGTTATTAGCAATAATTCTCCATGGGAACGATACTCTACTTATCACTTTATTACTTGTTGATCGTGTATACTTGCACGTAAATTGTTAATATCAAATTCGGACAACAGAAGGGTTGCAGCCATGGAGTACAAGAAGGTTAATGAGATAGAAATTGTCCCCATAGAAGAAATTTGTAGTATTTGTGAGATCCGTGGACATCCTATAAAAGAGTGTCCTACAATTCCTGCTTTGAAAGAAGTTTTACATGATCAAACAAATGCTGCAAATAACTTCTCAAAGCCTTATAACAACCCGTATTCAAATACTTATAACACTGGGTGGAAGAATCATCCTAAATTCAGTTAGAGGGGTGAGAATCATGCATCACAACCATCTCAGTAGAGTTCCTCTAATTTTATTCCTTACACCCCACCTCCAAAGTGGAACTTTGAAGAGGTATTTTCACAATTCATGCAAAGTCAAACAAATTTTAATAATCAAACCACTCAAGCTATTAATGATATTAGAAGAACTCTCACTAAATTGACCACCACTCCATGTCATTAGGAGAAATGTAAGTTTCCAGCTCAACCACAACCAAATCCATAGGGTCAATTTAATGTGAGTGAGTCTTGTACAGCTGACACTGTACACGAGCAGAGAAAGTCTATCACCATACTCCGTAGTGGGAAGATAATTGATTAAACAATTCCCACTCAGTCCCTAGAACCAAAGGCACTTTCAAAACCCAAGGAGAGTGGTGACAAACTTGACCAGCCTGAGATCATTAAGCCTGAGAGGTACCTGACATCTGCACCTTTTCCACAGAGATTACTTACTTCTATCAAGCCAAACATGCACAATGATATGTTGGAGATCTTTAAGCAAGTCAAAATCAACATTCTCTTGTTGGATGCAATTAAGCAGATACCTTATTATGTAAAATTTTTGAAAGATTTATGTACTGTCAAATGTGCAAAAGAAGGCAAAAGAAGGCCTTTTTGACTGAGCAAGTATCTTCTATCATTCAACACAGGACCCCCCAAAGTATAAAGATCCTGGTTGTCCCACTATTTTTTGTGTTATAGGAAATCATAAAATTGAACAAACGTTACTTGATTTGGCAGCCAGTGTGAACTTGCTTCCTTATTCGGTGTATGAGCAGTTAGGTCTAGGAGAGTTGAAACCCATTTCGGTGACGCTTCAATTAGCTGACCGATCTGTGAAAATACTGCGAGGTATGGTGGAAGATGTTTTAGGCCAAGTTGATAATTTTTACTTTCCTTTGGATTTTATTATCTTGGACACACATCCTGTGTTGAGCACCAATGCTCAAATTCCTGCCATATTAGGCCGACTATTCTTAGCCACTTCAAATGCACTGATTAACTGTAGAAATGGTGTAATAAAATTATCATTTGGCAATATGACACTAGAATTGAATATTTTTTATGTGTGTAAACAACCAGGGGAGGTTGATGATGAAGTGCATGAAGTGAACATGATTGAGTCCATTGTTCCAAACAGATTTTATGATTCTTCTTCTTTGAATCCACTTGAAGCATGCTTGTTAGAATGTTCATCTTCTTTAGATTTAAGTGAAAAGAATTCTGAGATTATTGCATTAACTTCTATTTTGAATTCTTCACAGGTTCTTGAAGTCAAAGATTGGAAGCAAAAGTTTGAGGAGTTTCCACCAAGAACTAACCCACCTGTTCCGTCAAGTGCCAAAGCTTCCAAGCTAGAATTGAAGCCTTTACCAGTTGACCTTAAGTAAGCATTTTTAGGGGAAGATGAGACATATCTAGTAATAATTTCTTCTAATCTAAGTTCAGCACAAGAAGATATGCTACTACAATATCTTAAACAGTACAAGGGTGCTATTGGTTGGACTCTTACTAATATTAAGGGGATTATTCCCTTAGTTTACACTCATAAAATATACCTAGAAAATAATGTCAAAACATCTAGGGAGATGCAGAGGAGACTCAACCCTAATATGAAGGAAGTGGTAAGAGAATGAAGTGTTGAAATTATTAGATGTATGAATTATTTACCCCATCGCTGATAGTAAATGGGTGAGTCTCACACAAGTAGTTCCAAAAAAATTAGGTGTCACTGTAGTTGCTAATGACAATAATGAACTTGTACCAACTAGGATAAAAAATGGTTGGAGAATGTGCACTGACTATCTGTGACAAGAAATGATCATTTACCCTTGCCATTTATGGATCAAATTTTAGAAAGAGTAGTCTCACATGTTTTATTATTTTTTGGATGGTTATTCGGGTTATAACCAAATTGAGATAGCCTTAGAGGACCAAGAGAAAACCACATTTACTTGCCCTTTCGGTACCTTTGCATATAGAAGGATGTCATTTGGACTTTTCAATGCATCTGCGACCTTTCAAATGTGTATGCTTAGTATTTTTAGTGATATGGTAGAGTGTTTTCTTGAAGTCTTTATGGATGATTTTACTGTTTTTGGTGATTCTTATGATGACTGTCTTTCAAATCTGGAAAAAAATTTAATCAGATGTGAAGAAAAGAACTTTTTACTAAACTGGGAGAAATGCCACTTCATTGTTCTTGGTCATATTGTTCTTGGTCATATTGTCTCTTCTGCAAGAATTCAAGTTGATAAAGCGAAAATTGAATTAATTTCTAATTTGCCTACCCCTAAGACCCTTAAGGATGTTATGTCTTTTTTGGGTCACGCTGGTTTTTATAGGAGGATTATAAAAGACTTTAGTTCTATATCTAGACCACTGTGTCATCTCCTAGGGAAGGACACACCTTTTGAGTGGAGTGAGTTGCGTCAAAGGGCTTTTGATAAACTAAAAAGCATGCTCACTACAGCTCCAATTATGCAACCCCCCGATTAAAGTCTTCCATTCAAAACCATGTGTGATGCCAATGATTATGCGGTGGGTGCAGTCTTAGGGTAATGTAAGGATAAGAAGCCACATGTCATATACTATGCTAGTAGGACCTTAAATAATGCACAAATGAATTATTTTACAATAGAAAAGGAATTACTAACAGTATTATTTGCATTAGACAAGTTTAGGCCTTATCTTGTTGGATCCCCTATCATTATTTTCACAGACCGTGTAGCTCTGAAATATTTATTGGCAAAGAAAGATGCAAAACCTAGGTTGCTTAGGTGGATCCTCCTAATCTAAGAGTTTGATATAATAATTAAAGATAAAAAAGGGGTAGAGAATGTAATGGCTGACCACTTGTCTAAACTTGTGAGCGATGTGCCCATGGAGACAATGTCGATCAAGGATACATTCTCGGATGAATAATTGTTAGTTATTTCATCATTGCCATGATTTACTGATATTGTAAATTTTCTTGTAACAGGTAACATGCCACCAACTTGGAATGCACAAAATAAAAAGAAATTCTTGGTGGAAGTAAGAAGTTTCTTTTGGGATGATCCGTATTTGTTCAAGTATGGCCCCGACCAGATTTTCAGAAGATGTGTCCCTAGTGATGAGGTAAGTAGTATTCTTTCTTTTTTGTCATTCAGAGGCATGTAGAGACCATTTTTCTACTAAAAAAATCGCTGCAAAAATTTTGCAGTTTGAATTTTATTGGCCAACACTTTTTAAAGATGCATACAATTTCTGTAAAGCTTGTGAGTGATGTCAAAGATTAGGGGGGAATAACCCTTAGAAACATGATACCCCTAAACTCCATTTTAATAATAAAATTTTTTGACTGCTAGGGCATTGATTTCATGGGCTCTTTTCCTCCTTCTTTTGGATATTTATATATTTAAACAACCATAAAGTCATTTTGAAGTTTTTACAAGAAAATGTTTTGTCCAGATTTGGTATACCACGAGCCATTATCAGTGATGGAGGATTGCACTTTTGTAACAAACCTTTTGAAGCTTTAATGAAAAAATATGGTGTAACACATAAAGTTGCAACTCCTTATCATCCACAGGCAAGTGGCCAAACAGAGCTTGCCAATCGGGAGATCAACTACATTTTGGAAAAAAATAGTGAATCTCAATCGCAAAGATTGACCATTAAGACTAACTTGTGCATTATAGGCATACCGCACTGCATTTGAAACCCCGATTAGCATGTCTCCGTATAGATTGATTTATGGAAAGACTTACCATTTACCTGTGGAATTGGAACACAAAACATATTGAGCCATTAAAATGTTTAATTTTAGCTTTGATAAAGCCAGTTCTTTACGAAAACTAGAGTTGAATGAGATTGATGAGATCCGGAATGAAGCATATGAGGATTCAAGAACTAGCAAAGAACGAATGAAAGTGTTTCATGATAAAAATGTTTTGAGAAAAACTTTTACACCTTCACAAAAAAATACTTTTGTATAATTCTAGATTGCATTTATTCAAAGGGAAACTTCGCACTAGATGGAGTGGTCCTTTCATTGTTAAAGAAGTTTTTCCCTATGGGACAATGGAAATTGAAAACCCCAAGAACGAAAATATTTTTAAAGTCAATGGCCAACGATTAAAGCTGTTCTTGGAAGGGGGTATTATGGAAGTGGAATCGATCTGGTTGATGGATATCCAATATGAATAACTTTTCAAAATTTCAACCCAATTGTTGTATAATAGTTTCTATTGGTGATTTATGTTTCACATGTTAAGCTTTCTTTGTTATTGTCCTAGATTTTGAGGTTGTAAGTTGATACAAAGTAGTACAAGGTATGTCATCCTTGAATTTTACCAATCTAATTTTTGTAGTTCTATTGGTGATTAACTGCATAGTTATACATTGGGGACAATGTAATGTTTAGATTGGGGGGGAGGGTGAACATTTCAATGTGTGTGCATTGCATCATTAATATTTTCCTTCATTTGGTAGAAAGTTGTTTGTGAGAACTTCTTTTCTTTCTTTGTTTCTAATTTTTTCTAAGTGTTGAGATTGGGACTCTGCTGGACAACGCATCCAGACGGTAATGCTCTTGCGTCCGGATGTGTGTTATGTATTAACTCAAAATTTTTTCTAAGTGTTAAGATAGGATTCTGCTCTCGAGAAGATGCGTCCGGACGATACTTGCTTTGTGTCCGAACGCAAAAGACCAACTGTTTCAAATTCAAAACACGTGTCCAGATGGTACTTGCCTTGCGTCCGGACGCGTTGTTATTAAGGCTGATTAAATGAGGTTGTTAGTACACGTCCAGATGGTACCTCACTTGCGCGCGGACGCGAGTTGCAAACCTATAAAAGATGGCCTTCTGGGATAAGTTTCTCCATCTCTCCCAATAAAAAAAATATTCCAAATAGCATTCTCCCTTTTTAAAAATCTCCACTCCTTTTCTTTTATTCACTCAATGGAACCCCCTAAGGCTTCTACTTCGACGAGGGCAAGGACTGACACTCAGGAGACTCGTGACGAGGATTGCACTTTTGACTGTCACCGCTTCGAGACATTAGAGGCAAGGGTAAGATTTTTTCAGTACTACGTGAACAAACTCTTTGTGTGTGAGAGACAAATTGAGTACAAAGATTTTTCTAGGCTAGGGGTGAGAGACATTATATGTACAAGGAGATGGGACAGGTTTATGGGACGAGAATGGCCCGGTATGCCCGTTTTGGCACGTGAATTTTACAGCAATGCGGACGACCATAAGGATGGCACTTTCCACTCTTACGTCCGTGGCGAGGCTATTCGAGTAGACGCTGCCACTATTTCTCGATTGACTGGAATGACTCAGGCCAGAGTGGTTGACCCGGATTACCCTTAGGCATATTCGAGTGATCTTGTTGTGAGAGAACTGTTGGCCGATCTTGATTTTGTCTGGACCAATGATCATAGGTTCCTTTAGCAGGGAGACTTGACGAACAAGTATAAGATACTGAATTTAATTTCGGTATCGAATATTATGCCTTTGCTGAGAAACAACCACATCTATCTAGACCGGGCAAGATTACTTTATGCTATGGGCACTAGTCACTCCATTGATCTCCCTTCATTGATATTTACTGAGATGCGGCGGGTGATAGTGGATCCCAAGAAGGGATCTTTCCCTTTTGCTAGCATTGCGACTGCATTATGAGCAAGTGTTGTAACATGTGCTTCTAAAGGGTGAATAGTTAAAGGATATGGAAAAAAGTTTGGTTGTGTAGTGTACATGTTCTCTCGGGATAGTCTTTTGAGTTCCTAAATATCCTTCGCTTTAAAACCCTAATCCTAAGGCCCCATTACAACCTTAAATAAAGACTTAATTGATCTCAAGAGTATATTGATGGATGCATGACTTGTGTGAATAAGAAGAGAATGGTGATTATTTGTTTATTGTGTGTTGATTTTCTTTCATAAGACTATGTCAAATCCTTTTCTTTTGGATTACAATTATTTAAATGGAACATGTGAACATTATTTTGTTTTGATTTAATTATTTTCTTCTCCATGTGATATTTGAGGGAATAGTCGTTATAATTTGAGAGAATCTTTTATGAGTAAATTATCTTGTGAGATTTGACATTGAGACAATTAGTTGATAGTTGTAGAGGTGATTACCAGATAAATTATTGACTTGGTTAATTCACACTACACACGAGTTTGTATGGGAACGTGATAAGTGCATATGTTTGTATAGCGTAAAATTTTATATTTTGCTTTGCATGTGCTTATAAGAAGGCTTACAACTAAGAATTTTTATATTGTGGTAGCAAATTGTGTTATAGAGTTATTATTCGGATATTTCATCACAGAGTGATGTTTTTGGGTATCATCTCTGAAAACCCTCTCGAGACTATACTCGTCCACTAGGGGGAACCTATGGGTTTAAAGGCTTGTTGCATGTGCTAAATGTAATCGTGAGTCCTACGAAAGTGGAGGGGGATTTATTTTATTTTACCTTACTAGGGACGAGCAAGGACTAGGTTGGGGGTGTGATTAGCATCTGATAATGTATTAGTTTGGTGATTGACAAGGATTAATTACGTTTGGTAGAGTGTTAAATGTATCAATTTACCTGGGTTTTGGTTTGATCCTACTTATGAAATGTTTGTTTTCATTTTGTAGGTAAATAAGGTGAATTAGAGGAGTAATCATAAATTAAAGGGCAAGAGTTAGAAGGAGGAGGTTGCTGTTAGTCGCATCCGGACGGAGGCTACAATTGAGTCCGGATGGAATGTCCATAATAGGCGTGTGGGGGTATGAAGATTTTGAGGATGGGGAACATACTGTTTAACGTGTCCGGACGGATACCTGTCTTGCGTCCGGACGCGTGTTATTACTTGCCCAGAATTCTGAGCTTTGTGTTGTAACCTAGTTAGGGTTGTTTCACTACATATAAATAGGAAAACAATTACTAGGTTTAGGGTTGTTGATTATTTTATTCTTTATGGTATTTGCAACTATGTCTGGCTAAAAAGCCCAACTAAAGGTAGAGAGAAGCTTTCAATGAAATATGGTACTATTATTAATCCAAGGGTTTAGTTGCTTGTTTTATTTTGTTAATTCAACTTTTGTCTTTTAGTGAAGTTTTTGCTGTAAAAGTTCTTGATTCATTGTGTCATGTACATCAGATTGCTTGAATTTCCTTGTAAATCAAATAACTGAATATTCCACACTTAAGATAATCAACATGATTTTCATAAGATAATTAGAGGATTATGTGGATAAGTCTGGAATTAATTTGCTAGAGAGTTTGATTCATTGAAGACTTTAGGCACGACGAATGCTTGCGATTTGCAGATGAATTCTTGGGCTTATTCGGATAGGATTTTGGTTATAAATATTGGTGTTTTCATATCTTTATTGCTAAATATTCTGATTGGGATCACTTCTCAGCTGATTCTCAATTGCGTTTGAAAACTGGATTTTTAATAATCACCGTATGGATTTGAAAGGGTATCCCCAATGCTTTGGTGTTCTAATTATTGTTTTAATCAATTCATTTTAGTTTTGAAAAGTGGAATTTCTATTTTAGAGAATTTTAAAACAATCTTCTTTTATTGGATTTGATTTGTGTTTCTTGTTTTCACAATTCCCTGAGGGTTCGACCTCGGATTTCTGAGAATATATTACTTTGTACAACCTACGCTTGGATATACAATATTAAAGTTGTGGCAAAAGACATCCATAATTTCTTAAAGAGAGTAAGGCTCATCAGGCGGTCAACCATTGCGTCCTCCTCTCTGCGTTAAGAGATATTGGTGGTTCAACGAAAGACCTAAAATAGGCCTCTTGCGAGAAAGGAGCCTAGTTTCAGATGCCTTCCTAGCCACAACTGCCTGGAGCGTCTTCTTGTTAATGGCCTTCGAAGCCATAATTGGAGAGTTGCAAAAGTTAGAGCATGCGTGTAACCAAAGGCAAAATGAAGAAAGAAAGATTTATATCTTTTTGAGAGAGAATGTTGTAGGTGGGGCCACCTAGAGGGGGTCCAAAAAGACACTCAAAAAGAGCCTAATCAATCACAAGCTAGGAGAAGTCCTTTGTAGGATAGTCAAGCGCCTGCTTGATCCGTGCCCTCGAATCAGAGGACAGATGATTCGATTTACCTGCGCTTTAAAAAGAAGGTGGGTAAACATGAGAATTCGTAAACAGTACAGAAAACTATTGAAAAATAGCGCACTTACTTGGAAGAGGGGTGAGAGTCCCCTAAATGCGGGGAACCCAAAAGGAATTGCCAAAAGGAGCTTCAAAGGGATCAAATTCCCAACCGGGACTAGAAACAAAGAAAAAATTACTCCTTCACATTCAAGGAGTAGCCCGTCAATAGGGACGAACCCTCTCCTTTTGAAAAATAGAACCACCCCAACTCTTGCCCAGAGCAAGGGACAAGTTTAATGATAGAGTTGTATACTAAAAGTTTTTTTTTTTTTTTTTTGTGAAACTCGTTTTATTAATTAATAGAAGTTTGTTCTTTTCATTTTATTGAGAATCTATGTAGGCAAAATGTTTGTATTATATTTAATATATAATATGCATGTGTGTCTTATATTTTGTATTGTAGATAATTTTGTGTGTAGAGTTCGACTTATGCACAGAATACCAGATTATCGGATCCTTGTCTAATATAAATATATATGTTCACAGTCCTAGATGGAATTGGACACACCATCAGTATGATTGTAGTGTAATATTCTGGCATAGTCTGTCTTGACTGTAGTCTGTAGGAGACTGTTTGATGTCTTGGATTATTGCGCTAGTACACTTTGTGTATTGAACAGACCTATGTTGAAGTTATTATCTTTTACTAATTCAATAAGATAATAAGTACCTCATGATTATCATGATTGCTTATACTCTTAATCCCGAGATATTTAATCGTCACGTGCATATAAGAGTCACTTTAATTCATCAAAGAGTGAGATTCATATTGAGTCAATAAGCTCAGTGAATTGGGAGACGATATTATTTGTCTGGTAAAAATTAATTATTAAGGAAAACCACGTCCTGATATTTAAATGAGTTGATGATGTCCTCTTGAGGAAACTCATAAATTTTGTCTATGTTAAACTCTGCAGGTGGATTTAATTATCCGACATGACAAATAAGTTGAGTGGTAAGGTCTCAAGGAATAAAATAAGTCAATTAAATATAATTGTTAGTAATTTATTTAATTGATGGACATCTGTAATTTTAAATGTGAGCAGATTATTAAGTATATAATAATAAGGAGTTTGAATATAATTGTGAGATAAGACTCAGGAGATCAATAATAAGTTTTTAGTGGACTAACTAATTATTAATGGGCTATACGATGTTTGTTTTGGGTTTGAACAATGGAATTCTAGGCCCATTGGAAGCCCGACCCTTATTTCTCCTTAGGATTTCTGTCATAGCCTATATATAGATGTCTAAGCTCTCTAAATCAGCATGGATTCATTACTCACATTTTTTAGAGAGGCTGAGAGAGAGAGCTGAAGTTTGGAGGTCCTTGCAGCCCACACTGCATTCGAATTTTTGGTGTTAGAGGATATACGACAGAAGATCGTGAGGTTTAGCGAGCTGCTTTTTTTGTCTGTCTTCAGTTTCTGCGTTCATGCTGAGACGAGATTAATCCAGAACGATTTCGAAGGTAAACCCTAATTCCGTCTTGTAGGGTTTTAAATTTTTTTTTTTTGTATTCGATACATACGCGCTGTCAATGATTCTTTGGATTTCCATTCCAACATTTATAACATTGCATGAGCTCAGCAAAGGTGGGTTGCACACTAGGACCATTCGCCCTAGTCCAGATTACGCTAACTGTTAGGGGTTAGTTGGGCAGCAACAAGGTCCAGGAGATAAATAGCCTCTATAATATATTTAGGGATAAAAAAACAGAGCCCAGCTTCAAGGGTAGACTCAAAGAGGCAAGCCTCCTCAAGAAGGAAGGAATTGATTGTCTCGTTAGCAAAAGGTACTCGCAAACAGATAGAGTCAGGGATTGAATATTCGGCCCTGAGCTCTTTAAGAGAGCTCTCGCTCAGACAGTTGTGAAAATTCTTAGCCCCACTAATTCTTAGGGTTGAGAACCCAATCTCTTGAACAAAGTCGGAATCCTCATTTCCGCATCAGCTTAGGCCACGAGCGTCAAAACATTCTTAGTAGGGGATTGATTAGAGTCAATCTCCATAACAGTGAAGCTGTGGTGGTTGATGTATAAATTCGAAGGTAGAGAATGATTAAGTCTGTAGCAACTAAAAAAAGGCAAAACTTAAGCACAGATGCAAATCGAGCACGAACGGGTTCTCTCACAAAAAACCCTAAAGACTCTAAGCCAGAGTTCTTCCACCTCAAGAAACAAAAGCGATAAAAGTGAAATTGGAATATATAACTCCAACCTATGCACTCTAGAGCGAAGAGTTGTGGTGAAATAGCAAAAGAAGATTAGGGCAAAGAGACAAAGGCATACAAGAGTTCCAGAATCTATCTTCGAGATAGCCAGAGAATAAAGCAGAGAACTTTTATATAGTGGGCCCACAACAGTTCTTTGGCGGTTGCGTACACGAAGCAAATAGTTCCATTACTATCTAATGGGCAAATATAGTTAATGTATTAAGTAAGCCTTCCACTGGTCCGAGCTAGGAGACAGCTGATAGAGATTAAATTATCCATAAGGCGAGCACGTGTAGAGCTGGGCACATAATGAATGGTCACGAGGCAAGCACATAGGCTAGGTTCGATTTGATGTATCTACCTCTAGTATCCAAACTATCTACCAGCTTGCTCACCCATATCCCACAATGATAGCTCAAACCAGTTCGGATATCCTGGAAAACTGGTTCCACATTTTTTTCCACTTCATTCAAAAAGCAGTTGAAGAGCTCCAATGGTAAAAGGAGCTCAGCTTATAGAAGAGAGGAAAAGGCAAAAAACTAGGCAAGTTATTTCTCCTAGCTTAATTCTACCCAATTCTGAATACCATTATTAATTTAATCATCGAAGGGTTAACCACCGGAGTCCCTTCGGTCCTCAACTTCTGTGCAGGTACCTACTGGCAACTGCCAAATCATCACCCATTCCATCAATGCTGCTTTTGGAATCAACAACAATCAAGTTTGGTTTATTTATAAATGTATATTATCTATATTATATATTCACGAGGTGCGAAAGCGCTCAACTCTCCTATTAAACGATCTTCAAACTTTATGAGCCTGAGCCTAGTTCGTCTGAGAACAAACCCAACAAGTTATAATCCTCATCAATACTAAATGTTCCATGAATAATTCGGTTAATTTGTAGTCTTATATTTAAGCAACACGTGTTAAGCACTTAAGTAGTGGAGCTATGTCCATTTCAACGCTTTGGGAATGATAATTAACGTGGTAGTGAGGACTTAATCAATCGCTTTGAAAAACACTTCTCGTGTAGTAGAATTAAAGGTGACCTGCACTTGTCAATTTTTGTTTTGTTAGGCCAAGTTACGAGGGATTTGCCCCCCATAAATTTTTATAATAAATTTTGTCAAGATGGCATGGTCTATTTTTGATCAGACCAGAGATATAATTAGCCAAAATGCACGTAAATTAGTCCAGACACTCTTTACCGTAATACCAAAAGAAGAAGAAGAAGAAGAAGAAGAAGAAGAAGAAATGTTAAGTAGGCGTTTACTTTCCAAATTTCTTGTTCTTTTTGGCAACGATTAATGTGGAAAAAAAAAATGAACAACCGTTTAATAATGTTTAAGTTTTTTAAGTTTCACTTGTTTTCTACTACATGACGTTTTTTTTTGTTCTTTATGCACACATATAATAAGTTTATTATCTGCATATAAGATATGTAGATAATAAAAAAAAATTGTTAGAAAAACAATAATTATCTTTAAAAGGGATCCAACAGATATTTCATTTTGAATTATGTTGTTACCTTTGTCTGCGATTGAAGGTACCGTGAGAGAATTTTAATCTTTTAAGATAAAAATTAAAAACTAATATCTTTAAGAGATTAAAGTGTTATAAACTCTTCTATAAACATAAATAAAATCAGAAAATATTAAAATTATACAGTCTACTCGTATATTTAAAAATAAGATATACCTATGTATGTGGGGATGAGTGGTCAACTAGGATAAGATATATCAGTGGCTGGGCCACTCATAGGCTAGGATGGGCCGGTGCCCGCAGACATTTGTCTTTGTCTACTACACATCCTCATATGATATTTTC
The DNA here is from genome assembly GCA_951799425.1 of Ilex aquifolium. Lineage (NCBI taxonomy): Eukaryota > Viridiplantae > Streptophyta > Magnoliopsida > Aquifoliales > Aquifoliaceae > Ilex > Ilex aquifolium. The sequence goes on from OX637406.1 coordinate 14,535,736, forward strand.
TTTTGAGGCCCATTTTAATTTTTTGATCTTTCCTTTAACCCTTGCATTTTGGTGTGTTGAGAAAAAAATATTATTACATCTTATATTCTTACTAGGATAACCCATGCTTAAAGGCTATCTTATATTCTTACTAGAGATAACCCGTGCCTTTAGGCACGGTGTAATTCAAAAAAAAAAAAAAAAAAGTGGCTTCTCTAACAATGGAGTGACGGGTGAGGTGAGGGAGGATGAGATGAATTTAAGGGAGAAAATGTGTTGGGTATAAAATTTCAAATATCTAGCTGATTTATTATATAGTTGTTTTAACAAGTCAAAAAATACATGAGTTATGTGTCAAATTTAAATTGTTATTTGGATTAGCGTTGCTTGTTAAAAAATAAATTAGTGTTGCTTGTTAAGTACATGATTCTTAATATTATTATCAGATTTAGATCTCCCCCAATTAAATTTTTTATTTTTCTTAAATGATATGCCTATTATTCACTTTAGTAAAACTTGTATGTAATTGGTTGCAGTTAAATTTACAAGAGATGATCCAAGATTTGAGGAAATTGAGGAAAAGTTTATTAAAGAAAATGAGTGTCCCACCCATATGAACTTTTTTTTTTATTACAAATATTCAGAGAATATTTCTATATAGGGTAAGACTAGGTACACCTACGCCTCTCCTGGCCCCATTTTTATCCAATACTAATGGAGAAGTATGTGTGTGCTTTAAATAGTTCCTTAGCTGTGATTGTGCTGTAAGTAACTTGTAGTTGTAAACCTCTGGTTCACCTTTGGAAAGCTGTGTTTTTTGGACCATCAAGCTAGCAACATAACCAAGAAAAGAAGCAAATTTTCTGAAAAAGGGCAGCACTGAAACTCATTTATACTCATTGGACTGAGAGTAGGAAAGAAGATCTAAACAAGCTAAAACAATATGGGACAATATTGTCATCTTGATGAGTTCATATGAGACTCCTTCTAAGGCCCCAACAGTCTGGCTTGAAACATCCATCAAGACATAGAACATTGATGGAAAAAGTTGGACATCAAATCTCATCAGTGTCATTGGAGAGCCTAACATCAGAAGAAACGCATCTGAAGTCCATCCAACGGAGCATTGGAACAGTTACATGGGTGTCGTCTAGCAGCTTAGGTTCTGGAAAAACTCCGGAGGAATTGATGGAGGGCAGTACTTCTTTGCAACAAATTTGTACTGATTCACAAATAAACACATCAGTTGGCAGGCAAAACACAGACATCAACCAAAACTTGAGCAGAACAGGAAGCCAAAATTTGAAATCAGTTGTGGACTAGTTCAGAAACTTGAGCCTACAAGTTTCTGTAGAGTATAGCATTCATCGAAATCTATATGTTTTACTCGAACATTTAGTGTAATGAAGCATCTAATTTTCAAGGAAGAAGCTCATCTTTAACAAGCACTCATTGAATCTGTTGTTTCTTTCCCAATAAATCATGCCTTCCTACCTTTATTTCGGGTGTCTAAACATCCTTACACAATTCAACGGATTTCATGAGAAAATCCAAGTTGGATCCGTGATGCTTGTCTGCATGTCACTCGTGGCATTTTTTCTATATATGATTCTTGTCCCCAGCTTGTTCATTAATCCTGTAGGTACGTCACAGGGAGATGCAATAGCAAATCCACCTTTCTAACAATTCTAACAGGCCACATTGTGCAAAACTGAAACCATAACATTCCCAGTCCGAAAAAGCAAACACATTGGTAGATCATTCAGATCAATATATTCAACCGGATTCATCACTAGAAGTTAGTTTTCTCGAACTTCATATGGTGTATTTCAAATTCAGGCATGTTATTAATTCCTAACACAATTATATGGCTGAACTTTGTCTTGTTACTTAAATGTAACGTGTGAGCACAATTACATTTCAATCCCCAAAAGTCTTCTGTTTGTTGATAAGGGTCTGCTACTCTGCTTGTGTCTGTGTTAGTGTTAGTTTGGAGTGCCCACGGGACCTAATCTTTATCTACTTGCTTCAAGTCAGCCTAATGGTGAGAGACCGCAGGCGGTTAGGGTGTTGGGGAAGGGGGTTTGTGCATAGGTGGTTAGTTATGTCTCTGTATATACATGTTGATTAGAGAATATATGGTATGACAAGTTCTGCTTACCTTATGCTGACTGTATTTCTCTCTGACTGCAGGTAAACTGGAGTTGTGGTTATTACAGCAAAGGCTATGCAATGCCATAACACAGTCATGCATATCAGAGGGCTCATAAAGAGTGTAGTGCCGCAAGGTAGCATTCTGTCTCGGATAAAATGCAGATTGAAATACGTTAGAGGAGGAGTCTCCAGATAAGAATTTCAGGGCCATATATAATATATCAATTAGAATCAGGAAAAGAAATTGGTTGGGTTGTTATCTGACACGTACCCATGGTCTACTCAAAGGAAGAAGAATATAATTGGCCAAGAAAATTGCAGATGCAGCAATAAGTGAAGGGGCATAACAAAGCATGTTGTACTCTAAAAGAGATAACTCCGCAAGGTAGTTGGCCAGGCACTCCAGTTGCAATAGTGGAGCCTAGAAAGAAAGCAGACAGTATAATAGTTGTAACAAATATCCTAATATGATTACATTACAAAAAATGTTTGAAATCCATCTAAAAGAAAAAGATCGATGATAGTAATCACAGCACTGGAAATGTCATTTTTCAAGCTTCAAACACATTAGAGAAATGCTTAATTTCAAATACTAAGCAGTCCAGCATAAGATGGTTACCTCGTTGATCCCTTGAGCAGCACGAACAAATCGCCTACATTTATGCATCCATCGATAGCAAATTAAATTTAAGAGCACTTTATACAAGAAAGGAAAACATTCACTGAAAATCAGGAATTTATCATTACCTCAAAAAGCATTTAGCTGTGGGCGCTGTCATTTCAAACTTCAAGTAATTCAGAACAGCCGATTCCATTTGTAAAACCTGCAAAAGTTACATTGATTAATGCTTATCCAAACAATCAAAGCAACATCTGGAAAATTCACAACTCGTCTACATGAAAATAACCCACCTCCTCCTTGAAGTATGTGTTATCGGTAATGTAGCAGAACTCTTCCACCTGAGGTGCACATATCTCTTCGTATTTTCTGGCAAATATCGATTTTTATTCTTTGTTAGGATCCATGACATTACATAAGCAACAAAATATATAATGGGACAGAACAAGAGAGAAAAAAGATTGTCTAGAAGAAGGAACAAGCAGATGAGGTTGGTAATGTATCTTACGAGGCAATCATCATGCATGCAACTCCAAGCAATTGAAGTCGTTGCCTATCCATCATATTGCCAGAAAGATAACGATCTATGTAGTTTACAGTCAGATGCAATGTATCAGGTACAAGCCTATACTCTTCGGCAACCTGCAAGTAAGATATTTCCAATCAGGGTGGCCATAATCCAATCTAAAAAACTCTGTTCCAGAATAGTACACAAGTGCACGAGTGGGAATTCTAAATTGGTACCTCAACAAGCCAGTCGATAAGTATCGCACGCATGCTGGGATTGATGTCTTTCTGAACCCTCTCCATAAAGTCAGTCGATGGTCTTTTCTTTGCCTAGATATTCCACGGAAGAGGAAACAGAAACACATGAAGAAAGGCAAAAGATATGGGAAAAACGATACACAATCAACGTGCAAATAGTGGACTAGATGATGTTGTTGGGAGCAATAAATCCAGAATCAGTTAAGCATGAAAGAATGTGAACCTCAGATGCACGCAAGTGTTTGTAAATGTCACAAGCCATGGTAGCACATAACTGCGGGTCCATCAAATTGTTATCGACATCAAAGACCATATCAGTTGTCTCCATATCTGCATGTATCTGTCTCTTGCAAGTATTTCCTGTGAACAGCCATGAGAATAAACTATTTCAATCCATGGGCCAGTTGAGGTATACCGTATATGCCTGCCCCTCTTTTTTGCTACCTAACTTTTCATGACAGTACATACAACAAGAAGAAATTCTAACAAATAGATACAGAGGCAAGGAATGAACTACAACCAACTGCAAAAGTAATAAATCAGAAGCAAAACCTGCTGCTTGCACATGCTCTGAGATGTAGAGTTTACTAGATGTCCTCCTCTCAATAGAATTAACTGCCTCTATGTCATTGTTGTCCACATACTCCACTTCTGGACTTTTGAAGGAGTCACAAGTGGACATAGTTTCATCTAAAGAAACAGAAACTCCATCGGATTGAGTAGGTGATATATCCATGCTGCATTCGAGAGGAGGGGCAGTAGTCCTCAAGAGAGTTACATTGTTTTTTGAGAAAGAGGTATTACTGCAAGGGATCACACTTGGTTTCACGTGTGCTGATGCTGGCAGTGTAGAACTCCCAGAGAAGCCTGCATTACTAATGGAAGCAGCAGATCCCTTCTTGATGGTGACAATTTTAGCCGCACATGGTACCTTCAAACATGACCTTCATTAATTATCTTCCTCCGTGGTTAGAACAAGCACAATTTGAATGCTAGATGAGTAGAGACTGATTTAAGCACTCAAAGTATGTCATGTGATTTTCACGCTACATTGCTTAAAGGCCCGATCACTAGCCTATGATCTAGACACCTTAGTTATACGTTTTGTCTATAGTTGCTAGAATGCATTGACCGAAATCAAGAATATTCAAAATATCTAACAAACTTCCAGTTGCATTGCAGTCAAAAATTTGAAGGCAAGAAATTCAAACAAATCCATACAAACGATAAAAAAATTCACCAAGAAATAACATACAATATATACTTCAAGAATGAAAACACATTTTAAAACCCACAAAAACAGAACATAAACCAAATTGAATGTGATTATCATATTATACCATATTGGACGACCCTGAAACCAAGCTTCGTCCACCATTCTGAGAACCATTCCTCTGGTTCGTCACGTTAGCCAGAGCTGGCCGTTTCTTCGCCATTTGTGATGGCACTGCCGTGACCTTTCCAAGATTCTCTGAGGAAGACGCGTGTCTTTTAGCCAATGACGATGGCTGTACCGCTGAGGAAGACGATGAAATCGATGAACGCCGATTCTGGGTCGCCATTGCTATGCAAATGTTAACCAGAAATCTGAATTTTCGTTCAAGAAAATGAAGGTCTTCAGCTTAGTTTCTTGCTCACACTAATCGAAGCAACAAGTAAGAACCCCCGAAAATGAAAGGAAATGATCGCGAGAAGCGAATCTCAGCTCAAAAAAGATCGAAACTAGGGTTTGAATTCATGGGTTCTTGAAGAATCGTTGAGAGAGCGACGAGAGAGAGTGAAGTGAATGAAAGCAGAGTAGAGAAGGGTTTTAGAGAGAGAAAGCAGGTAATATACAAGATAGGTTTTTTTTAATGATCCTTTTGAGGCGGGCAAAAGGTTGATTTGAATTGTAAACTAATCCTGACCGTTGGATTGCCATGCTATTCGTTAAGGAGCGGACAAGACTGGGGCCCACAGTTCTCGTTGTTTGTATCCGATTCGGTGAATGAGGGTCACAAATTGAAAGACGACTGACCAATCAATTGAGAGGGAGTTCTGGAAAAGGCCTGTTGGCTTTCTGGGTTGTCGTGGAATTTGAGGACATTTATTGGTCGTTCATCATTTTTAAGTCACAGACAGTCACCATAGCGTTTAAAGTTTGAATTCGAAATTTAAACGTTGGGCAGATTCTGTCACATATGGCAAATGAGGGACCCACTTCAACTTGCGCTCTGCGAGACGTTATACACATCCGGGAATAAGCAACTCAAAATGAGTTCAGTCAGCCACACCAAACAGCCTATGTTGCACTGACTGACCTGACATTGTCACAACCAGGCCTATTAACGAAGTCGTGTTATATTGGGTTGTATTAATTTGAATTTTTAATTAAATTTAAATATATAAATTTATGTCGTGTTTGTTTAATGTTTTACGCAATAGGTAAATGGAAAAACCATAGCATTATAATCATTTTCAACTAATTATTTGATAGCACATTGTTCCTATAAATTAAAAATGGACAAATTATATAGAACTTCCTTAAATTTAAGGTCAATTGTGCATTATCTCTCTTAATTCCCTCATATTCAAAAATAAAGTTAATAGTTTTTATAAAAAGTCTAAAATACATTCTATTTTTATTTCAATTTTCTTTGTGATGTCACTCAAACCAATAAAATCTAAGCACTACCCCCACCTTCTCTTGCCACAATTACACACTATTAGCTGCCACAACCTAGCAATTTCAACCTTCACCCACCACCACTCAGCTACCCATTACTAATATTCAAAAACAGATGACAAAAATCAAAAGAGCAATATGATTGGAACTTAATTTACTAACCTAATTCACTGTGACATTTGGATTCACTGTAGACCCCACCAAACATTAAAACATGGGTTGATCCAATGATTCTTATGAAGTTACGTCATTATATCAGCAAATTAAGTCAGATTTTTAGGTCCAAATAATATTACCCAAATCAAAATAAGCCAATAAAACCCTCATAATTTTTAAACTTCAAAACCTTAAATTTAGTTGAATCAAAACTTGCAATATCGCCTCCCAATCATTTCCCAGAAAATCCTCAACACCACCCATGCCTCATATTGCCACATTAAGTCCTACAACAATCCAACAATTCCCACGTCCACTTAGCCAACAACTATCAAAATCCAAAAACACACTACAACAGTCAAACCCATAGAAATCTCATATTTCAAATCCTCGAATTCAGATGAATCAAAAATTGAAATTGAAATTCTACAAATTTAATAGTGCCAAAAACAAGGACATTTGGGTTGTCCTCAACCACGACGATGAGGATGATGAATGCCAGAATTGGAGGAGCTTTCATGTGCTGACGACATTGAGAGGGCTATTAGGTTTTTCAAAAGAGAGGCTGAGGATGGTGAGATGGCAGAGATTGATAAAGAGGCAATAGTGACAAAAGTTGATTGAGAGGCAGCGGCATTTCGTCAGAGGTCTAGCAATTTAGAGATTAGGGGAGAGAGACTTGTATAGAGGGACAACTACTATTTATGACTTTTTCTAATATGTTTATTTGAGGGTATATTTGTTCATTTACTTTTTTATTCTTAAAAAATAATTATTTCATATTCATTGTGTAGTGCTTGTGTTTCCAGCTCCGTTAAATTAGACGGAATATGTTATTATTACACTTTATTTATAAGTACGAAAGGATTAAGTACAGTCTCATTCGGTGTAATTTGCCCATTAAAAATCTAGATGGTCCATGTCATAGTAAAATAAAATTAAAAATCATTTTAATTATCCCCTAAAATAATAAGTTAGAAATTTAAAAAAAAAAAAAAAAATTTAGAGCAAACATTTCTTTCCATACTAGGTAATCATTTGTTTTGTCAAAATTAAACTATTTTTGTTTGATACCAATTCAACCTCATTTCGTACTAACGTTAATTGGTCGTATTATTTTAATATCATGACAAATTGGTGTCGTGTTTATCTTATCGCTTCAAAAGTTATAATCTGATTAGGAATCGAGCGACAATCCTTGTACGTTTACGGTAACTGAGTGCTGAAAAACTGAGCTAAGAACGGGCTGTAGTACAAATTGCGCACATGTGCACACATTAAGCCAAGTAGGATACACATCTAACTGGTAAATTAGGAACGATATCAACATAAAAAAGCCACCAAATTGCCCGGCTAATCTGTTGTTGCTCTAGCTCAGATGTGGGTAAGATTCTGTATGGTTCGTGTCATACCAAATTTTTTTTTTTTTGAATAGACATACCAGATTTGTATAATGAAAATACAACTACATCTTAGAATAAAGAACTTTCAGTATGATATATTTAAAATATGTTATAACTTCACAGAGGTTGTACCATAACCAGAAAAATTATAACTCAATCCGAATCTGTTGTTAATTCGTATGCTCAATAAGATTGTTTCGTACTTGAAATTTTTCATGCTTTGATTTAATCTATGTTTAACAAATTTTGACCGGATTTTCCAATGTTATTCTAATTCTCCATGGTTATTATGTAGTGAAAATAAATTTCCACCCTGTTATCATAGTGGGTTTTTAAGTATGAATCATTTGGAAGTGGATTGAAGATTATTGTTAGAATTGTAGCCTCAAGTTGAATAATGTTATGGTGGCGGTGTCCCCGGAGACGGTGGGAGGAAAAATCAATTCTGCTGACCAGAAGGAGGATGTTTCACATCAGATATGGAGAAGCAAACAGGAAGGTCAAGCTTAGGGTAAAAATATCCGTACATTACTAAATTTGGAGCCGAGTGAGCATCTGACCATGCTCATGTTAATTTGTACATTCCCATAAATTATTTGCTAATAGAAAATCCAATGATTTGTTTTTATGAGCCTTATAATTTCCTACGTCATGGTTGACCTGTATACGCGTGGAAGAAAATTCTATAGGAAGACTAAGCAATCCCCATAAAAAAGGAAAGAAATGAGGCAATTACATTTATAGCTAACCACTAGTCTATACTTCTATACTAATAAGATAGAGTAGTTTTCAAATTTTCTAAATTGAAATCAATTCTCCCAATTTAAAAAAACAGAACAACAATTAGGATTTGATTGAAGTTTAAATAAACGACCCAGATCTCATCTAAACCCATCTAATTAAATCCAATGACTTACAATTTATCCCTCTCAAATCCCAAATCCCGCCCAACTTTACCAACACACACACGCCATCCCAGTCGACTATGCCTCCTTAGGCGTCCTCTCTCTCTCTCTCTCTCTCTCTCTCTCTCTCTCACACACACACACACACACACACGCACACACATTGCCATGGCTTTAGCGCCCAACCCAGTCGCTCCTCTGCCATGATCGCCCGGGTACCTTTCTCTTTCTTTCTCTCTCTCGGACACACACACACACCCTCTGTCTCACGACTCACACATAGACACACACCAGCATACACAACCTTTCTGTCTCACGACTCACACACACACACACACACACACACACACACACACACACACACACACACACAAACACATATCTTCATGTCACGCACAGAACACACCATGGCTCAGTCCATCACCGGTGAATCCACCAGAGACGATCACCCACCCCAGATTAGATCATGTCTCTCCTCTTTCTCTTTCTCCATTAACGTTCTCTCTCTGTCTCATCTCACTTCATCTCACACACATAATACACACATATCACGCACACACACAACATGCACACACGCACACACAAACCCACAACACATATCAATGCGCACACGCACATAGAGAGCACACACAAATAGAGAACACGCACACACACGGGGTGTTTAATTTAGGTTTTTATACATATATACGCACATCATTTGGATGTTAATTTGGCTTTTAGAATGATGTGGTTTTTAATTGGGTTTTTGAATTTTTTTTGTTTATTTTGATTTGTTTGGATGAAATTGTATGTTAGGGTTTTGATTTGAACTCATTTCGCCTTTAGTGCATTCACAACGAACAAAAAGAATACAACTAAATGGTTTAGGACTTTTGGAATTCATTTCGCCTTTAGTGTACTTTCGTTGTTGCTCCACTTGGTGTTTATTTGGAGTCTTTTGACCACTCTGTAGGCGATGATTAGCTTATAAGTGTTGTTAAATGACTTAAAAATTAGGTTGTGATGGTTTTTCATAAGCTTAAAGTACCATTAAGGGTGAAGAACATAAAAAAAAAAGAAGGTACCATTTAGGGTTGGTTAAAGAAGAGGACTAAATTTGTGGAGACCTTTGAAATCGAGTCAACTCATGCAGAAGCCTAGGGTAGGATTAAAGGGAAGTCTAGCAGCAAGTAACATATAATTTATGATATATTTCGTTTATGATAGATACCATCTTTCGTGGTAGTTTGTTTAAATGTTAAGTAATGTGCTATCTTTATGTTGATTTGATGGTTTAGTCCTGTTAATTTTATGAAATTCAGATTCTTAATTTCATAAGTGTATTCCTATAAGAGTTAAGGAAGTAAGTGTATTTCAATACGATAACTATATTTATGGGTGTAAAAGGGATAAAATTTGTGGGTCTGTGTTATGACATCTCACTCAATGATTTTCCTGTTGGTTAGTATTCTATTTTTTGCTTCTCATAGTTCTGTTAGTCTTCATATTTTTGGTTATTCTAATTGGCTTACACTATAATTCTAAGTGTATTTTTTTCTTGGTTGGTTAGGATATATTTTCAAGTAGAGATGTCATGAATGTATTTCCTTTGGCGATGAGAAATCACACCACTCAATATCTTTTTTTCCATAATTTTGAAGCTTACTTAGCTGCATTGTGTTATTTAGGAATTTTAGCTTTGATGATGGCCTTCAACTGAGATGATGTCTGAATAATGTAGTTTGATTTGATGCTTTGTCAATTTTCTAATTATATAGCCTATCACCAATTCTCCATCAAATTCTAATCTCAATTTCATAAATTTCATAAATTATATAGCATGTAGTTTGTTTCGTGAATCTAATGGGAATGTGGTTACTTGAAATAATAAATAATGTGCACACTTTTGGTACTTGATTTGGTTTAGCTTTTGTGTACTCGATAGACCTTTTGTTGCATGAACTCATAGAGATCATAGAAGCTCAGTTTGGATAGTACTTTATGATTAGATTTTGCTGTTTGTTATGGTTACAACCCCTGTTGGTAGCTATTTTATTTTCATGCATTAATCTAATGATGAAATGAGTAGTAATCTTAATTCATGCATTAATTTATGCTTTGAATATTAGAACCAAGCTTTGTGTTGAACTTTTGCTGTATCCCCTATACCTAGAATCATACTTGAAATATTTTTTATGTGAATTATGCGACACGGTTACCCGCAATTTTACCATTCGCAATTTTTTTGATTATGGTAGTAGGATGGAAAGGACTAGAGTGTGTTGTTGGTGTTGTGAGTGCTTTTTTTGTTGGTTTTACATCGTTGCTACTGTTGTTGATTTATGAAATATTATTTGCACATGCTAATATTTTTTCGGGGTCACGCACACAACACACACATACAATGCACACACAACACTTGAGAACTCACACTTGAACTGTTGTATTGATTTTTGTTGTTTTTATGGTTCGGTGTAGATGAGGACTACATGTGTTGCCTGGCTGGTAGCCATTAAGGGTATAGAAGTTGGCAATGTCAACATTAATGTTATTCATTTGGTAATTAATTTCCTTTCTATTTGCACTGATATGATTTTTTATAAAACAATCAAGTGTATGTGAAATATTGGATATCTTGATCAATTAGGTTACTATCTGTGTTATTTCTTGAATTGAATTCTTATTAATGGTAGATACTTTTACCAGAATGTTGAAGACTAATATTGCCTAGAAGCTCTAGGACCATCAGTTTCCTATTATTTTTACTTACAATTCTATCCATTCATTTTTTGATGGGTGATGGTGGATGCATGATGGTGGTAGATAGAATTGAAGTTAGAGATAGATGACCTTTTTTTTTTTTTTTTTTGTGGGTTTGAATTTGGTAACTTTTGTTTGATTTGGATGAGTTTTTATGCAATAAATGTTAGGTTTTGCTGTAGAATGTTGTAGTTTTCAAGTTTTTTTTTATAATGTCGGGAAATGTAGAATATGATATGTTTGGGTATGGAATGTTGATAGTTGGTTTTGGTGGTTTGGTATGAAATGCTTATTTTAAATTCTTGATTTGTTGTCTTGAAGTTTTGTTTTTATGGGTTTGTGTTTGTTGTGGATTTTGTCATATACATTTGTTTAAGAGGAAACGTTTTTTTTTTTTGTTTAAGATGAAACCTTAATAAAGAAAAAAAAATTAAAGCATGTATGAATGTTTTAAGGCATTTCATATGATTGGCGACTATTAGATATTTTTTTTTTTTATAGGTACGTACTTATGTAGATTTGAGGTTTTTTATTGAGAGTTGAGTTTGATGAAAATTGCAAAAAAACAAACACGAGTTTTGTTTTTTTGAAAATCTATCAGCCCTTTATATCTCCGTTTTTCATGTATCTATTTGACTTGGATTTCATGTCTTTGTAATTTTTTTTTTTGGGTGGGTTTGAATTTGGCAACCTTTATTTAGTTTGGATGAGTTTTTATGCAATAAATGTTATGTTTTAATGCAGTATGTTGTGGTTTACAAGTTTCTTTATACATGTCTGAACATGTGGCATGTGATATGTTTGGGTATGAAATATTGATGGTTGTGTTGGTGGTTAGATATGAAATGTTGATTTTGGGAGAAATAGAATTGAATTGTGATTGTGCATTATGATGATTGTTATGTATGATTATAAGTTCTGTAGACAAGTTGAGATTTCTTTGGACTCTTATTTTTAGAGGACACTTTATTGAAATTTTTGAAAAAATAATGGAGATTAAATTGATTTCAATTTTTTTAATTAAAGTAAATAAAAACAACTATTTTAAATTGACGAGTTGTTTTAAGTTGAGGTAGTTGCATTTATAGCTAACCACTAGTAAACCATATTTCAAAAGCGGGTATGAAATTGGTTGAATTTCTCAATTTCGATGTCGTCACTCTATATTCCAAGTTTTTCGGCATCATCAAACTAGTCCTCCACCAGGACAATCAAACAGTCATATTTTTTCCTCTATATATGTTTAGATATTTCAGAATAGAAATATACGTTTCTATATCTATCTATACAACTTTAAAATATTAGTATACATGAAAAACATTTTTTTTTATTTTTACCCTCCAATACTACAACTATACCATGCTTATCCTCCAAATTTATCCTAATAGTGAATATCAATATTTACTGTACATTGAATAGACCAATTATAAGTTAGAATTTGATCCAACTTTACATCTTCTAGACCGGCTGCAAACCAACAGTGTGATGCTACCAATTCTCACAATAAATTCTCAATATCCCTTCATCTACTGGCTCTCATCTTTATAACGGAGAGGTGGATACAATCAACTCATGCAATATTAGTGTGTGTTATCAGGAGATTTCAAAATCAAAGTCGATGATAAATGACGGCGACGGCAAATATTGTTGTGCCCGACGGTGGAGCAGAAGCACAGTTCATTATATTGAAGGAATTGTGTTTGCTGAAAATTTGCAGTTTTCCTAGGATTGTGACTCTCACGTCGATCGCTTAGAACATAAGCTCTGTTGTGCTGAAAAGAATTATTGTCAAACCTTCTCCATCTACGCATATGGCGACACCAATTGCTTACCGTCCTCTGTACAACAAGCCCTTTCCAATCCGCCATCACCTTCATTCACTTCTCTATTGGTACACATTATTATATTATACGTAATGTATCTGAATGTTATTAAGTGAGAATTTATGGCAAATCTCCGATTTGGTGGTTAATTTTCGTTTTTTATTTTGGGATTTTGGGGAGGGGTTTGTGTGATTTGTTGTGGAATATGGGGTTTGTGTGATTTTGGTAGGTGAATTACATATTTTAATCCTCTGTTTAAGAGTCTCTTCAGAATATGACATGTTACTCAAGAAAAATTGGGTGCTTGATATTTAGAAAAAATGTTCCAGTCTATTTTTCCTCTTTTCTTATATCTTTTCAGCAATTAAATACAACATTGAGGCTATAATAGGAGGTCAGTGAATCATTTTACAGTCAACGAATGTATTGTTGCTCTATTTTTTAATTGGATGTTAGGATGCTAGAGTTGAGCTGCAATTTATATAATTCGGTGTGTATACCATCTTATGCAGAATTGTTTCTTAGGTTGATGCATACCCTAATGCTTATTTCATGTTGGTTGTGGCAGACTTATCCAAACCCATTGCATACTCTGTTGTTAAGTAAGTAATTTTGGATATGATGTAATTGTATGTTAAACAGCTTTAGCATTTGCCACATAAGAATTTTGATTTGCATTGATTAATGGGAATAAACTTGTTTTTGCCAGGCAGTATTTTGTCAATGACGGCCCAAAAGGTCAGTTTTTTCCACGTTTGGGTTGAAAGAATTCTTTTATCTTTTCAAGCATCGGGAAGTAGAATTCTTAATGTGATTTCACTGAAAAATTAGTTGTTTTTCTATCAGCACAAATGTGTTTGGCGAGGGTCGACTTGAACATTTATGCTATCATGGGCCTGGAGGTTACCTACGGATTTAATTTTGTTAAAAAGTTGGTGTTTACATTACCAAGAGTGGCTTCCCTCTATTTCTTACAAAAAGAAAGGAGATTGTTTATGATGAGTCTTCAACGACTGGATTTTTTGGGTTAGAAGGGGCTATAGGCCAGTGCAAAAATGATAATTGACCCCTATTTAAATATTCATACCTTCATTGCAGATCATTGTTCACAAGAGCAGTCCAAGAGGAACACATTTTAGACGTGTTGGACCCCGTCAAAGGGTAAGTTTTAATTTGGTTAGTTTTAATCTTTGCCCGTGCCTATTAGTAAATTGTAAGCATTGACTCAAATTTTTACTCAAATATGAGTTAGCATTTGAGGAAAAAACTTGATTTGATATAAAACACTCCAATGGAAAAACTTAAATATAAAGGAGGACAAACCCAAATTTAAAGGAACATAGAATATAACTATTAGATCTTTAAAAGATAATGAAATCTAATCATTCGAGATTTGAGTAAAGGTTTGAGTCTCTCTTGATTTAAAAAAAAAATTAAGTTCCCTTAATTTAGTATGGATTTGGGTATAAAATTGGAGAAAATTTTTAAGAGTTTTTAACCCAAATTTAAATTTGAGTTTAAAAAAAGGGAAGGGCTGGAGATGCTCTTGTGAGTATCATTTGTGTTGTTTGATATGCAGGGCAGGTGCTGAAGATGCAAATGGCTAGAAGAGTTTAGTTGATATGCTGCATTTGGCCTTGGTCAACGTGTCCCTGCAAATTATTTGCTGCCTAATTCTTAGAAAGTAGGGAAAAATGCTTAGAAATAATTGCATGGAGTACACTGAATTATCATTTTTTTTTGAAACAAATTGTTACCACCTATTGTTCAATTAGAACCCCATGTATGTGCATAATTGTGAATTTGTTTTGAATTTGAAGTGTGTACAAGTTTCTGAAAATTTCATTAAAACATGTTGCATGGCTTTGATGAATATACTTATTGATTATATGGCTTCATGAGGACCAAAAGATCACTTAAACACATCCAGCAATGATAGCTGTGCAGAGCATGAGTCAAGATGCATTGAACAAGGTATTGGAGAACAATGTTACAAAATTCAAATGAAATCCAACTTAAATGCATATCATCCCTTGAATGAGTGGGTCTTATCAACTTTTTCAGTGAGATCCACTCGTTCCACACTCATCCAGGAGATGATATGCATTTGAGTTTTAATTTTGGGTTTTATTTGGGTTATATAGCATTTTCCTTGGAGAATTCACAGGCTTATATTGTGGGCACTCTTAACTGGTATTGTATTTGGTCCTGTTTTACATGCATATTTGTTGGTGTTCTCCTTTCGAGATTTACTCCATGCTTTGTAGTCCATGAATTTTTTCCATCAAGAGAGATATTTTCATGAAAAACAACATAATAATTTTATCAAATTGGTAAACATCCTGACGATATTGTTTTTCCAAAGTGCAATTGAACATTGATGCCCGAAGCCATACTTTAAATTAATAGTTTTCACTGTTTAGTTTGATATTTGTGTAGCTTATCATTTTAGAAATATTTTCGTTACCCAAAAAAAAAAAAGTTTCTAAACGTGTCATTAAGCTTTAACTTTTTTTGGCAAACATCTAACAACATTGAAATTAAAAATTAACTTTTGCTAATTTATTAATCACCAAATCCTTGCTTAATTATCATGATTTTAATTTATTTATGATTATTGATTTGTTTAGGATTCACTTAGCCGGTCAAGTGAGAAAATACAATGCAAATCAGTTATAAGTTACATGAAAACATGGCTGCCAAGTTTGTCGTGTAAATACAATAGACAACCCTTGTCGGCTTATTTCGTTTCAATGGAAATTGAAAAAGTATGACAGAAGATGTCGGGAATTGTACATCCGCTTATTCATGGTCAATCAAAAGACCTTTGTGCTTTCCCCAACTTATCTCCTTCCCTCAATAATATGGGAACCTTATGCTATGATTATAACATATTCTATTGCTTGTACATATATGATTAGTCATTCAGGGAAGCTTTTTTTTTTTATAATTGAGGGTTGTTCTTTGATGGTTTATTTTAGGTCTTTTAATACATTGTGTATTTGCATTGAGATTATTATATTATATGCTTTAACGGATGTGCAATCACTGATGATGTGTTCTTGTGTGCAGCCATGTATTAAAACATTGCATATTTTTTAAGTCAATTTTTTTGTCTTCTTAGTTTTTGTGGTAGTGTGATTTGCTGGGTTAAGTGGACCAGGGGTGGCTCAAGGTAAATTGAGGCCTAAAACGGTAATACTAAATGAGGCCTTTTTATTTTTAGTATTATTTTTTTAAAAAAAATATTTTTAATTTTTTTTAAGTGAGAGAGGAGGATGTGATATTTTGTTTTTGTTTTTTAAAGAGAGGGAGAGATTTTATTTATTTATTTTTAAAATTTTTTATTTTTGAGTTTCTAATATTATGGATTGAATTGTAAGCCCAAATTATTGAAATTATAATTTTTTGATCGGGCTTAAATTTTTTGGGGCCTTTTTATAAGGCCTAAAATTTTCATGGATTTAAATTTTTTATGTGGACTAGTTATGTATCTACAATTATGGGGCCTTCTAAAAACTTGGGGCCTAAAGCCCATGCTTTTTTTTTAAGGGTTTTTTAGGTGGGTACAATTTTTTAGACTTATTTAGGCAAAAGTGTATGGATAAGTTGTTTATTCCATTAAGTACAATTTTTATAAAACTTTTTGTGTTTAGGTACAAAATTCAAATGAATTAAATTCCTTTTTACCTAAACACCCTTCCTTAATTTATGCATTCTTAATTGACAGTTATATATCTAATCAAATATGTAAAGATTTCATTAGATTCTTTCACTATCTCTCCCCTATTTTCTCTCCATCTCTCTCTCTCTTTCCCCTTTACTTTCCCTATATCTCCCCTATTTTCTCTCTATATCTATCATTGATAATTTATTTTATTTTCAAATATGTAAATATTTGATTTATTTTTTCATCTCTCTCCCCTATTTTCTCTCTCTCCCCTTATTTTCTATAACCATTTCGCTCTCTCCCTATTTTCTCTCTTTATTTATATCAACATTACAACAACATAATTACACTAATCAGTTACACCAATCAGTTACAATTGCCTTATAATACACCAAACAGTTATTTATGCATTCTAATAAACCAAACAGTTACACCAAACAATTACACAAATTTATAATATCAACTCAATTTGTCATTCAGTTGTTTACATAAACTTAATAGTTGCACTATTTAGTATCGCGACATCGTTACACCAATCATATATATCAAATTTAGTATAATGATAAAATCTTTTGTGTAATGATAAACCCAATTTAGTGTATATAATTGATATAACCATGTCGTGATACTAAATGATGTAACTCTTTGATTTATGTAAATAACAAAATGACAAATTGAGTTGGTGTTGTAATTTTGTATAATTGTTTAGTATAACTGTTTAGTTTATTAGAACACACGAGTAACTGTTTAGTGTATTATAGGGTAATTGTAACTAATTGGTGTAACTGATTAGTATAATTGTGTTGTGTAACATTGATATAAGGAGAGAGAAAAAGGGAGAGAATAAGGAAATAAGGGGAGAAGGAGTGAGAGAGAGAGAAAAAATAAGGGGAGAGAGAGATGGAAAAATTAAATCAAATCTTTACATATTTAAAAAAAAATTATCAATATGAGAGAGTGAGAGAGAGAGAGAGAGAGAGAGAGAAAATAGGAAAGAGAGAATGAAAGAATAATGAAGAGAGAGGAGAGAGAGAGTAATGGAGTAATAAATACCCTTTTAGTCTTTTTTCAAAAAAATGCACTTAGGGCAAAATAAGTTTTTTTTAATGTAGTTTAGCTCAAATAAGTCTAAATTTTTGTACCGGCTTCTAAATTACCATTTTTTTAATACTATAGGGCCGGCCCTGAAGTGGACCATAATTGGCTTGATGGTAGAGTCATGGAAATGCATAAATTTGTATTTTCCATGCATTAATCAAGTGATAATCAATTATTTTTCATACATAAATTTGTCATTGTTTTTACATTTGAATTGACACTTTTGAATTCCAACTTTCTGCGATCTATATTGTGCTCTTATAAATTATTTCTCATCTTGCAAGAGCAAATTTGCACTCATTCTATATTTCTAGGTTTGTGGTTTGTTTTTCTCTTGTACTTGACCTTCATATTGTAAACTTATTATCTCTATCATCCAACTTCTTTCTCTATTTTGCAAATAGGTATATCTGAATCTACAAAAACTTTAGCAACAAGGCCGAAATGGTGATGGATGTGTATACACCTAAAACTTTTAAATAGTTTGTCCCATATTATTTTAAGAATATTGGACGTGGTTTTAGATTGTTTGTTAATCATTAAAGTTATGAGTTTTAGAGAAAGTATTCAACAAATTTAGTGTATTTTTTATATTTAAAATAAAATGATCCATGTGCAACGCACGTGTGCACTAGTATAATAAAGTAGCTAGATTTCTTTGTCTTTAGCTTTTCGCGGCTCAGATTACTTGAAGAAATATTGATCCGACGGTCCTAATACGAAAAGTCCTCTCCCCCCAAATTTTTTGAGTAAGATTTTCATTCATTCCACAATTCTAAAACTCCTATCTCTCTTATAACTCTCTATCTCTCTCTATCTCATACTACACATTAATTAGGTCTTTAATTATGATTCTAATTAAAGATTATTTTTAAAAATTTTAGGGTTAATTGCACTAGAGATCCCCAAAGTATGAGATTTGTCTCATTTTGATCCCCAATGTTTCAATTGCATCATTTTGGTCCCTAAAGTATTGAATATGTTTCTATATAGTCCTTCAAGCAGACAACGTCCAGATTGTTAACGATTTTTTAACATGAACTTGTCACGTAATACCTAAATATGGACAAAAAATAATTTTGATAGCTCTTAAGCAAAATTTGGGTAGCTCTTGATAAAAAAAAATGAATAATATGGGTAATTTTGACCAAAATTTAGATAGCTCATGATCAAAACTGTGTAATTTAGGTAGTTATTTAACCAAAATTTGAGTAAAAATTTGGTCAAGAGTTATCCAAATTAATTTTTTGTCCATATTAAGTATCACTTGACAAGTATGTGACAAAAACGCGTCAGCAAACTGGACGATGTTTGCTTGAAGGACCATATAGAAACATATTCAATACTTCGGGGACCAAAATGAGACAAGCTCCATACTTTGGGGACCTCCAGCGCAATTAACCCAAATTTTTAAATAAACAAATGGACCTTAAATAAATATTCTTTGCATCAAAATGAGTCGAATGATTATAATATAGGTCATATTTTGTATTGAAATAAATATACTATAATATTCGAATGGTATAATAGACGAATAATATATATATATATATATATATATATATATATATATATATATATATATATATATATATATATATACACTAAGGGGGCTATCATCATTTATCTTGAGTTTTTCGTGGCTTAGATTATTTTAATATTATTGATCAAACGATCGAAATTCCTCTTCCAAATTTCATTTTACTCGATTATCAATTCGAAGTGATTATGATTAATATTCGAATTGAGCTGAATTTAGTTGTCGAGTATAAAATATATATTCTAACTTAAACTTAACTTTACTTGAATTTTACGAGTATTCAAGTTGAATTCAAAGTGAAATTGATTGCAAAAATAATAAAGAATAACTAAATTAAAAAAAAAAAAGTTATGACATCACAGTGAACAGGAATAGATAATAATTAGTTTGTAGGTTTAAGATAGAAGTGTTAATTGAGTCGAACTTAAATTCAATTCTCGGTTTGACGTAATTATGATTAAGACTCGAATTGAACTGAATTTGATTGTCATGTATAAAATATAAATTCTTGCTTAAACTTAAAGGGTGGGGTTATTCCCACCCCCAAATCTCCATTCCCACCTCATTTAATTTCTTATTATTAAACTATTAAGTCCACCCTTTCTATACCCACCTCATGTTACATATACCCCTTTTAAAAAGAAAAGAATGAAATAAGGAAAAAAAGAAAGAAAGAAGCAAACCGAAATAAGAAGGAAAAAAAATCAAGCAAAGATTAAAGGAACAAGTAAAACTACAAAACGCAAAATCACAAGACGCAAAACCGTCATGAAAAAAAAAAGTATCAAGCACAAATACAAAATCGAACAAGAAAAAAAAAAAGAAGAAGTATAGATACAAAACCTAAACAAGATAAAAAAAATAACAAATAATCTGAAAAGCATAGATATATGTACACACACACACATATACATTCTAAATAAAAATTTATTAAACTTGACAGACATATCAAAACATACCGAAAATAATAAAAATCCATACAACAAACATGAAATCAAATATAAAATTAAATTGAAAAGTAATACCAACATGTATGTCACTGAAAAAATTTATATTAAAAAAGTATTTTTGTAAGTGCATTAGATGAAATAGAGAATGAAACATAATTAGGACAAAATATAATGTGAGTTTATTTATTAAACAGGGTGTATATAGCATGGGGTGGACTTAATTATCAATGGGGTGACTATAGAATAGATGAGTTTAGTAGTTTGATAATGAGAAATTAAATGGGGTGGGGAAATAGCCCCACCCAAACTTAAATTCGATTGAATTTTACGAATATTTAAGTTGAACTCAAATGGAAACTGATTTTAATTACTTAACAAATTTTTTTACATCTACAAGAATTCACGCGAAACTTTTGTATGTTTTCCTCACAAAAGTTACACGAACTCACATTAGAAAAATGGTGAGTTATGAACTTTAGGTAGAAACCTGCAGATAAATAAATAATTATATTTTTTTAAAATTTGATATAAAGTTTATTAAAAATGTTAAAATTGCGGATGTTTAACCAATAATAATTATATTTTCTCAAATTTTTGAATTAATATGTTACAGTAGTTGTAACATGACTTTCGTTATATAAAGGTTTGATTATATATATTCTGTTAGTATGTATGATTTAAAATTAAATTTATTATCATTTATCCATATTAATAATTTCAGCCCCACATTTATTTTATGATTATGATTTTAAATGGTTTTAATTTTTGATTGTTGAAATTCTTTAGGGAGAGTTATATGTAATAACTACATATATCATTTCATTACCCATTAATATATATATATATATACATACATATACATATATAGATGTTGTAAATTCTAGCCTTAACTAACCATTATTTCCATTGGAGTTACTTACATGAGGACTAGCCGTTGAAGCCATATATCCCATATATTCATATAGCCTTAAAGGATAATGGCTATCCATTAATGTATAAATAGACATGTGTTCTATCTTCCTTTGAGATAGAAAAAGAACTCCCGCTATACAAACTCTCCTTCATTCTTTACTAGTTTTTGTGTTTTGTGGGCAACTTGGGTGTGATCAGTTCGTTATAGAGAGGTTCACGCCGAAACTTCTCTCGGATTGTTGTATCTTGGGAAAAGAACATCGGAAAACTCTGTGCGGAGGGGACGTATCTCTTCTTAGGACAACGTTCATCTCGCACCTCAATCCAGGCTATTCTAAACTTATTTTTGATCTAAGTTCCATTGAGTTTATTTGATATATTTGCATGTTTATTTAATTTATGAATCTGTGATTTTATGTTTTACTTTTCTAACAATCTAAGAAGAGATAAAATTAAGTTTAGAATAACGTAGAAAAACTTGTTTTCTATTTGTTTTTATCTATTTCCCTTGTTTGGAATATGAGCACTATTGAATCTAATTCTTGCAAACCGGAGAAGTTCAACGGTCAACACTTTAGAAGATGGCAACAACAAATGAAATTTTTGGTTGACTACTTTGGGTTTAATATCTGTGCTTGAAAAACCTGCTCAACCTGAGGAAAATAGACATGCCCAAGTCCAGACTAATGAAACAACTACTGTTGATGAAACTAGTACAAGTTTAGTCCCTGAAAAGTCAACAAAATCAGCTTCTGATATAGAAAAAGACTACCTGTGTCATGGCAGAATTCTTAGTGCACTTGCTGAACCTATCTATGATATTTTTTGCACTACTAAATCAGCACTTGAACTTTGGGAAACTTTAGATAAAAAATATGGTATTGAAGATGCTGGACTAGAGAGGTACTACACTGAAAAATTCTTTGATTTTCAAATGATAGATGAAAAATCTGTGATGGATCAAGTCCATGAGTTTCAAAACATAGTCCATGAATTAAAGATGAAGGGCATGAATTTTCAAGAAAATTTTCTTGTTGCTGGGTTAATTAAAAAATTACCTCCTTCTTGGTCTGAATTTGGTAGAATGCTTAAACAGAAGCCTCAAAGATTCTCTTTTGATGAGTTGCTAATTTCACTTAGAATTGAAGAAAAACATAGAGAGACTCAAAAAGATAAATCAAGTGTAGAAAAACAAAATAAGGCACTTCTAGTAGAGAATCAAGCTTTTAAGCCAAAACCCAAAAATTTCAAAAATAAAAATTTTCATAAACATGCAAATATCAGTAAACAACATGGAAACAAAAATAAAAAATATCAAAAATCTTGCTGGGTATGTGGGAAGACCAATCATTATGCAAAAGATTGCCACCACCGTAAGGGTCAACCGAATAGAGATCGTGGTCATCAAGCTACTCCCAAGTCTCAAGTCAATGTGGTGACTATAGGGGATTCAATGACTGGTCCTAGTAACAGGTATATTTCGAATAGTCCCGAAGTGAATACGATATATCAAACAAATGATTGGTGGATTGATTCTGGGGCTAATATTCATGTATGTTCTGATAAGTCATTGTTTTCCTCTTCTCAGGAGTCAGACACTAGAACTATGAGTATGGGCAATGGTAGCATCACTAGTGTGCTTGGAGAAGGACGTGTTAGTCTTAAGTTTACTTCGGGAAAGACTCTTACATTGGATAGTGTCAAGCATGTGCCAGATATAAGAAAAAATTTAGTCAGTGGGTCCTTGCTAGTTCAACATGGCTATCGAGTTGTATTTGAGTCTAATAAAGTTGTAATTAGTAAAAGTGGTTTGCTTGTTGGTAAGGGTTATTTGTGTGAAGGTCTTTTTAAGTTAAATGTAATTGTTTCTAATCCTAGTGATAATAAAAGTTCTTACTCAATGGTTTATCAAGTTGAAAGTTCGAGTGTGTGGCATGAAAGATTAGGCCATGTAAATTATAATACCATGAAAAGAATGATGAGTTTAGAACTAATCCCTAAATCTGAAATTAAAATTCAAGGAAAATGTGAAATTTGTGTTCAAGCAAAACAACCTAGAAAGCCTTTTAAATTGGTAGTTAGAGAAACCAA
This sequence comes from Ilex aquifolium, assembly GCA_951799425.1. Taxonomy (NCBI): domain Eukaryota; kingdom Viridiplantae; phylum Streptophyta; class Magnoliopsida; order Aquifoliales; family Aquifoliaceae; genus Ilex; species Ilex aquifolium. Next base: position 14,559,205 of record OX637406.1, read on the forward strand.
ATTGCTTGAATTGATTCATAGCGATGTTTGTGATTTAAATAATATCTTGACACGTGGTGGAAAAAGATAATTTGTAACTTTTATAGATGATTATTCAAAATATTGTTATATATATTTTATTAAGGACAAAAGATGAAGTATTTGAAAATTTTAAAATTTATAAATCAGAAGTAGAAAATCAACAAGAGAAGAAAATAAAAATATTAAGGTCGGATAGAGGAGGTGAATTAAAGCTACTGAAATGGTAGAATATTTTGAAAATCATGGAATTATTCATCAAGAAACATTGTCATTCTCACCTCTATCTAATGGAGTAGTAGAAAGGAAAAATAGGACATTATTAGACATGGTAAATGTGATGCTTTCTAGTTCCGGTTTAGCAAATAATTTATGGGGTGAAGCTTTGTTTTCAGCATGTTATATATTAAATCGTGTACCTTATAAAAATTATGATGAGACTCCTTATGAATTGTGGAAAGGTAGAAAACCAAATTTAAAATACCTTAAAGTGTGGGGGTGTTTAGCTAAAGTGAATGTTCCAAAAAATAAAAAACGAAAGCTTGGACCTAAAACCGTTGATTGTGTTTTTATAGGCTATGCGTTAAAAAGTGTTGGATATAGATTTTTAGTTATTAAATCAGAAATTTCAGATGTTACTGTTAATACTATTATGGAGTCATGTGATGTTGTATTTTTTTAGAACACTTTTCCGTTGAAAGATCAAATTCCAAAGCTAATTAGTGAAAATGCCGTTGGGAAGCTTTTAGCAAACAATCAAGATAATGAAGAACCTAGGAGGAGTAAAAGAAGAAGAGTTGAAAAGAATTTTGGTGAAGATTTTTACACTTTTATAGTACAAGAAGATCCTAAGACATCTAATGAAGCAATGACATCTATTGATGCACCTTTTTGGAGAGAAGCAATAGATAGTGAAATGAATTCTATTATGTGTAATAGGACTTGGGTGTTAATAGATTTGCCTCATGGTAGTAGACCGATAAGTTGTAAATGGATATTTAGGAAAAAGTTGAGAACGGATGGATCTATAGAAAAATTCAAAGCAAGATTGGTTGCTAAATGGTTTAATCAAAAGGAAGGAATTGACTTTTTGATACCTATTCTCATGTAACAAGAATAACAACCATAAGAGTTTTAATGGCCATTGCTTCAATCTATAACTTAGAAATTCATCAAATGGACGTTAAAACTGCATTTTTGAATGGTGATCTAGACGAGGATATGGAGCAACCCGAAGGATTTGTAGTACCAAGTGAAGAAAATAAAGTGTGTAAGTTGGTCAAATCTCTTTACGGTTTAAAACAGGCTCCTAAACAATGGCATGAAAAATTTGATAAAATAATACTCTCAAATGGTTTCATTATAAATGATTCAGATAAATGTCTTTATTCTAAAATAACTGAGAATGGGTGTGTAATACTTTGTCTCTATATGATGACATTTTGATTTGTGGAACCAATGAATATGTGATTTGTGAAACTAAAAATATGCTCTCAAATAATTTTGATATGAAGGACTTGGGCCTTGCTGATGTTATATTGGGAATAAAATTAATAAGAAATAAAGATGAAATTATTTTATCCCAATCTCATTATGTTGAAAAATTGTTGAAAAATTTTAATTATTTTGAGTATAAACCAGTGAACACACCATATGATCCACATGTACACCTAAAGAAAAATTGAGGCAAAAGTGTGTCACAACAAAAATATTCACAGGCTATTGGATCATTAATGTACTTAACCAATTGCACTAGGCCTGATATTGCTTATGTCGTCAATAGGCTAAGTAGATATACTTCTAATCCCAATCAAGAACATTGGAAAGCTATTGAAAGAGTATTTCGATATTTAAAAGGTACTTTAAATTATGGTCTTCATTTTCCAGGGTACCTAGCAGTATTGGAAGGATTCAGTGATGCTAACTGGATCTCGGATTCGGATGAAACTAAAGCTACTAGTGGCTATGTTTTTATGTTTGGTGGTGGAGCTGTGGCTTGGAAGTCAATGAAGCAGACTATTATATCTCGGTCAACATTGGAAGCATAATTTATTTCATTAGATTCAGCTGCAACAGAAGCTGAATGGCTCAAGTGTCTATTATTAGATATACCTCTTGGCAATAAGCCTATTCCAGCAATTTCTCTACATTGTGACAATCAAGCTACAATTGCCAAGGCAAAGAATTCCAATTACAATGAAAAAAGGAGGCATGTACAGATACGTCATAATTCTATCAAACAGTTGCTTACTCAAGGAGTAATTGCACTTGACTTTGTGAGGTCTGAAAATAATTTGGCGGACCATCTTACCAAAGGGCTAGTGAAGAGACTAGTTCAAAATTCATCGAGGGAAATGGGATTGAAGCCTATAAGTTAGTCATTGTAGTGGATACCTAACCTTTGTGATTGGAGATCCCATGAAGGAGGTTCAATAGGTAAGAACGAAACTGTAACGTGACTATGTTGAGCACTGAAATTGTAACAAGGGAAATTCCCTAGTCCCATTTCTAAGGTGATAGTGCTCTAAACTGTGATGGTGATAAGGAGGAGTAAATCTCTTAATGAGCCTAAGGCAGGATTCTGCAGGGTGTTGGTCACAGAACATCCTTGGACGGTTCACCTATATGTGTGCTTGTAGTGAGGCCGCTACTATGGGATGCAGGCTAATCCCAAATGAAACACTCATGAAAATCAAGATACTCGCGCATGGCTGTAAGAGCGCAAAACGGATTAGAGCTTGATTTAATACCCATACCGTGTGTGTGACGAGTAGAAACCAGAATTAAAGAGCCTAGTTCAAGATTCATTCACTATGGTTCTTCAGATAGAAGCTCGTTAACGCTAAGTGAAGGTTCAAGTCTGGAAGACACCTATCACCTAATGCATGGTATTGTTGCCCAATTTATTTTTATTTAATTTTAAATCATGTGGGGGATTGTTAGTGTATGATTTAAAATTAAATTTATTATCATTTATTCATATTAATAATTTCAGCCCCACATTTATTTTATGATTATGATTTTAAATGGTTTTAATTTTTGATTGTTGAAATTCTTTAGGGAGAGTTATATGTAATAACTACATACATAACCATTATTTCCATTGGAGTTACTTACATGAGGACTAGCCGTTGAAGCCATATATCCCATATATTCATATAGCCTTAAAGGATAATGGTTATCCATTAATGTATAAATAGACATGTGTTCTATCTTCCTTTGAGATAGAAAAAGAACTCCCGCTATAAAAACTCTCTTTCATCCTTTACTAGTTTTTGTGTTTTGTGGGCAACTTGGGTGTGATCAGTTAGTTATAGAGAGGTTCACGCCGTAGCTTCTCTCGGATTGTTGTATTTTGGGAAAAGAATGTCGGAAAACTCTGTGCGGAGGGGATGTATCTCTTCTTAGGACAATGTTCATCTAGCGCCTCAATCGAGGCTATTCTAAACTTATTTTTGATCTAAGTTCCATTGAGTTTATTTGATATATTTTAATGTTTATTTAATTTATGAATCTGTGATTTTATGTTTTACTTTCTAACATATTTTGCATACAGGTTGAACAATATCAATTTGATCGTTATATTGTTGAAATTGTATTATGCATTGTCTTTATTTATGAAAAAATATTTGCAATTTTTTATGAGTAACGTAGTGCCTTCAGGCACGGTAATTACTAGTCTTCTATATTCTTCATTTATGTCTTATTTTTTTGGACAATATAGAAATGTGTCATGTGAAATTTCTGTTTCATTCGATTGTACAGATCTGAGTGAAGCTAAAGTCAATTAGACTGACATGTTGTATCCTGGGGATGACGTGCTGCTACCTTCTACATTGTGTTTCTTCTACAAACGACACGAATTGTCTTAAGAAGGCGATCTAATTCACCCCTCACCATGTCGTTCACTTTATCTTTCAAATTTATTTTTCCAACATAATGCATGTCAATTGGGTTCGACAAAAAATGTTAACTTTAATATTATTTTTTCGAATTTTTACATTGAAAACTTTTCACCAAATGGTGTGGCTAGCTTACTATCTTCAATAATTTTTGGGACCTATGTGTTTGGTGGAAGTCTGGTTGACACATCATTAATTGATAAACAAATTTTAAAAAAATAAATTTGATCTCCATGGGGATAAGAAACTGTCACACACTCCTTTGCTGTTGCAAATAAATTTGATCACCATTTATCAAGTGGACAACACAAAATGCCAAGAGGAGCAGGGGCGAAGTCAAGGTTGTCCTAAAGTAGGGGAAATCAATAGTATGAGGACAACAACCACATAATAATCATTAATTTTTTTGTGAATTCAAATTGATTTTTCTGTAACAATCACATAAAATTCAAACCCATTTTTAATAGATTTGAATTCGACTTATTTTTTAATCTTATATGAATATTCAACAAAATTTTTCTAACAGTCTATATCCAAATAAAGTAAATTTTAAATATTTGAATAGATAGTGAGTTATTTAGATGTAAATTTTAATAAATTACATTTTTAGTTCAATTTGATTGTATCAAGTAATACTCAATTGCATCATATATCCATACTAGTCATAACACGTGTCTGAATGTATGATGAAATATAAGATTCGAGCGTTTAAAAAATTAATCTCACTATACTAAATAATAATTTTTTATTTCTTCATTTCTTTAATTACATCATTTAAAATTAATTTCTATCTATTATTTTCTTAAAAATAACATCAAAAATTTCTCAACATGTATACATTATCGTGTATGAATAATAAATAAAAGTTGTGTTAAATTAAAAATTAATCAAATATTAAATGATCGAACATGTGATAGAATTGAATGATGCGATATTTTTTGGGGAAAAAATATGTATGGGATAAAGATTCAAGTTACTAGCTAATTTATTATACAGATATATGAATGTAATAAATCAGATTATATCACAAATTAAAGTTTGGCATTTCAAAATTTAAATTCATGAAATAAGATATAATTGATTTGAACTTGGATAATCAATCAAAATTATCAATTAATATTTAACTAATAGAATTCTGACTCAAATTAAATTCAAGTTAAAATTTAATATATTAAGAGACCTAAATTTTAAATTTATGAGATATTACGATTTGATTTTGAAAATATGAAACTACACCAAATTTTTTTTACAATTTTTTGTGGGGGCAAAGTTTAAAAAACCTTTAGATTTTTTAAAATTTCATAGAGACCCCAAAAATTTTAAAAATTTTAGTGGGGGCAACTCACCCCATTGCTCCCACATTGTATTTGCCCCTTGGAGAAGAGCATTAAAAAAATATCCAATTCGTATTAGTAAAAAAAAAATTAGCTGTCAAGTTTTCTCTGAATATGCATAAAAAAAAGACTTTCATGGTCGGGTGTATTTGTCAAGTCAACATTAAAATTACAAGGAAAAGATGCTCCTCATAATTTAACGAACGATGTTATCATAACCTAAAAAATTGAGCTAATAAAAATATATGATTCTAATAAAAAAAAGTCCAATAATTATAATTGCACTAATCTCATTAAATCATAATATTATTATATAAAAATTAGGTTAAATTTGTAAGTCTTAATAATGTTACTCAATACCAATGGGTCTTTGGTTCAATGGTACTCCTTGTCTTGTAAATGTTTTGTCTTCTTGAGGTCAAGGGTTCAAGTCCCCCTCCCCCTTCCCCAAAAAAAAAAAAAATAATAATAATAATAATAATAATGTTACTCAAATTCCTCTTATTTTTATATTACTTTTCATAATATACGTCATCTCTTTTTAATAGACGTTAATCATTAGGGGCGGCCCAAGGTAAATCGAGACCAAGGTGAAAATTTTACATGGGCTTTATTAATATTTTGCCTATTAATATATATTACTTTTAATTATTATAATTTAATTTTTTATTAGGTTTTATTTTTTTAAATATAAAATATTAATGAAGTTCTTATATTTAAGTTTTGACAATAAATATTTGTTAATAGATAATATAATTAATTCATTCAATCTTAATTGACCGTAAATAAGATATTATCAATTAAGTTTTGAACAATCAATTTAATAGAGAATTTAAAATTTAGACTTAATCAAATATAAAGTAATTTTGGACCACAAAAACAGATATTGAAGTGGTAAATTTTGGGGCCTGAGAGTATTTTATACCTAACAAAATTGGATATTAAATTAAACTCTTAAAATTTGGACCTTAACAATTTAGATCATATCTAAAATATAAAAAAATAAAAATAAAATAAGACCTATTATAATAACAAAAAATTTGGGGCGTCTGAGGCCCTAGGGAAGCATATTAGTTGCTTATGGCTAATAGGCTAGCTAAACCCTCCCTTAGCTATTTTAGATAACTTTTCCTAAAACTCGACTCCAACATATTAGTTAGAGCATCTCCAACCCACTCTCTATTTCTTCTCTTTTAGCTACTTTAGCTAGCCAAACACAAAAAATTCTCTTCAACCCACTCTCTATTCCATTCTCTATTTCCTAGTTAACCCAAATGGCTCACCAAATGTGGTGAGCCATTTGAGCTCTCTAAATTCTCTCTCTACCTTTTTTTCTCTATATCTCTCTATATATATTTTATTTTTTTAAAATTATTGGAAGTTAGTGAAAGTTGGGTATAGTAGTTAGCTAAAATAGAGAGTGTGGTTAAAGTGAATTTTAAAAAGTTGCTAGCTAAAGTAGTGAATTGAATATTTAAATATATTTTGAGTAGCTATTTTGTTGAGGTTAGTTGGAGATGCTCTTATCCCACTATTTATTTCACATTGCCTCCATTTCACTCGCTAGCCAAGTTCCTCTCCACGATCTCTCTCTCTCTACTCACAGAAGCTCCAAATCACAGAAGCTCCACCTGCCCCTCTCTGCCTCTCCTTGCCTCTCCATCGATTGAACTCGAAGAACCTGCCTCTCTCTACCAGTCGTCGAAGAACCAGCCACACCAGTCGTCGAAGCCACAAGCCACACCAGTCCTCAACGCCAGGCCACCGCCATCGCCAGCAACCTAGAAACCCCCTTCGCCCCTCCCCAACCCAGAAAACACCCCCACCCGAAAGCCCCTCCCCAACCTAGAAACCCCCAACAATCCTTGATTTTTGATCTTTGATTCAACTCAGAGATTAAGCCGAAGCTCAGGTACCAATTTGATCTTTGATTTTTCTGATTTTTTTAGCGCAAAAACAGATTATGAATACTGTGTGTAGCTCATCTGGGTTTCGTGAGTAGCTCAAATTGATTTCCATGGTTTCGTGAGTAGCTCAAATATGTGTGTAGCTTATCTGGGTTTTCTTCTTCTTTTTTTCTTTTAATTGTATTTCTCTTATCGTGAACAATTACATATGCTGGAGGGATTGTGTTTATTAGCTCAAAATTGATTTCCATGGTTCTCTACTTTTGGGTTTCAGATGGTTGAAAATGAGCATCAAATTGATTTGTGGGTTTATCATGAACTTTTGGGCTTCCATGGTTATTATTGAAAGTTAGTTAAAGTTAGTTGAAGTGGTTAACTAAAATAGATAGCGTTGTTGCAGTGAATTTGAAAAAGTAGTTAGTTAAAGTAGATAATATAATATTTAAATATATTTTGAGTAGATATTTTAGATAGCATTGTTGGATGATAGCGTTGTTCTATCGAGGTCGAGTAGAGCGTATAGATGTGTGTGAGATCAAGTGTGCGTGTCTGAGCTACAAGGCCCGTGCAAGTTGCTGATAAATGCTTAGGGAATTGAGGAAAAAGAGATGTACATAATGAAATTATAGTGGTTCACCGGCCTGGAAGCTCGGCTAGTCCACTCTTCAATGAAGGCTCTTGCTCCTGTTTTCTCATTGATTATGTTGGGTGTATTACAGTGCAGTATGGAGGAAATTAGGGTTCATCCTGGCTCTATAGTCTCTAAGGTTCCTCTCTCACCTCTAATTGGAGGCTTACCCTGCTTTTATAGCCTCTTGCTTACCTCTAACCCAGATTTACTTTCTATAATCATGGGACCCTTCCACCCTACTCTCCCCAATCGAGGAGTTACCTAATCTCCATAGAGCTGGTTCAGTGGACTTTATCCCAAAATCTTTGCCTACCATCCGTGGGATCCTCCTTAATTTTTGGAGAGGATCTCGGTTGGTTAAGGGTTTTGTGCCTTGAATTCAGCTTCGCTATTGCTTCGGAGGTGTTCGCTATCATCTTGTTGTCCCCTCATCGTTTCCCATATTATCTCGCTTGGGGGAGCTTTAATTCTGGCTCGACGAGCTCTGCGTGTCTTACCTGACCTCTCGAGCTGAGTTCATTTCCTGGGCTCGTGCTTAAGGTTTATTTTAGGTATCATCAGTTTCCCCCCAGCCCTTGTCTCAAGCGAGCTTGGGCAAGGGCTGAGCTATTTTTAAATCGAGCTAGACCTGCGCGTGGCTGACCTGGCTTGCACGTGATTGAAGCCTTTTGACGGTTTGCAGCAATCATGGCTTTCCTCGATTCCCGTGCACGTTTCAGCCCACGTTTCTTAAGCTTTAAACGTACGAACGGCTATCTGAACCGTCTCCTCTCACTATTTTTCTTTCGATTCCAGATTTCCCGGTTGAGGCTTTCTGATTCTTGCTCAAAATTGAGTCCTTTGTGTTCGACTTGAGGATCCGTAGTGCTCCCTTCCTCTAATTTCGCTCTGGATTGTTGCTCGTTTCTCTTTCCTAGCTAGGTACGTTTTTTCTGTCCCCTTTTCATCTTCTCTCGTTCTGGATCCCTTGAGTTCGAGGTGGTTATTGCGTTTCTGGGCTCATAGGTTCTTTTACTTCTGGTCTCGTGACTGTTGCTTGTCTCCTCTTCCCCATTTCGTGGATTGGAGTTCTATTGTGCACATACTTGCTGTTGGAAGCTATTGTGCTGACCCTAGGGTTATTAGGGAGTGTTTGACTGGTGTTCCTCCTCTCTATCGTTCATTTGATCTTCCTTTTTCCTGCCCAAACATGTATGCCTCTTCTGGAGCCACTCGCTTCTCTGTTTCTCTCTTAGAAGGTAGGTCTACCGAGGAGGAGACTGAATTAGGGGAAGTGGATGACGAATTCGACAATTTTCCCGGTGTCGACGTTGTTGACTCCGAGGTCAATACCAAGGAGCTTCCCTCATCGTCTTCTCATATACCCCCCAAGTCTGACAAAGGCAAGGGCAAAGTCAGTGGGGTTGGGGTCTCTGGTGATACATCATACTTAGGAGCTGCCCTAAAGCATGCCGAGCTCGTGGGCCCTAGCAAGGTCGACCCTTTCTTTGTGAAGATTTTCATTGCCCGCTATGGGTTTCTTGCTGGTGTCCAGCCTTGGTGTCCAAACAGCTCCACCCTTTATGTTGCCAAAGTTCATAAGAGGGTCTGTTTCTTTGAGATCGCATTTGAGAATGGCCTTCGCTTTCTTCTGCACCCCTTTATCAAGAACGTTTTGCAATATTTCAATGTTTGTCCCTCTCAGCTTTCCCCTAACTTCTGGGGTGTTCTGGTGGGTCTTCTGCTCTTCTTTAAGGACCAAAATCTCGGGGTTTCCAGCATTTCCCTGCTCTTGGACTTTTTCAACGTCAAGCTGACCTCTTCTGAGGGCTTATTGTATATCTCCAAGCGAGCCAACGCTAGACAGATCATCTCTCATATTCCGTCCTCCCATAAACACTGAAAATAACGTTTCTTCTTTGTTGGGGGCACCAACTGGGAATACAACCCTGCTGATAGAACGGACACTCTTGGTATTCCTAAGGCCTGGACTATTCCAGAGAACTTACGTGAGTCCTTGCTTGAGTTGACTGAGTTTTGTTTTGAGAATCATAAGTTTCTGACTCTGCTCTGTTTGCGTTGTATCTAGGTACCCGACCTGAACTTAGTACTGAGGACGAGGAGGTAAGGTTGAAATTGGTCAAGTGTGACCCGCGAAGGTACTCCGAGCTTATCCAACCCTGGGTTCTGGTTGAGAGAGGATTTAGTCCTCCTGGGAAAACGATAGAAGCCCCGCCTCCCATTTCTGCTGTCAGACCTGAAGAAGTAGCAGGTAATTCCTTTTTCCAATAAGTTGCGCTGCCTTCCTTCCTACTTCCTCATATATGCGTAACTGGCTTGGCTCAGATCTTCCAGGGTCCTCCATAATGAAGCCCACCTCTGAGGAACTCCAGGCCAAGATCGACCAGTTATCGAAGAGTGGGAAAGGTAGCAAACGGAAAGCTATGGTCGGCTCTGGAAGTAGCCCTGTTACTCGGGCTAAGATTCAAAAATTGGGGGTTCCCTCTTCTTCTCCGGCTTCGACTTCATCAAAACAGGTTTAATCGTTGAATACCCCACCAATTGTTGAGGCATGTCTGCCATCAGGGATTCAGCCCACTTCAAGTCGAACTAATGAGCCAGACGAGGCTTCTCCTTCCTCAACTGAGGTCAAGGAAGTCTTGAGATTGGTCCCTGGCCTTCAACCTGGTAATTTCTCCTATAGTCCTTCAAGGAAGATTATTGAATCCTTTCCGAAGAAACCTGGGTGTGAAGAAGGAAAGCGCCCCAAGGTGGAGGAGAGTGAGGACTCCTTTTTTGAGAACAGTGAGCTTGCTGCTAGGGCCATTTCTTCTGTTCTTACCGATTTTGACGTTCAAAAGGCTTCTTCCATGCCTCTTGAGGAGACCATCAGCTCAGCTCTTCAGGGAACAACTGTTGTAAGCTCTTGCATCCTTATACATCCATTTATCTTTATGTCGTAACCTTAAGCTTACCTTTTCTTGCTTTCTCTCCTGTCCCCAACTGGCTCTCCACGTAAAAGGTTTGGTGAGTAGGATCCAATCCTCTGAGAGCTCTGTCAAAGCTTTAAAAGCATACGAGTTTAAGGTTGCCCAACTCGCCTTTGACAATGACAACCTTCGAGCTTAGGTGGCAGGCTTCAAGGAGGAATTGGAGAACCAGGCTTCTTCCCTTCAGAGCTTACAAACGGCCAAAGATGCTGCTAAAGAAAGAGAAAGGAAAGTCAGGGATGAGCTAAGAATAGCCAGGGAAGAGCTGAAACTTAAATCCGAGGCCTGGGCTAAGGCCAGTCAAGAAGCCTTTGAAGCCCAGAGCTCTTTGCAAAGCTTAAAGAAGGATTCTCTTGCTGTGACTAAGGCAAATGCTGCACTCTGCACCGAGCTCAAGGCATAGAAGACTCTTGTCAAGGAAAATGATGATGTTATTGCTGAGCTGAGGGATGACGTCACCACCCAGTGGGCCACTGGATGGCTTGCCTTCAAACACCGAGCTACAAAGACCTATCCAGACCTTGACTTCAACTTTACTATTTCTACCGAGGAGGAGCTGGAGGAGACTGATACAGATGGCGAGGGGGACAGCTTGGCTCCTCCAGACTTTACCTCAGAAGGTGTTGAGATGTCCATCCCTCTTGCTGAGACTTCTGGAGCCCTTTCTACTGGGACAGGCTCTGTTGCTGCAATTCTCGAGCTCCCAGCTGTAACTTCTACTGTTTCTGCCACTATACCGTTCTCAGCTAACCTTGTGACTGAGGCCCTTGCTCAAAATTCGGAATCAATGGGAGCAGAGACCCGTGTAGCTGGTACTCTTGGAAGCTCTCCTCTTCTGCCTGCTGTCAAAGGCTCATCTGCTGAGCTGTAGAATCCTTCACTTACACCTTCCCTAGACACTTAGAGCTCTCCTCATGTTCATGTGACTATAATTTCACTTTTCATGTATTTTGAACTTGTACATCGAAATACAAATAATTTCCGTTCTGAACTTTTGCTTTGAAATGTGATGTGACTTCTGGCTTGAAACATAATTATATTTTCCTTTGCTTTATGTTCCTCTTGCCCCCATTACTTCGAGAAGTACTTCAGTCCTTCTTAAAGCAAAATTATTGACTTTATGAGCTGCAGGACTCTTTTATGAACTAAGGAACTCATCATGAGCTGCAGGGCTCTTTTTATGAATTAAAGAATTCATTATGAGCTACAGGGCTCTTTTTATGAATTAAATAGTCCATTGCGAGCTCCTAGGCTCTTTTCTGAACTTTTGGAGTTCTTCGTGGGCTATGTTGCTCATTTCATGAACTGAATAGTTCAGCGTGAGCTACGTGGCTCGTATTATGAACTGAATAGTTTAGCGTGAGCTATGTGGCTCGTATTATGAGCTGAAGAGTTCAGCGTGAGCTACGTGGCTCGTATTATGAGCTGAATAGTTCAGCATGAGCTATGTGGCTCGTATTATGAGCTGAATAGTTCAGCGTGAGCTATATGGCTCGTATTATGAGCTGAAGAGTTCAGCGTGAGCTACGTAGCTCAAGTTATGAACTAAATAGTTCAGCGTGAGCTACGTGGCTCTATTATGAGCTGAAGAGTTCAGCGTGAGCTACGTGGCTCAAGTTATGAACTGAATAGTTCAGCGTGAGCTACGTGGCTCGTATTATGAGCTGAAGAGTTCAGCGTGAGCTACGTGGCTCGTATTATGAGTTGAAAAGTTCAGCGTGAGCTACGTGGCTCAAGTTATGAACTGAATAGTTCAGCGTGAGCTACGTGGCTCGTATTATGAACTGAATAGTTCAGCGTGAGCTATGTGGCTCGTATTATGAGCTGAATAGTTCAGCGTGAGCTATATGTCTCGTATTATGAGCTGAAGAGTTCAGCGTGAGCTACGTGGCTCAAGTTATGAACTGAATAGTTCAGCGTGAGCTACGTGGCTCGTATTATGAGCTGAAGAGTTCAGCGTGAGCTACGTGGCTCAAGTTATGAACTGAATAGTTCAACGTGAGCTACGTGGCTCGTATTATGAGCTGAAGAGTTCAGCGTGAGCTACGTGGCTCATATTATGAACTGAATAGTTCAGCATAAGCTACGTGGCTCGTATTATGAGCTGAAGAGTTTAGCGTGAGCTACGTGGCTCGTATTATGAACTAAATAGTTCAGCGTGAGCTACGTGGCTCATATTATGAGCTGAAGAGTTCAGCGTGAGATACGTGGCTCAAGTTATGAACTGAATAGTTCAGCGTTCTAGGAATGTTGAATAGCTACCCATGAATAAACCAAAAAATTGCCGCTTTATTGAAAATCTCTTCGTTACAAAGGAGACTCACTGAAAAAACCTTTTAAGATGTTCTGCATTCCAAAAGTGAGGTAAGATTTTTCCTTCCTCTGTTTGCAGCTCGTAATTTTCAGGTCTAATCACCCTTGATATAATGTAGGGTCCTTCCCAATTAGGTCCCAGCCTCCCATGAGTGGGGTCCTTTCTCGCAGGTAGGAGTTTCTTGAGCACTAAATCCCCAGCTTTAAATCTTTTGTGCCTAACCCTCTTGTTATAATACCATGCTGTTTTCCTTTGGTAACTTTGGATGCGATGCAGAGCTCTGTCTCTCTTTTCATCCAGGAGATCGAGGTTCAATAGGAGAGATTCATCGTTGTGCTCAGCGTCTGCAAACTCAACCCTAGGTGATTGGAGCCCCACCTCGACAGGTGCCACTGTCTTGGTTCCAAAAGCCAAAGCAAACGGGGTTTCCTGAGTTGCAGATCTGGCAGTGGTCCTGTAGGCCCACAGCACTTCAAGGATGTACTCCACTCACTTACCTTTTAGGTTTTCTAGTTTGGTCTTTAGAGCTGCCTTTATGGTTCTGATGGTGACATCTGCTTGTCCATTGGATTGAGGATGTGCCGGAGCTGAGAAGTAGTTCTTTATCCCGAGCTCAGCACAAAACCTCTTAAACTTTGGGTTGTCAAACTGCTTTCCATTGTCAGATACGACTGCTCTGGGAACCCCAAACCTGCAAACTATAGATTTTCAAACAAAATTTTGCACCTTTTGTTCGATGATTGTTGCCAAAGGTTCGACCTCCGTCCATTTGGTGAAGTAATCCACCCCTATAATGGCAAACTTGCATTATCCCACACCGGTGGGAAGGGGTCCAAGCATATCCAAACCCCATTGTTGGAAAGGCCATGGGCTTATCACCGAGGTCAATAGCTCGGGTGGACAATGGGAAATGTTGGCATGCTCCTGGCAAGTCTTGCATTTCTTGACCAATTCAGTGGCATCCTTGAGCATAGTGGGCCAATAATACCCTTGCCTCAGTGTTTTTCCTGCCAAGGCCCGAGCTTCGATGTGATTGTCACAGATTCCCTCATGTACTTCTCTGAGTATATAGTTGGCATCTTCATCTCCCACGCATTTAAGGAGAGGTGCTGAAAATCCTCGTTTGTACAGATTTCCCTACAACAAAGAAAATCTAGCTGACCTGACTCTCAGTTTGGAGGCCTCTTTGGTATCGTTTGGCAAGGTTCCGTTCTGCAGGTATTCTATGACGGAGTCCATCCAGCTCGGCTGAGCTACGATTGGGAGCACTTCTTCTTTCTCAAAGCTCACTGAAGGCTCTGGAAGGTGCTCCACTGGTATTAGTCTATCCAAGTCCTCTTGTGAGGCAGTTGCTAACCTTGCCAACGAATCTGCTCGTGAATTTTCTGTCCTGGGAACGTGTCTGACCTTAACCTGCACAAACTTCTTGATTAGTTCTTGTACCTTTCTGAGGTAAAGGACCATTTTTTCGCTCCTCGCTTCGTAAGACTCCTCTATTTGTTTCACCACTAGTTGGGAGTCATTGCAGATCTCCAATTGTTCTGCCTTCATGAAGTGAGCAAGATTGAGCCCAGCGATGACAGCTTCATACTCAGCCTCGTTATTCGAGGCCTTAAACCCAAACCTGAGGGCATATTCGGCATCTATCCCGTCCGGAGAGGTCAAAATTAAACCTGCACCGCTTCCTTGAGCATTAACAGCCCCATCTACTGAAAGCTTCCAAACGGGGAGGTCAGGTACCAGTTGTGTGACCTCCATGGGTGTTGCTGTAGTGAACTCTGCGATGAAATCTGCCAAAATTTGTCCTTTGATTGCAGTTCTCGGCTTATATCTAATATCGAACTCACTAAGCTCTATAGCCCATTTAACCAACCTCCCTGAAGACTCTGGCTTATGCAGTACTTGCTTCATTGGCTGGTCTGTTTGAACCTTGATGGTGTGAGCTTCGAAGTATGGGCTAAGTCTCCTAGCTGTAGTTACCAAGGCTAAAACAAGTTTCTCCATCTTTGGATATCTCTCCTCTGGCCCCCTTAGAGCTTTGCTGCAGTAGTAGACTGGTTGCTGAGCTCTGTCTCGCTCCCTAACCAGTTCTACACTAGTTGATAAATCTGAAACAGCTATGTAGAGAGTAAGGACCTCCCCTTCCAAGGGACTCACCAGAATAGGAGGGGAGCTCAGGTAATTCTTTAATGCTTTGGATGCTTCTTCGCACCGTGTATCCCACTGGAATGCCCTCTTTAAAGTTTGAAAGAAGGGCTGACATTTATCGCTCGATCTGGACACAAAATGACTCAGAGCAGCTATTCTTCCAGTCAAGCATTGGATTTCTCTTGTATTTGAGGGTGACTGCATGTTGAGCACAACTTTTACCTTTTCTGGATTAGCCTCTATTCCTTTGCTATTAACTATGAAGCCTAGAAACTTCCCTGCAGAAACTCCGAAGGCGCACTTTGCAGGATTAAGCTTCATCTTGTACTTTTTTAGGATCTGGAATGACTCAGCTATGTGCTCAATCTAGAGCTCTGCTTTTAGTGACTTTACTAACATGTCATCGATGTAGACTTCCATGGACGCTGCTATCTGCTTTTGGAACATTCTATTCACCAATCGCTGGTAAGTGGCTCCAGCATTTTTCAACCCAAAAGGCATGACTTGGTAACAATATGTCTCTTGCTCAGTGATAAAAGAGGTCTTCTCCTGGTCGTTGGGGTCCATCCTGATTTGATTATAGCCTGAAAAGGCATCCATGAAGCTGAGGAGCTCGTGGCCAGCCGTGGCATCCACTATGAGGTCAATCCGAGGTAGGGGAAAACTGTCATTGGGGCACGCTCGATTGATATCAGTGAAGTCAATACAGAGCCGTCATTTGCTATTGGTCTTCTTGACAAGAACCACATTGGCTAACCAGAAAGGATAGTCTACTTCCCTGATCGCTTTGGCGCGGAGGAATTTGCTGACCTCCTCATTGATTGCCCTTTGTCTATCTGAGGCAAAACTTCTTCTCTTCTGCTTAATGGGCTTGTAAGTGGGGTTTACGCTTAGCTTGTGGGTAATAACCGAGGGGTCAATACCTTCCATGTCTTCTTGCTTCCAAGCAAATACCCCAATGTTTTCCTTCAGGAAATGAATGAGAAGATCCTTAATTTCTCTGCTCAGTTTGGATCTGATGTAAACAAGGTGTTCTGGCTCCTCGTCAAGCTGAATAGGTTCCAGCTCTTCTGATGGCATTGGTCTCGTGTCCAACTCGTCCCTCATGTCGAGCTCATCCACATGGATGTTTTCAACTTATTTTTGCTTCATCGAAGACGTGTAGCATTCCCTGGCTATACGCTGGTCCCCTCAGACCACTCCTACTCCATTTTCTATAGGAAATTTTACAACCAGGTGATAGGCAGAGGGGATGGCCTTCATTGCATTAAGAGAAGGTCTTCCCAGTAGCATGTTGTATGCGGAAGAAGCATCCACCACCAGGAACTTCACAGTTGTGGTGGCTTGACATGGAGGGTCTCCCATGGTGAGTACAAGCTGAATGGATCCTAGTGGTAATACTCTCTCCCCGGAGAATCCAAACAGGTGGGCACTCACTGGCTCCAGTTTCTCCCTTCCTATGTTCATTTTGTCAAAGGCAGAGGCAAAAATGATGTCTGCCGAGCTCCCGTTGTCAATCAGGACTCGATGAACTGTTCTGTTTGCCACGACAACCCTTACCACCAGTGGGTCATCATGGGGATGTTGGCAACCTTTCATATCAGAGTCTGAGAAGGTTATAGCGGTGCTCAGCCGGGGTGCCTTGGACACAGTATGCACCCCCAGTGTTTCTCCAGTTCTGACTCTTCGCAGGTGGGCCTTTCTAGCAGAACTGGACTCCCCACCTCCTGCAAATCCCCCGGATATCACCCTGATTTCCCCCAAGGGTTGTTGATGTTGAGCAGGGGCTTGCTGTCGAGGTGGTGGAGGTGGAAGAGCTTGGTTTCGATCCTCATGAGCTATGTAGCTGCGCAAATGTCCACGTTGAATCAGGTATTCAATCTCCTTCTTCAACTGGATACAGTCGTCAGTGTGATGACTGTGATCTCTATGGAACTCGCAGTACTTGGTGGGATCCCTCTTTGCTGGGTCTGTTTTCATCCGAGGTGGCCACCTCAAAAACTTCTAATTATGTACCTCATACAGAATTTGGGACACCGAGGCAGTTAGAGGAGTGAGCTGCCGAGGTGGATATCTTGGCTGCAGATCTGGCTGTGGAGGACCTAAGCGATCCCTAACATTTCCTCTTCTCTTTGGGGAGCGATCTCTGTCTCTTTTTGGAGACCTATCACGTCCTCTTTCTCTTATGGGACTTCGGTCCCTCTTTTTCTCCTCCTTCCCTTTATCCTTTTGCGTGGACGAGCTCCCCACCTTAGAGAGAAGAGTTTCCTCGCCATTAATGTACTTCTCTGCTTTAGCGAGCACCTCTGCCATGCTTGCTTGCGGGTTTTTCGAGATAGAAAACATCAGGTCTTTAGATTGCACTCTCAAACCGGCTATAAATGCAGTGATGGCAAACTTTTCATCCGGGACATCTACCTTTAGTGACTCCGAGTTGAACCTTTGAACATAAGATCTCAGGTTCTCTTGGGGTCCCTATTTCACACTCAACAGGTGGTAGCTCGACTTTCTGTATATTCGAGCTCCTATAAAGTGAGATACAAAAGCTATGGAGAGCTCTTTAAATGATGAGATTGAGGTTGGTGGGAGCCTGTTAAACCAGGCCAGGGCAGAGCCCTTTAACGTGATGGCAAAGGCTCTACAACGTATAGGATCCTAGTACCCAAGCAGTTCTATCTGGTTCTTGTAAGTGTTGAGATGATCTACGGGATCTCTCGTTCCGTCAAAGGCCTCTATCTGTGGCATTCTGAACTTCGGTGGGAGAGGAAAGTGCAACACTCCAGTGGTGAATGGGGACTCAGTCTGTTGTATCAGGGCATCCATTGTAACCGGAGTCTTGCTCTTTACAGCCTCCTTTATGTGACTGAGCTCTTGCTGGATATCCTTGAAGCTCTGCTCCCAATGCTGTTCTCTTCTTTCCTGCTGGTAAGGGAAAAAATCGTCCCTCTCGCCTTCATCGTTCTGACTTTGCACCTCTTCGCTGTGGCCATTCCTAGGGGGTAGGTAGGGAACATGCCCCCTGATC
Source organism: Ilex aquifolium (assembly GCA_951799425.1). Lineage (NCBI taxonomy): Eukaryota > Viridiplantae > Streptophyta > Magnoliopsida > Aquifoliales > Aquifoliaceae > Ilex > Ilex aquifolium. The sequence continues at coordinate 14,577,453 of OX637406.1, forward strand.
TGGCTATTTTCTCCTCCTTCATTGACCTCTCTGAGGGGGTTCAAGTGTCGTTGTTCCCTATGAGGGGGATTATTCTGGCCTTCTTGGGCCGGTCGTGCCTCCTGTGGGCGTTGTACGAGCTTCGAGAGCTCTGCGTTTTCCTTTAGCAAACGTTGGTTGACGAGGCAAAGGGCCTACATCTCGTTGTTAGTGGGAGAATCCCCCATGGGGGGATTAGTATCTTGGACGTTCTCGGGTTGTCTGCCGTTGGTGGCTTCCTGCTGATCCTGCATCCGTGGTGGGTTTGTTTGGCTTCTGCTCATGTTTCGAGTTGATACCATCAGTCACTGAGAGGTCAGCTTATTTGTAACAGGAATAGTCGTTCCCACAGACGGCGCCAAACTGATAGTGTTGTTCTATCGAGGTCGAGCAGAGCGTATAGATGTGTGTGAGATCAAGTGTGCGTTTCTGAGCTACAAGGCCCGTGCAAGTTGCTGATAAATGCTTAGGGAATTGAGGAAAAGGAGATGTACACAATGAAATTATAGTGGTTCACCGGCCTGGAAGCTCGGCTAGTCCACTCTTCAATGGAGGCTCTTGCTCCTGTTTTCTCATTGATTACGTTGGGTGTATTACAGTTAGGGGTGTTAATCGAGCCAAGCTCGACGAGCATCACCATGCTCAGGCTCGGCTTGACATTTTAGGAAGATGTTCAAGCTCGGCTTGAGCTTGAACATCAAGCTTTTTTTTTAGCTCGAGCTCGGCTTCATTAAAAAATGGAAAGTTCAAGCTCGGCTTGATTAGACTCATTTTCTGTTAACAAGTTCGAATCCGAGCTCTAGCTCGTATAAAGCTTGACCAAAGAAATCGAATTCAGGCTTGCGAACAGGCTTGACAAAGAACATAATTCACATGACAAAGAACATAGAACATAATTCAGGCTCGTATAAGGATGAATCATCTAAACATTTAGTCTAGCTCAAAAAACACATGACAAAGAACATAATTCACACAGTAACTACCTTGCCACGCCTGGTCCAAGCAGCTGTAAATATGTCCAATATATTGCAACCAAGCAAACATAAGTATTCCATGGGAATAACATAAGTATTTAATGAATATAAAATAAGTACCTGTGAGGCTTCATTGCTTCGAGAGATGGAGAATGAACAATCATCGTGAGGCTTCACCGCTTCGAGAGATGGAGAACGGCGATGAGTTGTACTGTGACGAAGAATCATCGACGAGAGATGGAGAACGGCGATGAGTGGTGGTCGCTCTGCAATATCTAGAGTCTCTGCGCAATGCCCATCCTGAGCTCTCCGATTGGTACAATACCCTCGCAGATCTATACAGGAAGCTCTGGCATCAGCTCACCCAAAAGCTCGAACAATTCGTTGCTCTAGCTGTGTTTCAGGCTTCGAGAGATGGAGAACGGTGATGAGTGGTGGCAGACGAGAGATGGAGTTGAGGCTTCACCACTTCTGGCTTCGGAGAATGGCGCCTTCATATTTGGGTTTGGGGTGTATTAGCGTTAGACAGGTTTATATATATATATATATATGTTGTCCTCACCGTTGGATCTCAGTAGAGATTTGGAATGGACGGCTATAATTGGACCACTAAAAAATAATAGTAAAACTAGGTAAAAATTATCAAGCTTAATCAAGCTTGTCAAGCAGCTCGAATTCGAGCTTGAGCTCGGCTTGTTTATAAACAAGCCTAAAATTGTGTTCATACTTGGCTTGTTTACAATATTCGAACGAGCTCGAATGAGCCCAAAACGAGCCGAACTCAAGCCGAGCTCGAGTAGCTCAGTTCGATTAACAGCCCTAATTACAGTGCAGTATGGAGGAAATTAGGGTTCATCCTGGTTCTATAGTCTCTAAGGTTCCTCTCTCACCTCTAATTGGAGGCTTACCCTGCTTTTATAGCCTCTTGCTTACTTCTAACCCGGATTTACTTTCTATAATCATGGGATCCTTCCACCCTATTCTCCCCAATCGAGGAGTTACCTAATCTCCATAGGGTTGGTTCAGTGGACTTTATCCCGAGATCTTTGCCTACCATCCGTGGGATCTTCCTTAATTTTTGGAGAGGATCTCGGTTGGTTAAGGGTTTTTTGCCTTGAATTCAGCTTGGCTATTGCTTCGGAGGTGTTCGCTATCATTTTGTTGTCCCCTCATTGTTTCCCATATTATCTCGCTTGGGGGAGCTTTAATTCTGGCTCGACGAGCGTTGCGTGTCTTACCTGACCTACCAAGCTTAGTTCATTTTTTAAACTCGGGTTTATTTTAGGTATCATCATTGGAGATGCTCTAAGGCCGGCGCTGTTAATCATCAGAGTGTCAGCAAAGAAATCAAACGGAAATGGCCGAAACTGCTTTGGATAATCTATTGCGGAGTTTGGGCCTTCCAATTTTTCGGTTCGTAGCTTTTTCTGAGCACCAGGCGGATCATATCCGAGATCTAAACAAGAATCTAAAACTCCTGAGAACCTTCGTCAACAAAATGGTTGAGAAAAACTACCATCAGAATGAAGTGAAAATTCTGGCAACAAAAATGGATGATGCGAACAAGAAAGCAGCCAACGTCCTCAAATCATTTTTGCACGAGGAGGCTGACACTGAGGAAAAGCTCAACAGTTTCATAGAAGATCTTACGGCTATCTCAACAGGGTTGCAGGAAATTTGTATCAAATTGCCTGATATCAAATGTGCCCCAAGAGCTGATACGATAGTAGTTGAGGATGAAACTGTGGTGAGGTTGCAATTTGGAAGTTCATCGACATCAGATCCCGAGGAAGAAATGGTGGTGGGATTTGATGAAATGATGGTGGAGATTGTGAATGACCTTGTTCGAGGAAGAGAAGGACGGAAGGCGTGGATGAGGAAGAGGCACAACGTGCGACGAAAGGAAGTCCCAGTTTTTGCAATTGCCGGTATGCCAGGAAGGGGTAAGACAACTCTAGCCAGAAAAGTGTACAATCATCCTTCCATTGCATCTCATTTTAGTGTTCGAGCATGGATCGATGTTCCTAAAGCGGATCGACAGAGGGATTTTAGCATTTCAAGTTCTGCTCTCCTGATTACAGACCAAATTAGTAGAATAAGTCATGAAGAGTTGCTTGGAGTGCTTTACAAATTCTTAAAGGGCCAGAGATATTTTGTTGTCATCGATCTCGACCGTACATGGGATAGCGGTTTCTGGGACTATTTGAAAAGATCTTTTCCAGATGCCAAAAAGGGAAGTCAGATTATGCTTGCTACTCGGTACAAGAGTTGGGTTTATAATATTGGAATTAATATACCCTTTATTAATATGCCCGTTCATTGTCCGCCTCTTTTAGGTGTAGATGAAAGTTGGGTTTTGTTGCAAAAGAAGGTGTTTGGGAAAGAAAGCTGCCCTCAAGAGTTATGGGATATCGGAAAGCAAATAGCAGCAAAATGTGGTGGACTACCACTCACAATAGTACTCATAGCAGGACTTCTTGCCAAGGAAGAGAAGACCCTATATTTTTGGGAACAAGTTGCCCAAAGCATAAGTTCATACGTGGCTGTGATACTTGCTATTTCCTTCAAGTTTGTTGGTTCTCTAGAACATGCTTACTATAAAGACATTGAGAAGTCTTTAGACCTTCGTTACATCAGTGAAGATATTGAAGCGACTATAAAGAAAGAAATCAGTAAGCATAAATACAAGAAGATGTACATCAGAGTACCACAAGTTGAGATGACTACGTATGGAAGTTCGTCAAGAGCGAGTACTTCCAATGTGGCGGAAATCGTGACCAGTGGGAGTTTGTCAACACACAGAAATCTGAATGCAGGGCAAACGATCAAGAGGAGCCCTTCAGCAGCTTGTATTTCAAAACTAGATAACGAAATTGTGGTTGGCTTTGAGGAGGAAGCAGAGAACATTAAAGAGCAACTTGTAGGACGGAACAAGCTACACGTTGTCTCGATTGTGGGAATGCCTGGACTCGGTAAGACAACGCTAGCCAGAAAAGTGTACAATGATCCTTACATTGAATATTACTTCTATATTCGGGGTTGGGCCTATGTGTCCCAAGAATATTCAAGGAGGAATTTGTTACTTGACATTTTAGATTCTGCTTTTCAGCTTGGAGATGAAATTTGTGAGATGCATGATGAAAAATTAGGTGAAGAGCTATACAAACGCCTAAAAGGTAAGAGGTACCTGATCGTGTTGGACGACATATGGAATATTGGGGTCTGGCATGATTTGAAATTGTTTTTTCCAGAAGACAATAATGGAAGTCGAATTATGACCACTAGTCGGATCACAAATATTACTTTGCATGCTAAATCCAATAGCACTCATCGTTTGAGTTTGTTAACTGAAGACAAAAGTTGGGAACTCTTGCAACAGAAGATATATCAGAGAGTGTATTGCCCTCCAGAACTGGTGGAAATTGGTAAGCGAATTGCAGCCAATTGTGGTGGACTACCTCTTACGATAGTTGTAATTGCTGGACTTCTCACAAAGACAGAGCAAACGCTTGACTGGTGGAGCCGAGTTGCTGACAATGTAAATTCGTACGCAGTTGGAGGTCCAAATAAGTGCATGGACGCACTAGCACTAAGTTACAACCACTTGCCTCATGACTTGAAAGCGTGCTTTCTCTATTGTGGAGCATTCCCAGTTAACTATGATATCCCAGTGTGGAAGTTGTCATGGTTATGGATAGCGGAGGGATTTATTCCGCAAGTTGGGCAAAAGAGCTTGGAAGATGTAGCGCATGATTACTTGATGGAGCTAATTGATAGAAGTCTAGTATTAGTTGCCAAAAAGAGGTCTGATGGTGGAGTTAGAGCATGCCGTCTCCATGATCTGTTGCGTGATTTTTGCTTGATAAAAGCTGATGAAGAAAATTTTATGCTGCAGATTAATGAGCACGAACAAGTTACATCTTTTTTAGGTCTGCCAAAGAGACACTGTCGTCTGTGCATCCATTCTCATGTCTTTCATTATGTTCCTTTAGAGCTGCCGACCGCACACATCTGTTCTATCTTATGCTTTGGTCTTGAATCTGACACGCTATCTAGGAAGCATGTATCACACATTTATCAGACCTTAAGTCATCTGAGGGTCCTGCATTTTTCATCCATCCCTATCATTTGCTTTTTTGAGGAAATGTTACAACTTGGTTGTTTGAAGTATTTAGCGCTTCAGCTTAGAGACGGGAGTCTTCCGGCATCAATATCAAACCTCAGGAACCTGCAAACACTTATTATATCATCGAGGACTCATATTACCATACCGAGAAGTATTTTGAGCATGGTAAAGTTGAGGCATCTGCTATTTACATCAGGAGAAAATGACATTGAAAAGCCTTATTTTCATGATTGTTTCTTTTCATTGGATAACCTCCAAACCATGTCACAAGTATGTCTTTCTAGTTCTTGTCAAGATGTATTGGAAAGGACTCCTAATCTTAAAAAGTTAGGATTTTGCGGACCTATGTTGTCAGAGTTGGGTTATGTTGCATTCCCTAATCTAGGCTTCTTAAACCATCTTGAGACATTGAAGTTTCTAGACACAAACACTCATGTTCGCGGATCACGGAATCTGCAATGGGACAAGTTTCCTTCAAAACTTAGAAGGCTAACATTATCAAATACTGATGTTAAGTGGGAAGAGATGAAAATCCTTGGGATGTTGCCCAACCTGGAGGTTCTCAAATTAAAATTTCATGCCTGCGTGGGAGAGCATTGGAAAACAAATGATGGGGGGTTTCCTCGACTAAGATTGCTGAAAATTTTCCACTCAAATATTGTAACATGGGAAACTTCTAGTTCTCACTTTCCAAGCCTTCAGAAATTGATGCTGCAAGGATGTTCTCAACTCAAGGAAATCCCTTTGGAATTAGGGGATATAATCACACTGGAGATTATTGAGCTCATTGATTGTAGCCTCTCTGCTACAAAATCTGCAAGACAACTTGACGAAGAGCAACGGAATAACGGAAATGATTGGTTGCGGATCCTCACCAGCGCTGCATATTGGGAGGAGCTCACCACAAGTTCTTGACACTGATGAGTATTTATTTTCCACTCATACTGAGGTCATCTAAGTTGGTTGTACAGGTATTGTCAAGTTCATGCCTTACCTTTACCATTGCACAAGCTTCGTTCGCTTTGTTCTTCTAATGTGTTGCCTGTCAGTTAGATTTCCTGTTCACTAGGCAGAAGTTGTTTTACTTCCTTTTTTGGAATTCAGATGGCTAACCAAGTTGGATCTAATGGCTAAGTGAACCAACGCATTAGATATATCTACAATTGCTAAATAATGCACCATTGCAATAATAATAGTGGAGTACCAAAATATTCATCACAACATAGTTGTTCCTGTCTTCAGTTTTTTTAGTAATTTTCTCTTCTTTTGGTTTTATACATTGTGACACTTATTCTCTAGTGTCTTTCTTGTCCTCAACTTTATGGTGAAGGTACTGGGAAGAACACACGAGCGACAATATCACAGAGTTGGCAACAACCTCCATCCATGGAAGCATCCAATATAATCCAACTCTGCATTTGGCTCATCAATTTTTTTTTTTTTTTTATGCAAGGGTGGTCCTAAAACATCATATTAACAAAGGAGATCAACTGCAAGTAAATAACCAAGGAGGAGGAAAATAGAACACTATAAAGAAGTTTAGTAAGTTGCACTAAGCCCATTTTATGCACCAAATTTCTATATTCAGGGGTCGATTTGAAATATTCCTATTCTTTTCGATGAACAGCAACCATGTCCACACTCTCGTTGATATCAACTTGGACCAGTTCATGTTCCTGGTTTGATTATTGGGACCAATCTAAAAATCATTCGTAGCTATAAATGAAATTGTTTGTATCCCTGTTTTTAGTTGTCTTTTGTCCTTGGCACAATTGTTGATGCTCAGATTTACAAAATGGGAAAAATGTTGGTTTGAAACAATATTACTCTGTATAGGCAAAGCTCTGAATATGTTATGCCACTGGGAAAAACACGCACTGTTTGTAGTTTGACCTGGAATACTTGTTGGACTTGATGATTCTTGAGTAATGTAACTAGGTGATTCATTTTAAAGTCATGCTAATTTATCTGTCACAAGTTATCTGTTTAATTTGTTTCCGCATTTATGCATCAGCAGTCAAAAGAAAAATAGAACAGTGTATTTTTTGGTGTAGTGACTGACTCATAAAATGTAGTTATTTCTTAAAAGAGGAATGATGTTCGCTTCTTGAATAATGATTGACTTTACAAAATATCGTATCAATGTAGGAGTTGGAAAATTCAACTGTCCATAAGACAACTTGTTATTCCATCACCCTCCCACCCATGGCCCCCAAAAAACAAAGGAAAAATATCCGAAGAAAAGATAATTTTTTTGTGTCTATACACTTTCTAAGTAAATAATTTCATCGCTGCAAGAGTCAGTCACAAGATTTCAAAAAATAACGCACAAGCCATCTTGGGATTTTCTAGCCATTTTTGCCAGACAGTACTTAGAAAATAGGAGTGCTGTCCACTTTCTAGGGATTTTTCGCTTCTGCTCCAGTAAGTTGTCAAATTTCTAGTTATTTAAACCAAACTAATAATTTTCAATTTCTTTTTCTTCTATCAATTAAGTTTGACTATTACCAAAAGTCTAATGCAATAGTGGTACATTCTTTTTACTTTACACAGACAGGAAAACTAACTTCTCTGTAAACTAACAGTGAGGAGAAACTATAGGGGCATACCATTTTCGAGTGAGGAAATATTGATTCATATTCTGGGAATGGGAACATTCACCTTAGTAGACCAGCATGCCATTTTATTTAATTACTACTTTAGCCTCATTTTTCGTCTTTTTTTGAAAGCTACGATTGTTTTAGCAAATTCATATATATTATTCTTAGTCAGCCAATGACCAGCTTGCGACTTGATTACTCTGCTTACGACAAAAAATCACAATGGTTTTTCCTTTGTTTTTCTCTTTTTTGGTTTTCTTTGCAATTTTGGTCATTTTCGCAAAACAGTACTGCAAGATAGGAGGGCAGTCCACTTTCAGGATTTGTTGCTTTTATTTCCATAAGTTGTCGAATTCCTAGTCATTTAAAAAAGAAAAATAGTATTTCTTTTTCAATCAAATAAGATTGACAATCACCAAAAGTGTAATGCAATGGTGGTACATTCTGTTTATATGAGGAGATACTGATATGGGCATGCCCTTTTCGTGTGAGGAAATATTGATCCATGTGAATTTGCATGTGAACAAGTTCACAGCAAATTCTGATTGAAACATTCACATTGGTAGAACAGGAGGATACTATTTTGTTTAATCACTACTTTATCCTCATTTTTCTTCTTTGTTTTAAGCCTCTTAACTGTTTTAGCAATCTATATAAACCATGCTTAGTCGGCTAATGACCAGCTTTTGGTTTCATTCTTGCACCATCTAATCAATCCAATTAACACCTGAATATGAAAATTGCTGGTATCTTCTCAAAACATGCAGATCATGTGTGAAAAAATAGATATCCTGGATTTTTCACATGAAACAAACAGAGAATGAGAGTGAAGTGACCACATTTCACCAATGTGTATCAATGTTGTCCAAAACGAATTATCTCTGATTTAGGATAGAAAATGTCAATATAGAAACGTTGTTTCAGTTTCTGCACTTCATGTATATTTTCCAACACTTTGTAATTACTGGTGTTACCTTTCTTCTATGTAGAGCAATTGGTAGATCTTTTAAATGATTTGTTTTTCCTTGATTATGAGAGGGGCAAACCATGAAATTTATGTACTTAATGGAGGAAAATTGGGTGGCTGAATGCTCACTTTCTGTGTTGCAGGTTTGAACTGCGTTTAGGATGAAATTTAAAGCTTGGTGCACAGACCTTGCAGTGCTGGATGTTGCGCCCATTCTTGAATATCAAGTCACACGTAGTCAGTGAATTTAAGTACTAGGGCTCTTGCTTCCTTCTTTACGTATGCAAGCATATATATAGCTGAACTCTTGCTCATGGCCTCCCCCCTCCCCCCCCCCCCCCCCCCCCCCCACAAAAAAAAATAAAAAAAATTCATCAACTCTATCTATTGATTGAAATCAGTTTCTCTGTATATGTGTCCATTGGTTTTATCAATTTCTATACCTTCTACTTTTGGTTCAATAACATTTGACTTCTCTAGAGATTTCCCTTGAATTTTTGTTGATTCTTGACTCCAACTTGAGCAATTTACGGTTGACAAATTTAGAAAGAAAAAAGATCAGTTGGCTGGTTCCACACCCTTAGATTGGCAAATTTGCTTGGTTGCTGTTGTAAAGATGATGAGAGACTACTGGTGGTCAAACATATTTCACAGTGGGTGATTATGGGATGTGTACAATATTAGCATGGGATTATATGCATTTGGGATTACCTTTTTGTCGTATTAAGAGGGCTGAGTTGGGATTATGGGATGGATTTCTTTATACTTATTTTGGAGAATGGCCTTGAACTTATATTTTTGTGGAATAGTCTTTAATTTTTTTATTTTTGTGGACTACTACTCTTTAATTTTTTTTATTTTTGTGGACTACTACTCTTTAATGTTTTTGGATCAACATGTAATTATGCTTGGGGTTTTTCATGGTTGGGCTTGACTTTGTTTTTCCAAATTTCCTTTCATTTGGTTGCTTGGTTAAGATGAATTATCTTCTTTTTCTACTCGAGAAAAAGGTGAAAAACTGTGAAAAAGATATTCGGGCCCAGAAATCCGTGTTCAGGAGAGAATCGTCTGGAACCAGATGAATTGCAAGGGCTTGTCATTTGATCACCTTTTGTGGGACATATAAGATATCCAATTTCATTTTCAACCCTGACTCACATTTAAATTTGAGTCAAAATAACCCAAAAAACTTCTCCAACCTTAGATCCAAACTTATACCAAATTCTTAAGTTATTTGGCCTTGTGTCAATTTTGTATGTCAATCATTCTTCAAATGAGGAACTTAAGTACAAATGTTAAACTTGGGGAAATGAAGAAAGTCATTACTTTAGGGCATAATTAACAAAAGATAGATAATATTCAGAATGATTTCACGGTGCTTGGTATCTTATTATGCCTTTAACATTTGCTTGATATTAAGATGAAATTGATGAATTCTACGTGGATTTTGAATTAAAATGGATGAAATTGGAGATGAAGGAATTCATGATTCGTAAAATTTTTCCTAGCACCTTGTGAAACAATTATGGTCCCTTCTATTCCAAAAATAACTAGAAATATATTAACAATCCATTAACATGAATTGGATTGTAATTCGTTAGCTAATAGTTGTACTCAAAGCAATGCTTGCTTACGAGAGATTATCTCTTGATACATGATATAATGTGTTAAGACTATTTTAATAAAATGAGTATTTTATGTGGGAAATTTAATCTTACAGCGACCAAATTTTTGAAAGTATTTGAGTATATGTATATGTTAATGCTATCTAGTCATTGAGTTAAGTGAGACATTGAAACTCTCACATGCGCAAAGATGGAACCAGCAGAGGAGATACAAGTGAAGCACACTGAACGACCTAGTTAATGCCTATGCTGTAAATCAATTTCTGAATACTTAAAGTCTAACGGCTAGTTTTCCAACAATCTTTTTTTTCTATTAAATTCTAACAATTATAATTTGATTAAATACGGAACTAATTAAGGAATATCAACAGTCATATTTTTTCCTCTATATATATTTAGATATTTCAAAATAGAAATATACACTTTTATATCTTCTATATTCTTCATTACTGTTTTATCTTTTTGGACAATATAGAAATGTGCCATGTGAAATTTTTGCTTCATTTGATTGTGCAGATCTAAGTGAAGCTAAGTCAATTAGACTGACCTGTTGCATCCTGAGAACGACGTGCTACTACCTTCTGCATTGTATTTTTTCCACAAAATGACGTGAATTGTCTTAAGAAGGCGACCTAATTCGCGCGTCACATTACCATTCATTTTATCTTTCAGAGTTATTTTTTCAACATAATCCATGTCAATTGGGTTCTAAAGAAAATATTAACTTTAATATTAGAGTAATTTTACATGAACTTAAAAAATAAGTTTGATAATCACAACCATTGAATAGATAGTGAGTCTTAATAAATACAGAAACTTAAATCTATTTTTTAAAAATCTATTGTTCTTAATATTATTTTTAAAAATTTTTACATCGAAAACATTTTACATGATGTAGCTAGTTTACGATCTTCAATAATTTTTGGGACCACTTGTTTGGTGGGAGTTTGGTTGACTCCTTTGCTGTTGCAAATAAATTTGATCATCACTTATCAAGTGGACAACACAAAATGCCAAGAGGAGCAGGGGCAAAGTCAAGGTTGTCCTAAAGTAGGGGCAATCAATAGTTTGAGGAGAACAACCATATAATAATAATTAATTTTTTTTATTGTGAATTCAAATCGATTTTCCTGTAATAATTACATAAAATTCAAATCTATTTTCAATAGATTTGAATTCGATTTAATTTTTTTTAATCTTATATGAATATTCAACGAATTTTTTTTAACAATCTATAGCCAAATAAAGTTATTCGAATACATGAGTTATTTAGAGGTGAATTTTAATAAATTACATTTTAGTTCAATTTGATTGTATCAAGTAATACTCAATTGCATTATATATCTAAATATATGAATGTAATAAATTAGATTATATCACAATCAAATTAAAGTTTGATATTTCAAAATTTAAATTCGTAAAATAAGACATAATTGATTTGACCTTGGATAATCAGTCAAAATTATCAATTAACATCTAACTAATCGAATTCTCACTCAAATTGAATTTAAGTTAAAATTTAATATATTAAGAGACCTAAATTTTAAATTTATGAAATATCCCCATTTGATTTTTAAAATATGAAACTATACCTAATTTTTTTTTACAATTTTTTGTGGGGGCAAAGTTTAAAAAAACTTTAGATTTTTTAAAATTTCAAAGAGACCCCAAAAAATTTAAAAATTTCAGTGGGGCAACTGACCCTATTACCCCCACATTGTATTCGCCACTCGGAGAAAAGCATTAAAAAAATATCCAATTCGTATTAGTCAAAAGACTCAAAACAAAATTAGCTATCAAATTTTATCTGAATATGCATAAAAAAAAGACTTTTATGATCGGGTATATTTGTCAATTCAACATTAAAATTACAAGGAAAGATACTTTTCAAAATTCAAGGAGCAATGTTATCATAACCTAAAAAATGAGCTAATAAAAATATATGATTTTAAAAAAAAGTCCAACAATTATAATTGCACTAATCCCATTAAATCATAATATTATTATATAAAAATTAGATTAAATTTTTAAATATGAATAATGTTACTCAAATTCCTCTTATTTTTATATTACTTTTTTTTTTTTACTTAGTATGCATTATCAATTCAAGGGTCTCAAGGCAATATACACCCATCTCATTTTTAACTCCGTTAATCATTGGAATCAGCAAAGAAATCAGACGGAAATGGCCGAAACTGCTTTCGATAATCTATTGCGGAGTTTGGGCCTTCTAATTGTTCGGTATGAAGCTTTTTTTCAGCCCCAGAAGGATCATATCCGATATCTAAACAAGGATCTAAAACTCCTGAGGACCTTCGTCAACAAAATGGTTGAGAAAAACTACCATCAGAATGAGGGGAAAATTCTGGCGACAAAAATCGATGATGCGAACGAGAAAGTAGCCAATGTCCTCAAATCATTTTTGCACGAAGAGGATGACACTGAGGAAAAGCTCAACAGTTTCATAGAAGATCTTACGTCTATCTCAACAGGGGTGCAGGAAATTTGTATCAAATTGCCTGATATCAGGTGTTCTCCAAGAGCAGATACGATAGTAGTAGAGGAAGAAACTGTGGTGACCTTGCAATTTGGAGGTTCATCGAGGAAAGATCCCGAGGAAGAAACGGTGGTGGGATTTGATGAAATGACGGTGGAGATTGTGAATGACCTTGTTCGAGGAAGAGGAGCACAGAAGGCGTGGATGACGAAGCGACTAGAAGAGGGACTAAAGCACGTCCCAGCACGTGCAATTGTCGGTATGCCAGGAATGGGTAAGACAACTCTAGCCAGAAAAGTGTACAATGATCCTTGCATTGCATCTCATTTCAATGTTCGAGCATGGATCGATGTTCCTGCGGATCGACAGAGGGATTTTAGCATTTCAAGTTCTGCTCTCCTGATTACTGACCAAATTAGTAGAATAAGTCATGAAGAACTGTCTGGAGTGCTTTACAAATTCTTGAAGGGCCAGAGATATTTTGTTGTCATCGATCTCCACCGTATATGCGATAGCGGTTTCGGGGACTATTTGATAAGATCTTTCCCAGATGCCAAAAAGGGGAGTCAGATTATGCTTACTGCTTGGTACGAGAGCTGGATTTATAATATTGATATACCCTTTTTTAATACGCCCGTTCTTTATCCGCCTCTTTTAGGTCTAGATGAAAGTTGGGTTTTGTTGCAAAAGAAGGTGTTTGGGAAAGAAAGCTGCCCTCAGGAGTTATGGGATAGCGGAAAGCAAATAGCAGCAAAATGTCATGGACTACCACTCACAATAGTAGTCATCGCAGGACTTCTTGCCAAGGAAGAGAAGACCCAACATTTTTGGGAGCAAGTTGCCCAAAGTATAAGTTCATATGTGGCTGTTATACTTGTTTTCTACTTCAAGTTTGATGATTCTCTGGTACGTGCTTACTCCGTAGATATTGAGAAGTCTCTAGACCTTCGTTACATCAGTGAAGATATTGAAGCGACTATAAAGAAAGAGATCAGTAAGCATAAAGACAAGAAAATGTACATCAGAGTGCCACAAGTTGACATGATTCCCTATGGAAGTTCGTTAACAGAAAGTATTGCCAATGTGGCAAAAATTGTGGCTAGCAGAAGTTCATCAACACACAAAATTCTGTATGCAGAGCAAATGATAGAGCAAACGATCAAGCGGAGTCCATCAGCAGCTTGTATTCCAAAAGGAGATAACGAAATTGTGGTTGGCTTTGAGGATGAAGCAGAGACCATTAAAGAGCAACTTGTAGGACGGAATAAGCTACACGTTGTCTCGATTGTGGGAATGCCTGGACTGGGTAAGACAACACTAGCAAGAAAAGTGTACAATGATCCTTTTGTTGTATATCACTTCTATATTCGGGGTTGGGCCTATGTGTCCCAAGTATATTTGATGAGGGACTCTTTACTTGACATTTTACATTCTGCCTTTCAGCTTAGAGATGAAATTTGTGAAATGAGTGATGAAAAATTAGGTGAAGAGCTATACAAACGCCTAAAGGGTAAGAGGTACCTGATCGTGTTGGACGACATATGGAATATTGGGGTCTGGTATGATTTGGAAATTTTTTTTCCAGATGACAATAATGGAAGTAGAATTATGTGCACTAGTCGGATCACAAATAGTACTTTGTGTGCTAAATCTTATAGCTCTCATCATTTGAGTTTGTTAACTCAAGACAAAAGTTGGGAACTCTTGCAACAAAAGATATATCAGAGAGTGTGTTTCCCTCCAGAGCTGGTGGAAATTGGAAAGCGAATTGCAGCCGATTGTAAGGGACTACCGCTTACAATAGTTGTAATTGCTGGACTTCTTGCAAAGGAAGAGAAAACGCCTGACCGGTGGAACCGAGTTGCCGACTGTGTAAGTTCGTATATAGTTAGAGGCCCAAATATGTGCATGGACGCACTAGCACTAAGTTACAACCACTTGCCTCATCACTTGAAAGCATGCTTTCTCTATTGTGGGGCATTCCCAGTCAACTATGATATCCCAGTGTGGAAGTTGGCATGGTTGTGGATAGCCGAGGGATTTATTCCGCAAGTTGGGCAAAAGAGCTTGGAAGGTGTAGCGCACGATTACTTGATGGACCTAATTGGTATAAGTCTAGTATTAGTTGCCAAAAAGAGGTCTGATGGTGAAGTCAGAGCATGTCGTCTCCATGATCTGCTGCACGATTTATGCTTGATAAAAGCTGATGAAGAAAATTTTTCTGCTGCAGATTAATAAGCATGAACAAGTTCTTACTTTTTCAGGTCTGGCAAAGAGACATCATCGCCTGTGCATCCATTCTCACGTCTTCCATTATGTTCCTTTAGAGCTTCCTACTGCCCACATTTGTTCTATTTTATGCTTTGGTCCTGAATCTGACACATTATCTGGGAGGCATGTATCACACATTTGTCAGACCTTAAGTCATCTGACGGTTCTGCATTTTTCATCCATCCCTATCATCTGTTTTATGGAGGAAATGTTACAACTTGGTCGTTTGAAGTATTTAGCGATTCAGATTAGAGACGGGAATCTTCCGGCATCAATATCCAACCTCAGGAACCTACAAACACTTATTATATCATCGAGGATCAATATCACTATACCGGAAAGTATTTGGAGCATGGTAAAGTTGAGGCACCTGCTTATTACATCAGGAGAAAATGGTATCGAAAAGCCTTGTTTTAATGATTATCTCGTCTCATTGGATAACCTTCAAACTATCTCACGAGTATGTCTCTCTAGTTCTTGTCAAGATGTATTGGAAAGGACTCCCAATCTCAAAAAGTTGGGATTTTGTGGACCTATGATGTCAGAGGTAGGTTGTGTGACGTTTCCTAATCTAGACTTCTTAAACCATCTTGAGACATTGAAGTTTCTAGACACAAACACCCATGTTCGCAGATCGCGGAATCTGCAATGGGACAAGTTTCCTTCAAATGTCAAAAGGCTTACATTATCAAACACTGATCTAAAGTGGGATGAGATGGCAACCATTGGGATGTTGCCCAACCTGGAGGTTCTCAAATTAAAATTTCATGCCTGCTTGGGAGAGCTTTGGAAGACAAATTATGGGGGGTTTCCTCGACTCAGATTGTTGAAAATTTTCCACTCAAATATTGTGAGATGGGAAACCTCTAGTACTCACTTTCCAAGCCTTCAGAAATTGATGCTGCAAGGATGTTTCCAACTCAAGGAAATCCCTTCTGAATTAGGAGATATACTCACACTAGAGATTATTGAGGTGATTGATTGTAGCCCCTCTGCTACAAAATCTGCAAGGCAACTTGAGGAAGAGCAACAGAACAACGGAAACGATTGGTTGCGGATCCTCACCAGCCCTCCACATTGGGAGCTCACCACACCTTCTTGACACCATGTTGAGCGTTTATGCCCCACTCATACTGAGGTCATCTAAGTTGGTCATAGAGGTATTCTCAAGTTCATGCAGTACCTTTACCATTGCATAGGCCTTGTTTTCTTTGTTTTTCCAATGTGTTTGCTGTCAGTTTGATTTCCAGTCTACTAGGCAGTAGTTGTTTTACTTCTTCTTTCCTATTTGGAGTGCTGACCAAATTGGATCTTATGGACAAGGGGACCAATGTATTAGATATGTTTACAATTGCTAAACAATGCACCATGGCAGTTATAATAGTAATGGAATACCAAAATCTCCATCACACCAAAGTTGTTCTTGTCTTACGCTTTTTCTTTATTTCAATAAGCTTCTTGTCTTTTGGTTTATACCTTTAATTCTCTAATGTCTTCTTTATTATCCTCAACTTTATCTCGGTTAAGGTACTTGATGAAGAATCCACAAACTCCAGTATCACAGTGGTTGCTCTTAGACTTGAAATCCTCATTCTCATGCCTTGAAACTTAAGCATTTTATAATTTTACCAAGCCAAAAAATGAATACGATGGGCAGAACCAATAGGTGAACCTCAAGAGGCTATCAAAGAGTAACATTTCATTTTTGAACCCAGCCCATGCTTTCTTTCTTAGTAAGATTTAAGGATTTTTGTGATGGGGGTTTAAATTTAATTATAAGACATTCATACACAAGGGGTGTGATTTTTCCAGGCAAACTTACGACGAGGCTTAGTGAAGTAGAACCGGGGGTTGTGTTGCTTGCTCGATGCATCCTTTCTTCAACCTTACTAGCGCTAGTAGGTAGGATGGGTTGTTGATGTAGATGTTTGAAGAGAGAGAGAGAGAGAGAAAAATCATTGTGTTTTAGATTTCCCCTCTTAAAGTTTGTAATGGGTAAGTTCAAACAAAACTTTTTCCTCCTCATTTTCCTTCGTGTTCAGCCAAACATGACCACAATAGAACTTCCATTTCTCTGAATACCCTTTTGCATCCCTCCTACCTTCCTTATATTTGAATTTGGAAGTACTTTCAAAAATGGGAGCTTAAATGCTCAACCTAGTTTTGGCTTTGGGTGTGTCTTGTTTTCTTTAGTGCCTATGACAATAACTGGAATAAGTTTGGTAATACGTGATGAGCATGTGTTGATGCAATGAATACTAGTTGATACGAATCTTGGTTGCCAAATATTTAAGTTCATTATCTTAGCCCAATAATTTCTTGATGATAGTGGTTCAATTGCTAAATTGACTAATTTATAAAGTTTTATCCACTTCGTTTATTGGTACTCTGTGAATTTGCTGGAGAAATATATACCTTGTTCATAACAACATATGATCTAGATGCCTGTGTTTGGATTTTGCATTATGTACTTTTATTTTTCTAGAAAATGTTGAAAGGTCATAGATTTCTTCTTTGGCAACCTGGTGGAATTGGATATATGGTGTCTTTGGCAATGAACTACCAGCTGCTTTGAAAGATCTCCCATTGGATCATCATCTTTCTTCAAATAATGTCAGAAAAGATGTTGCAGAGGCAGATGGTTATCATCCCCGTTTGATTGATCCGGAACTAGGATACAGGAGACTAATTAATGGATTTCTAGGATTCTTTAAGAGCCCAAAAGTTTCTGTTGATACTGCAATATTCTTAGTTCCAAGTTAAGTTATTTGAATTTTACAGCTTTTGTTATGGCAATGTGTGGATTTCTTGAAGATTTGAGTTTTTGTCTACCATATGTTGGATCTTATTAGTTGGTGTGTCTAGTATTTGGATAAACTCTTATTTTTTTCAACTTCATGGTCAGAGATATGCATACTTACAATAAGCACAAACAGAATCTCTTGTTACTTCGTATGCTCAATAAGGTTGTTTCTTACTTGAAATTTTTTATGTTTTTATTTAATCTATGCTTAACAGATTTTGAGTGGCTTTTCTAATGTTATTCTAATTCTCCATGGTTATTATGTGGTGAAAATAAATTTCCACCCCATTTTCATAGTGGTTTTTTAACTATGGAATGTCATAACTTCTTTTCCATTGTTTGTAAGTGGATTGAAGATTATTGTTAGAATTGCAGCCTCAAGTTGAACAATGGTATGGTGGTGGTATCCCCGGAGATGGTGGGAGGAGAAATCAATTCTGCTGACCAGGAGGAGGATGTTTCACATCAGATATGGAGAAGCAAGCAGGAAGGTCGAGCTTAGGGTAAAAATATCCGTACATAAATAAATTTGGATCTGAGTGAGCATCTCACCATGCTCATGTTAATTTGTATATTCCCATAGATTATTTGCTAGTAGAAAATTCAATGATTTGTTTTCCCGAGCCTTATAATTTCCTGCATTATGGCTGACCTTGATAGCGTGGAAGAAAATGCTATAGGAGGACTGAGCATTCCCCATAAAGAAAAGAAATGAGGCAGTTGCATTTGTAGCAAACTACTAGTAAACCTTCTGCTATATTTCAAAAGCAGGTAAGAAACTGACTGAATTTCTCAATTTAGATGTCATCACTCTATATTCCAAGTTTTTTGGCCTCGTCGAACTGGTCTTCCTCTGAGACAATCAAGTCTCTCTCTGTCTCTCACATCTATATACAAATACACAATTATTGATGGATTTAAAACAATTTGTACTCTAGGATTCAAACTTAGTGTAACTTCTCCCAATTTGTGTAGCATTCTTTTTACTACATTTTTTTGAGCGAAACCACTTATAAAATTTGACATGGTATTTTAAGGTGCTAAAAATTAAACTTCCAATCTGATACGTATATGTGCCTGCTTGTTTGCTTTGTGTGCCTTGGCTTTAGAAGGTTATTTGAATTTTTTACTTAGTAAAAATATAAAATCTCAAACTACCCATGTGCAGTTTACTTGAACGACCACTAGCGGGAAAAAAAATACCCTTCTGACTTGGTTCAGGAAGGAATGGTTTTTCTTTTGTTCATTGATTTTTTATTCAAATTGCTTTCCCGTGTCTCTTCATGAAGCTATTATTGTTGTGAATAATCTGGGGGTTGGATATAGGTACCATTTAGTATTCATAGTCAGTTTCCTTGGTTTATTGTGCAGTTGTGGTTTGATAAGTTATCATGGGAAACTATGTTAACTAATTTTTTTAGCAGATTTCTTCTTATAAGCTCTAGTTCTTGCTCATGTATTGGTTTCTTTTGTCTTTTTTTTTTTTTTTTTTCTCTAAATTGTTTGCCCCTGCTAAGATACAATTAGATCCATACTCTGATTGTGCCACTAACATCACATGGTTTTTCCTGTCATGTTTGCAAGACAATACTTAGAAAATAGGAGTGCTGTCCACTTTCTAGGGATTTTTCTCTTTTTCTCCAATAAGTTGTCAAATTTCTAGTTATTTTAACCGAACTACAATTTGTCAATTTCTTTTTCTTCCATCAATTAAGTTTGAGGTTTGACTGTTACCAAAACTCTAATGCAATAGTGGCACATTCTTTTTACTTTACATAGACTAAAAAACTAAAGGATGAAAATTAAAGCTTGGTGCAGAGACCTTGCAGTGCTGGATGTTGCGCCAATTCTTGAATATCAAGTCACACGTTCTTAGTGAATTTAAGTACTAGGGCTCTTGCTTCCTTCTTATCTATTGATTGAAATCAGTTTCTCTTTACAGGTGTCCATTATTTTTATCAATTTCTATACCTTCTACTTTTGGTTCAATCACATTTGACTTCTCTGGAGATCTCTCTTGAATTTAAAAGTATTTGAGTATATATATATGTGTGTTAGTGCTGTCTAACTATTGAGTTAAGTGAAACATTGAGTATACTGAACAATTTAATCCATGCCTACGTGGTAAATCAATTTTTTAATACTTATGGTTTAACGGCTAATTTTCCAACAATCTTTTTTTTTTTCTATTAAATTCTAACAATTATAATATAATTAAATATTGAAGTAATTATAGAATATTAATAGTTATATTTTTTCCTCTATATATATTTTGATATTTCAGAATATAAATATACACTTCTATATTTTATATATTTTTCATTACTATTTTATTTTTTTGGGCAATATAAAAATGTGTGGTGTGAAGTTTCTATTTCATTTGATTGTGCAAATTTGAGTGAAGTTAAAGTCAATTAGACTGACATGTTATATCATGAGAACGACGTGATGTTACTTTCTGCTTTGTGTTTTTTTCACAAAGGAGCGCGAATTGTCTTAAGAGAGCGACCTAATTCGCACCTTATTTTGCCGTTCACTTTACCTTTCGAATTTATTTTTTCAACATAATGCATGTCAACTGGATTCTAAAGAAAATGTTAACTTTAATATTATTTTTTCGAAATTTTACATCGAAAACTTTTCACCAAATGGTGTGGCAACACAAAATGGCAAGAGGAGCAGGGGCGAAGTCAAGGTTGTCCTAAAGTAGGGGCAATTAATAGTTTGAGGACAAGAACCACATAATAATCATTAATTTATTTTGTGAATTCAAATCGATTTTTTGGTAACAATTACATAAAATTCAAATCCATTTTTTTTTTAAAAATCTTATATGAATATTCAACGAAATTTTTTTAACAGTTTATATCCAAATAAAAAATTTTAAATATTCGAATGGATACATGAGTTATTTAGAGGTGAATTTTACATTTTAGTTCAATTTGATTGTATCAAGTAATATTCAATTGCATCATATATCCACATATATGGATGTAATAAATCAGATTATATCACAGTCAAATTAAAGTTTGGTATTTCAAAATTTAAATTCGTGAAATAAGACATAATTAATTTGAACTTTAATAATCAATCAAAATTATCAATTAATATATAACTAATCGAATTTTGACTCAAATTGAATTCAAGTTAAAATTTAATATATTAAGAGACCTAAATTTTAAATTTATGAAAAATTCCCATTTAATTTTTAAAATATGAAACTGTACCTAATTTTTTATGGGGGCAAAGTTTAAAAAACCTATAGATTTTTTAAAATTTCAAAGAGACCCCAAAAAATTTTAAAATTTTAGTGGGCAACTGACCCCATTGCTCCCATATTGTATTCGGTCCTGGAGAAGAGCATTGAAAAAATATCCAATTAGTATTAGTCAAAAAACATTTACCTGTCAAGTTTTATCTGAATATATATAAAAAAAACACTTTCATGACCGAGTGTATTTGTCAAGTCAACATTAAAATTACGAGGAAAAAATGCTCTTCATAATTCAACGAACAATGTTATTATAACCTAAAACATTGAGCTAATAAAAAGTCCAATAATTATGCACGTGGACCAATATCGTGAATTATAGTCTAAGCTTATTTTTTTCTAAACAATTATTTTCATATCATAACCTACAGTTATACACAAGTATTTTGACGTGATATTTATGCAACAAAATAATAAAATATAATAAGTGGCTAATCTGATTTTATATTCTACAAAAGTAAAAAAAAATCACTTTGAAAATACCATAGATTATCGTGGTCTATATTTTTTACATGATGTAGAAATTTATTTTGCAAACAAAAAATTTCATCTTTTTGATATAGAGAAAATCAAATTTTTTTTTAATCAAGTAAAGGACAATATAATCGGAGTTTGAATTTCACTATCATCTCGCTGCCAATTTGCATTGAAAAATTAAATTACCTTGTCCGAAGTTATTTGGTGCTATGAAAATTATCATCACAAATTGAAACATTGATGTCTACAATTTGTAGAGTTTCTAATTAAGGGAATGAGAACATGAAGACAACTTATTTCTATGATCACAAAATAATAACAAAGAATTTTTCCCATTTATGTATATTTTACACATACATTTCAATATTTTAAACTCAAATTGATTACTTGAATGGAAATAATACGCACAAAACAACCTAATTCTTATCTTAGCTAATAAGAAAATGGTCATTAGATTTACAAAACATTAGCCTGTATGACACTCAAATAAATTAATGAGAAAGCAAATCAAGTTTGAAAGAGGACAAACCATTAGTATGGTTGATTGAGATGTATGTAACCAAATCCATTGAGACAACTTAACATCTATATAAAAGAAAAGATGGCTTTAATAAGAATAAGAAATGCACCAGTATTGCAATAAGGCAACATTTTAGTGAAAACCCAAATTATTATCACTACGAATTGCGTTTCAGCAAGAACAAATCTAAATTTTATTCAATGTCAATCCCTATTTGGGTCCTTGGAAATGATGGTGATGGAGGAGGTGGTCGTGAACATGCATCATCCTCAAGGACTGCGCCACTCTAAGCATATTCCCGGCCATGCCCTTGCCTTATGTATAATGTACCACCCTTGGCCACACAAAATCGCACAATTGATGTAACCAAAAACTGAAATAATCCTAATCCGTTGACAAAATCTATTCTTATTGATAAAAAAATTCAATTCTCCCAAGAAAAGTACACCACATATAGATTTGTACTTCTTTATTAATCCTCCAAAATTATCTGGAGTGCAATCAAATATGAATGATCAAACTACACCACCAGTAAAATAATATCAATCCAAAAATATCCGAGTAAATTGAATCCATAAACCATAAATTTCACTCAACTCAACGCTAAAACCAATAATTGATAACTATTTCAATCCCAAACTCACTTGCCCAACAAACCAAAATCTCATAACAAAATCCAAATGGTTTATAAAACTGTATTTCTTTTTTGTTTTTTATAGGGTACATAACTTTATTCCTTAGACTCTTATTTTTCATATTTCATCACAGTTAATTTTTTAATCCCAAAGAAACAATCATGTTAAATAATCTAATGCTGAATTATTCATGTGACTAAGCTTTGTGGACAATTCCACCCTACAGGTGAAACCGTTGGAGAACCTTCCGCTAGCTCAACTGCTATAGATGAAGCCCTTCGTAACAAATTCCACGAGTATTTCAAGTTTTTTATGAGTGGTATACATGGCTTAAAGAATTCTCCCCTAGAAGATAAAATCTAGAGAGTGTAAATTACTTATCCCAATGCAAATACCTAAGAACAAAATGAAATAATAGACTCAAGATTTCCAAGAATGTATTAAATTCCATCAAAGAAATACAAATCAAAAAAGGCATTACACAATGTAGACAAGTTAAATTTGAAGTAGCAATTGATTTCAATTTATAAGTGTTGATTAGTGTGAAAAAGGTTCATAGTCGGCTCCATCGTCCTAGTTTATCATCAGAGCAGACCAAATATAAGACTATTCCTAATTTTTGTACTAAGAACATGAGAGGTTTTGGAAAGATCAAGTGAATACAGAAGAACAAAGTGTATTACTCAGAAATATGTACCATTTTATCATCTTTATGGGTCTAGATAAATAATTTCTGCTCATACCGAAGCTCGCCTGAGTTGGAGCAATTCTTTTAGCAACTCCCATGCTCCATCGAGTGCAGAAGGCTTAATTGACATCCGCTCAAGCACTGGTGAATTTGCAAGCAGAAAATTGATAAAATCCTGTTACTGTCTACCACCAGAGAGTCCAATTATTTTAACAAGTGTAGCTAGTTGAATGGGCAACTGAGATAATCTTCTTCCAAAGTGTTAGCAACTGCTCGCACAGAAGTCTGTTCCTCAGGCCGAGCCTACCACAGAGTGCATTATATAAAAGTCTAGAATGTAGCTCCAAAAAAACGAGAATCTTAGGTACAAAAAGCTTTTGACTAATCACAAGTTGGAGACAAGGAAAATCATTTTAGCATGCAAGTACAAGGAATGTAACAGGCAAAAACTCACCGACATCTCAAGCTCTTGTATGTTAGGACAACTTCTAAGAAGACACAGGGCTGCCAAATTCTCCTCCACATCATTGAAATTTATGCGTATAGAAAGGTAGTTCAGCTCAATACATGGTGTAGGCAGCCTTCCTGGCACCTTACCAGCAACCACAATATTGTATACAAACGTAATGCATAGAACAATGGTATCAACAGCTGAGATGATTATGGTATGTTTGGAATTTCAGATATTCTCCTTGGAAACAGTCCACTGATTTACAACTTCGCATAGTAAGGTAAAATGGAGGAATCTTTTTCTTTTGTAAGATCCATAATAGGTCAAGTAGTGAAATTTTAAAGTGCGACATTTTTTACATAAACGCTGAGATAAGAATTAAAAACTATAAAAACAGTATTATCTCCTCTATAAAACCCAATGGACTCGTCAACCACTAGGAAACATTCAAATCCCAAGTGATAACAACTCCAGAATTATTACCTTCAGAAAAAAAAAAATTGCACCACAAGCTTTTGAATGCGAGGCAGACGAGCAAAAAACTTGATCATGTTGCCAAGGATCACATTTTGGTCATATTCAGCATTTACATACAGACTAATGGATACAATAGCAAGATGGAAGGTATTCTCAAGACTGACATCTTCAAACACACCTCCAATATAAAAAAATAGGAGATTTGGAGCACAAATGTTAAGATGGGCGAAACCATCAAAGTTCATCAATGTCAGTCGCTGACGCAAAGGGCAGCTAGATATCATATGTTATATAACTCTTGGTCCATCGTAATGTGCTGAAGATCCATGCTATTAAAGATCTTAAAGCCATCGAATTTTGGAGGGGGGGGGGGTTTAAAAGACAATTAAACAGCTCTAAATTTATTAACTTTTGGCAAATGAATAAAGAAAAAGGTAACTTGTAACGATGTCCGTTCCATATTTCAAGTACAAATTCTTTGACCAAACCTCTTGATAGAAAAAGAATACATCAATCAATGTCACTGACCCCTTGAAGTTCTTAGTGAGAAAGCTTGAACTTGTGAATAAGGCCCGCATATATTGGTATCGCTTAACTAAAGCATTTATGAACACTTGACACAAGATATCAGAATACTTTCTTGCCCTCCTAAAGTACATCTGGAAGTTCTAATGACCTAAAATCATTGCAAAAATAAG
This sequence comes from Ilex aquifolium, assembly GCA_951799425.1. Lineage (NCBI taxonomy): Eukaryota > Viridiplantae > Streptophyta > Magnoliopsida > Aquifoliales > Aquifoliaceae > Ilex > Ilex aquifolium. Next base: position 14,602,551 of record OX637406.1, read on the forward strand.
GTGCAACATTGAAAAAACCAACCACTAATGAACTTAAAAGATTAGTAATTTAAAGCTATGGAAAAATATAGAGGAAACAGAGGAACATGTACTGAAGGCTAAACATACCACACTAATAGAAATCATGCTAAGCTAGGGCCCATAGGAGTTGGTATCATTGAAAATGATAACACCTTGCCATGGTTCGAGAAGTGGAGAATTGAGTTTATATTTGGCTTAGCTGTAATGGCTAGAGAGCATGTTGAAGAAGCAAAAATGATTTTATGTTGTCCACGGTTGTTAGTGGTATGGATTGCGCATAAAGTTCATATTCTTGATATGTACTCGGGTTCCATACTTCAATCTTCTGCTGATGTCAATTAAAATATGCTCTACACAGTTATCTGCTTTGGGACCTCGATGACTCAACTCCGCATTTATTTTGATCTGCCTCAAAGGCAGTTAAGATCTTTATACCTTTTATCATTACCAAGAGTCATTATAACATGGCAACATAGTTGTATCCTGATTTGCCTTAAAGACATTTTGAACGAGTAAAGTTTTCTGAGAGTCATTCTGTTTTATTTTCTAAATTTATATGCTTTTGGGCTTTGAATGTTATGGTTTGTTATTGCTTTTGCAGATGAAACGTAACTACAAAATTGTACCAACTTCAGAGTTATCTGACAATAAAAGACACCCCTCCTTGTTACTTTTGGAGGGAAAGCAATAGAGGGTTTCTCCTAAAGCTGATGGGAATGATATTAATAATCTTACCAAATCACAGATTGATCTAGAGTTAGCCAAGATGAGGAGTATGACTCCACAAGAGGCTGCTACAACTGCTGCTCAAGCTGTTGCTGAGGTAGAAGCTACTATAGCAGAAGGTGAAGAGGCAGCAAGGGTGGTAGAGGCAGCAAAAGCGACACAAGCTTTTGCAGACTCAGCAATGAAGGTGATAGGCCACAGGTACGTTTCACATATTCTAGGCGCAGGGGTAATCCTGGAAAGATATAGCTGGGACAATGCAAGTGTGTTAGGGCAAGGCTGTTATGGATGTGCTGGCATCAATTCGGTTATGAGTTAATTCTGTTATGAGTTTGTTGGGGGCCATTCTAATGGCTGTGTGAGTACTGGCTGCGTGAGGTAAGAAGAATATAAAAGGGGAAGGGTAGTGAGTGCAGGGGGTATGGGTTTTCTTGTTGTGTAATGAGCTTGCTCATCTTGGAGAGTTCCTAGCCTCTCGAATGCTTGGATATTCAATATTAGAATAAACTTCTCCCTTATTCATTACTGAATTTTCTTTACTCAGTGACAAATCCAATTTTGCAAAACAGTGTGTATCAAATTGGTATCAGAGCAATCGTACCTGGGAGATGGCAGCCAAGAATGTTGCTCAACGAATAGATTCCATGGAGGAACTGGTTGGTGCCGTACACGAGGAGTTCCAACGAGAAGTAGGGACGTTGAAGGAGGAGGTGCAGAATATGAACAAATTATTCGAACAATTCCTCAAGTCGCAAGAAGACACAGCTCGAGGAGGATCTGCTTCGTACAAGAGAGAATCTCATGGTGTAGAGGGAGGCTCGAACTCGAACTCGAACGGATTTCGCCATGAAATCCGATTCCGGAGACTGGAGATGCCGTTGTTCGATGGCTCGAATCCAGACGGCTGGATCTTGAAGGCGGAACGATATTACGCCCTACATCGGTTGACTAATGAAGAGAAGCTTGAGGCGGCGATCATGGCTTTCGAAGGAGATGCCCTACTGTGGTATCAATGGAAAAATAGGAAACGATCAATCATTCTGTGGGAAGAGATGAAGATGCTTCTCTTGAAGCAGTTCCGAACAACTCAGGCGGGTTCGCTCCACAAGCAGTGGCTGGCTCTGGTTCAAGACGGCAGCGTGCAGGAGTATCGCCGGAGATTCATCGAGCTATCGGCGCCATTGGAGAACGTCTCTGATGAAATGGCCTTGGGTCATTTTATCAACGGGTTAAAACCCGAGATCAAAGTGGAGGTCCGAATTTTAGAACCCAGCAACCTGGGCCGGGCCATGGAATTGGCCCAAAGAATAGAAGAGAAATTGTGGGTAACCAAAGCCCACAAAACATCCTTCGGGTTTCCACGAACAGGGACATCAACGCAGAGCACAAACCTACACCACCCAAACCGATTTCACGCTGAAGCTCCACGATCAGAGTTTAGGGCAAATCGATTCACCGGGAAAGTCGCCAGAGAGGTGCGAAGGCTCTCCGATTCAGAGCTTCAAAGAAAACGAGAAAAGGGGCTATGTTATCGCTGCGATGAGAAATGGGCGCCAGGGCACATTTGCAAGAAGAAGGAACTGAATGTTCTTCTTACTCTTGATGTAGAAGAAGGAGAGCCGGGTGAGGACGAAGAATCGAAAGAGACAGAGCTCGAACTGGAGGCGTCTGAGCTCAATCAGATGATTGAAGTCTCGCTCAATTCCGTGGTGGGTTTGACTAATCCAAAGACGATGAAATTGAGGGGGCTGATCGGCGAGCAAGAGGTAGTGGTTTTGATAGACCCCGGTGCAACCCATAATTTTATTTCCTTGGATCTTGTTAAACGAGTTCAGATACCCATCGTTAAAACCGAGAGGTACGGGGTGGCTATGGGAACTGGAAATGCAGTACTTGGAGAAGGCTTATGCCGAGGTGTAACACTTCACCTGCAGGGAATTGACATTGTGGAAGAATTCTTGCCCATTGGGTTAGGGAGTTCTGATGTGATTTTGGGCATTCAGTGGCTGGAGACATTGGGGATGACTCATACAAATTGGAAGACACAGGTGATGAAATTTAGCCTCGGCAACGAGTCAGTCACTCTGCGGGGGGATCCCTCTCTGGGAAAAACTCTGGTTTCTTTGAAAGCAATGATGCGAACCATTAAAAGTGAGGGAGCTGGAATCTTGGTGGAGCTCAATCAACTGGAAGGATTGAAGGAAGTGAGCCCCGAAGGACCGCAATTTCTTCACCAAATTTTGGCAGATCATGAAATTGTGTTCGACAAGCCGGCGGGATTACCTCCCATTAGGGGACATGAACATTCTATTGTCCTCAAAGAAGGCAGTCAGCCGGTTAGTGTTCGGCCATATCGCTATCCTCACGCCCAAAAGGATGAGATTGAAAGCTTGATCAAGGAAATGTTTGCTGCTGGAATCATTCAAGTCAGCAGTAGTCCGTTCTCTAGTCCGGTTTTGCTGGTTAAGAAGAAGGACGGTTCTTGGCGTTTTTGTGTGGATTATAGAGCTCTAAACAAGGTCACAGTACCTGATAAGTATCCCATTCCTGTCATCGATGAGCTCCTTGACGAACTACATGGTGCGAAATTTTTTTCTAAGTTGGACTTGAAGTCTGGTTATCATCAAATCAGGGTCAGAAGTCAGGATATCCATAAAACTGCTTTCCGAACTCATGACGGACACTACGAGTTCCTTGTCATGCCCTTCGGACTCACAAATGCCCCCGTTACTTTCCAATCGTTGATGAATGATATCTTTCGGCCTTTCCTTCGGAAATTTGTGCTTGTGTTCTTTGACGATATTTTAATTTATAGTCCCTCGGAGGAGAGTCATCAGCAACATCTAGCACAAGTGTTGGACGTCTTGCAGACCAACAGACTATACGCCAATCACAAGAAATGCGAGTTTGGGAGGACTCAAGTGGCCTATCTAGGTCATATTATTTCGGAGCAGGGAGTAGCAGCAGATCCCAGCAAAATTCAGGCCATGATTTCGTGGCCAACGCCAAAAAATTTGAAGACACTAAGAGGATTCCTGGGTTTGACAGGGTATTACCGCAAGTTTGTGGCTGGGTATGCGCAAATGGCTTCCCCATTGACTGATCAGCTTAAGAAAGATAATTTTGGGTGGAATCCGGAAGCTGCAATAGCTTTTGAAGACCTCAAGCGTGCTATGTCTTCGGTCCCTGTCTTGGCAATGCCCGATTTCGCTAAGCCTTTCATTGTCGAAACAGATGCTTCGGGGTTTGGGTTAGGAGCTGTTCTCATCCAGGGACAGCAACCCGTGGCTTATTACAGTCAAGTACTGGGCTATGTTACTCGGACTCGCCTCTTTTGTGGGAGTACCCGTGTCGACACGATCCGACACGGGTGCAGGATTTGTGTCCGGTACAGTAACTTTATTCCGGACACAGCTGGTACACAGGTCCAGATCTTCCAAGCAAAAAAAAAAAACAGAGAGAAGATTGAGAGAAAGGCACACCCAGACGAAATCAAAGAGAGAGAGAGAGCCACAGATACAGACTATACAACAAAAATTGAAGGAGAAGAGTACAGTAGCTTACCTCTTTGAGTCCAGATTTAAGCAGATCTAGCCTCCATCGACGCAGATCTAGGGCTTGAGACTTAGGTCTTCATCGCTACGATCTGCGACCCACGAGCTGCCAGGTATCTTCTTCTTCTTTTTTCTCTCTCTCTCTCTCTCTCTCTCTCTCCGGCACCGGCATCGGCATCGCCTCGCCCCCACCCATCGCCTTCGCCTCTCTTCTCTCTGTCTTTGTTTCTGTTTGCATTCGTGGGTGACTGAGGGAGCCGATTGCTTTGGCTTTTGTATTTTTTTTTTTGTCGTAACTAGGAAAAATTACATTTAATACCCCACTTTTTTATAACTTGTAATTTTTAAGCATATATAAGTACCATTAATTTCATTTAATACCCTTCATTATTTTTTTTCTTTTTGTAATTATTCTTTTATGTTATTATTATTTGTTAATTGGTATATTAAATAACTGCAAATCATTTTATTAATTTTACCTTATTTGTTAAATATTTAGAATTAAATATTTATGTGCGTATAAATTGTGTATACAATAATTTTAATATTAATAAAATTAGACCGTATCCCCATACCCGTATCCAAATCTGGATCCATACCCTCGTATCCACTGTTTTTTAACTTGAGATGTCAGACACTTAAATTCACACCCGCACCCAATACCCGCACCCGCGTCCGAGTAACATAGGTACTGGGTCCCCGAGCTCGCCTTAAGTCCATCTATGAGAAGGAATTAATGGCAATTGTGTTTGCAGTGTTGAAATGGCGCCCTTACTTGCTTGGAAGGCGTTTCACTGTGCGGACAGACCAACAGAGCTTGAAGTTTCTTTTGGAGCAGCGGATTGTGGGATCTGAATATCAGAAATGGATTACTAAAATCATGGGGTATGATTTCGATATTCAATACCGAAGTGGGGCAAGTAATCGCGTGGCAGATGCCCTTTCTCGTGTAACAGCTACAGTGGAATGCTCAACTTTGGCTATCCCACAGTGGCAGTATTGGGACTCTCTAAAAGTGGAATTGGCGGATGACACTTTTCTAAAGAGGCTAAGGGAGGACATCACTTCAGGGACGCAATCTCACATGGGATTTACAGTAGAGCAGGGAATCCTATTTTATAAGAACCGTCTCGTTATTCCACGGACTTCTAAGCTCCTCCCTACCCTGCTTGGAGAATTTCATACCACTCCCATTGGGGGACATTCGGGGGAAACCAAGACCTATCAACGCCTAGCAGCTGAGTTATATTGGGTAGGCATGCGCAAGGATGTAGTCAGGTTTGTAAGGGAATGCGCAGTCTGCCAACAGAATAAATACATGGCCATGACTCCAGCGGGGTTACTGCAGCCCATTCCACTTCCGGCGCAAGTGTGGGACGAAGTTACCATGAATTTCATTGAAGGGCTGCCACGATCAGAGGGCTGGGATGCTATACTGGTAGTAGTGGACCGATTGAGTAAGTATGCTCATTTTATTGGGTTGAAGCACCCCTTTACTGCTGTTACGGTCGCTAGCATTTTTATGCGCAAGATCGTGAGGCTTCATGGCATACCTCAATCAATCATTTCGGATAGGGACAGAGTGTTCCTCAGCCATTTTTGGAGTGAGCTGTTCAAGCTGCAGGGGACTACTCTAAAGCGGAGTACTGCCTATCACCCTCAATCTGATGGACAGACGGAAGTCGTAAATCGTTGCTTGGAAACTTATCTGCGCTGTTTTGCTTCTGGAAAACCTAAGAGCTGGGCTCGATGGTTGGCCTGGGCTGAGTATTGGTACAATACTTCTTTCCATTCTTCCACTCGCTGCACCCCTTTTCGTGCCCTCTATGGCCGGGATCCACCCCCTCTTATTAGATACGATCGAGGGGCTGCTTCGGTATCCTTGGTAGATCAACTGTTGGAGGACCGTGATGCTATTTTGGATGACCTGAGGATGCAATTGCTGCAAGCTCAGCAGCGGATGAAGCTGCAAGCTGACCTCAAACGCCACTATGCAGAGTTCAATGAAGGGGACTTGGTCTTCTTGAAATTGAGACCTTACAGGCAGCGCTCTCTTGCTCAACGTAAATTTGAGAAGTTAGCTGTTCGATACTACGGCCCATTCAAGATTCTTCAGCGGGTCGGCAAGGTGGCTTACAAGCTGGAGCTTCCTCAGACGGCCGCGATTCACCCAGTTTTCCATGTTTCACAATTGAGGCCAGCCCGTGTGATCTCTTCTTCGTCTCCAGTACTACCACCCCAATTGACACCTGAGTTGGAATTGGTGGTAGAACCGGAGGGAGTGCTGGGAGTTCGTCCTAAAATTCATAGACTGCCAGGTGAAGTGGAAGTATTGCTGAAATGGAAGTCCTTGCCTGAGTATGAGGCAACTTGGGAGGATTTTCGCTCCATTCAACAGCAATTCCCTGAGTTTCACCTTGAGGACAAGGTGAATGTTTGGGCGGGGGGTAATGATAGGCCACAGGTACGTTTCACATATTCTAGGCGCAGGGGTAATCCTGGAAAGATATAGCTGGGACAATGCAAGTGTGTTAGGGCAAGGCTGTTATGGATGTGCTGGCATCAATTCGGTTATGAGTTAATTCTGTTATGAGTTTGTTGGGGGCCATTCTAATGGCTGTGTGAGTACTGGCTGCGTGAGGTAAGAAGAATATAAAAGGGGAAGGGTAGTGAGTGCAGGGGGTATGGGTTTTCTTGTTGTGTAATGAGCTTGCTCATCTTGGAGAGTTCCTAGCCTCTCGAATGCTTGGATATTCAATATTAGAATAAACTTCTCCCTTATTCATTACTGAATTTTCTTTACTCAGTGACAAATCCAATTTTGCAAAACAGTGTGTATCAGAAGGCACTGAAAGAGAGGGCCACTCCAAGGATGGTAACGACAATTTAGTATAAAATTGTTATATTCAACAGCAACGACAAAGTAATGTTATTTTTTCCAATTAAAACAAGCAATCCTGACATATTTCGAAGTGACGACGGTCAATCTATAACAGAGGTATCCTTCATTCAGGGCAAATTTTCAAGCGAAAGTAAGGAAATAGCATAACAATGATCAAAGAGAGAAAAAGCTTACCTAATAGGATGCTTAGCGGATGTCGACTACAATGATTGGGGAAGAAGAGAAGAGGGATTCTATTTGTGTTTATGTAGCAACAAAAAGAAAAATGAGAGACAAGGGAGAAGAGAGCTTATCGTTGGCTAACCGCACAATGACCACATCTCGGTTTTGGCAGCTGCAATAATGTAGATATTTAGTATGAAAATATCAAAAGCTTACACAACTGTCATCCATATTTAGATGCAACGTAAAACAATAATTTAATGTATTGACATTTATTTATGGATTGATATAGACAGATACCTGAGGAGAGAAAGTGCAGGCCCTTGAGAATCATAGGCTATTTTTAACATAAAATAGAGAATCAAAGATTTGATGGAATTTTCCTCTAAAATTACAGTTACATAGTATATACATTAATTAGTTTCAGACATACTTCCTAGCTGCAGACTTGCATTCTAAATTTTTAGAGTCCTATGCACCCCAATAGCTCTCTGAGAATATGTAGCAAGTTACGAAATTACAGATTCCAACTGACACAATAGATACCCCCATGTAATCTTTTGGCAAGGCAACATGCAGTGTTCTGCTACAAATTAGAGGACAAAATGTTGCAACCTTCCTATGCTAGACACTTTAATTATATCCTCTGCCATAAATGTAAATATGAATTGTAAAGAAAGAAGGAGTTGTCGCAGGGAGAAAACTACGGTACCCAAAAAAAAGTTTGGTATTGTAACATCAAAGTTTACGAGTTTTATGGGCTGAAATACAAATTTTTGGATTTCTTCACAACAAAACAATTTACAATCTTTGGGGTTATATTACAACTTTTGTGGTCAAAGTTACAACTTTTGGGACGTCCATTCACAACTTTTGAGGGTTGCTTGGATCGATCATAAATTTTTAAAAGCGATCCCATGTACACTCAAAAATTATAAGTGATCCTCAAAAGTTATAAATGACCCTCAAAGATTATAAATGATCTCTTTATAATCTCAAATTTTATGAAAAAAACTCACTGACCTTAGACTTCTCTTACCCATAGACCCATTTCACTGCTCTTCCTTTTCTTCAAGCCACAAGCAGCCTCTATCTCTCTTTCTCTCTCTCACCACCATAAACAATTCCTATCCATAGAACTATTTGTTTGATTCTGCCCCCTCCTCTGTTCTTCTTCTTCCTCACGCCATAGCAATTCCTCTCTCTCTCTCTCTCTCTCTCTCTCTCTCTCTCTCTCATTATTCTTCCTCACGACTCACACCATAAGCAGCTCCTACCCATAAATCCATCAATTTTACAGTCATGCATGAGTAGTAATGGTTCTGTCACTAAATTCTTCATTTTCTTCTAATTTGTGACTGAAAATTAGAAGATATCTGACAATCTCCTTCCATGGAGGTGGCTTAAGAATTCAAAATTTGTTTATCTATTCAATCATCAATAAAAAAAAAAAACAAAAGAACACAAATCTTATAACAAAAAAAAAATTACCTATTGAAGCAGGTCACCGCTCGTTCGACGATGTGTGTCTGAGAGAGAAAGAGAGGCATTGCTTCTTTTACCATCAATTCCTAGAATCTATAGAGCCACAAAGATAAGTTGCTTATTATTACAATAGAGAAGAAATGAGACACATTTGTGAGAGGTTATGCACCAGCGACTGAAAAAGGAGAACTCAGCCAATTGCTTTTACTATTGAAATGAAAGAGAGATGAACGGATACCGTTGTGGACGCCAAATGCCAAACGCCAAATGCCAAAGCAGGTAGCATCAATAGAGTTGGTTGAAATGACCTAATTAAATGTGGAGGAGAAGAATGGCATAGTTGTAGTGTTGGAGGGTAAAAATTGAATTTGAAATTCTGCAAATTTAATAGTGTAAAACGGGGATATTTTGGTTGTCCTCAACCATGATGATGAGGACGATGTACGCTAGAATTGGAGGAGCTTTCATGTGCTGACGACTTTGAGAGGGCTATTGGGCTTTTCAAAAAAGTGGCTGAGGAGGATGGTGAGATGGCAGAGATTGATAAAGAGGCAATAGTGATAAAAGTTGATTGGGAGGCAGCGGGAGTCTATTACCAAAGTTGGGCAGTTTTTGAACTTTATTACCGAAGTACAGCCGTTTTTAACTTATTTACCAAACTACGGTTATTTTTAAAAGCGGAATCAACAATTCCGATTTCAATTGAAAGCGGATTTACTAATTACGACTTCTCATAGAAAACGGAATCAACAAGTACGACTTCTCAGGGAAAGCAGAATTGATAAGTACGCTTTCTGTTGGATTCAGCGTCGTTTTGAAATTGTAGGAAGGCGGCTTTGCCAATTCCGCTTTCATTAAAAGCGGTGATACCAAATCCGCTTTCATTAGAAGGCGGAATCAACAAGTCCGCTTTCTAATGAAAGCGTATTTGGAAAATCCGCTTTTAATGAAAGCGGAATTGGCAAAGCCGCCTTCTATTGAAAGCGGTTTTGTCAATTCCGCCTTCTAAGTTTTTGTTTTTATATCTCTCCCCATTGTGTAATTATTATTAAATCAGATTCCACTTTCAATAATTTAACATACTTATTAGGTCAAAACATTATACAATCCCATTTTATTTAACATATTGGAAAATTAAATTATGATATCCCATTGCATAAATAATAAATAAGAAAACATACTTAGTTAAAACGGTTTTATCAATTCCGCTTTGTAAGTGATATATCCCAACCAAAACGTTTTACAATCCCATTTTATTTAGCATATTGGAAAAATAAAGTATGATATCCCATTTCATAAACAATATAAATAATAAATAATAAAACATAGTTAGTTCTATTAAACAATAAATAATAAAAATAAGTTTCACCAGATTTAATTTCCATAAATACTACCCATTCAAACAAAACCTTAAATCATAAAAATTATGAAACCCTATCTGCTCAAACTAATATTATCCAAAAAGAGAATTGCAATCTAACCACCCAATTCCTAGCAACAAACCCTAAACATATATAAAGAGATTTGAATTTAAGTCTTTTGTTGGAATAGGACAATAAGATTTTATTTTAAACGACATAATACATTAATGGTAGTCATAATATTTCTAATGAAGACCATATTTCCAACAGCATAGGGGAGTGCCATGTAAGAAAAGAGTAGCTGGGAGAAATTTTGCACAATAATCATCATCACTAGATTCTTCAAAATCAGAAAGTTCATTGTCAGAAGTCAATGATGGATCGGACAGTATTGCATTAATAGGATGTACAGGGTTAGAATGTTCAATCTTAGCCTTTGTAATAAGGTGGAATCGATTTAGCCGTCGTTCCATCTGATCATTCTCAAGAGCCAGTGTTGCAATGATATCATGGTAGTTATCCGTACACCATTCCACATACATTTCAGCTGAACGTGTCTGTGGCACTCGCAATCCATGCCAACGACAATATACTTCAAGTTCACAGCGCTTGAAATAAGATTTCAACCAACTTGGTCCCGGTAGGTGATAATAAAACTCTAGAGGCGGAACAAAGGTTGCAGGTCCAATCATAACATGGCCGACTTCGGTGAAAGGGTTATGAATGTTGATTGGCTCATTATTAAAGGAACGTAATTTTCCATACCATGTTACTCCAGTGGGATCTGTGTAATTACCGGGTTCTGGTGAACTGAATGAAGAAAATGTTTCATGATGGTTATGGTAGGTTGGGAATGAGTCATTGTTTGGTTGGCTTGAAGACCCATTTGATGACGTTGTTGACATTATACTGTATGTATGGTTTTCACTGCAGCTGATGTTACTGTATGTAAACAACAACAATGATAATTAGTAGACTGTGATATAGTGACGTGTGAACAATGAAAGTGACTACACATTGATACAGTGATACAGTGATGAGTGAACAATGATAGTGACATGACAATGATAAAGTGACGATTGAACAATGATAGCGACAACACAACCATAAATTATTGTGATTAATATGATGATATTGACATAACATTGACAAGTATGTACAAACAATGTAGTTTTACATCACCATGGACGACTTATCACTGCTAGTTATGTGTTGCGTGCAGTGTTGAGTCAAATCAGAAGTGTTGCAGGTGTAGTCAAATCAACATATTTAAAAACATTATAGGCACAGTTGTCTAAACAGTTACTACGATTACCTCTACAATATCACTATAAATTGATTGGATGTGTTGCTTCTCTTACCATACCTATCATCTACAAAAATGAGTTACAGTCCACGCGCAGTGTTTGAAACTATGGGATATCATTGGGCGTTAGAGGATGAATTTTTCTATCCTCTAAATCCTCGTTTACGTTTCGCACAAAGGTCAGTAAATAGGATGAGGGAGGAATGGCAATATCGTTTGAATGAGAGAGAAGTTATGAGTGAAGATTTACGCATTTGTAACATACGCAGGCCGCGACAAATTGCCATTAACATGCCTATTGAAACACCACAAGAGTTGGAAGGCGCATTGTGGCGTATTCGTGCTGAAAACAACCGTATGGCAATACGGCAAACTCGTTACAACCTCCGGCGAATTGCTGGCGACCGTGCTGCAGAAGGTTTGGTAGATGAAGCACGTTTGTGTTTACAATTGTCTATGGAAGGCGGATGTGTTTCTGACGTTGAAATGTCGGACGAAGAAAATTTCCCATAATGAAGATTTAGTGATGATTAAACATTTAAGAATATGTTGGTTTATCCGCAACGTGTTTTATTATTGTGTGTCGTTTGTTATAATCATGCTTAAATGTTTGTTATAATATGTTTGTACTACTGTGTTGTTGTAGTTTATCTGTATTGACAGTATGCATTGTCATAATGCATTGTCATTAGGTTATCTTTATCTGTATTGTTAGTATGCAGTGCTAAAATATAATGTACCGTTTGTTGTCTTATTTTATATTACTCATTGTAGTGGAGCATAATTGATTAAAGTATGTATTGTAAATCCTGACTTTAAACATAATGAATTTTAAAAAAATTCGGCAGAGTTTCCTTTAAAACTTTGTAATACCAAAATAATTTTTCCCTATATGCACAATATCAAAACTGTAACAATCCCAAAAAACACTACCATAGCAACACCCAACCACAAATACCACCACAAACACCCAACCACAAATACCACCACCAACACCCAACCACAAATACCACCACCATCACCCAAACCACGACTACAACCAACCACCAAATCACAAAAACCCCACCACACAACCAACAATAATACATACAAAGTAGTGTTAAATATACATGTAACAATAAATGTCTAAAAATGATAAAACATGATAAGTCTACGTGCCACAAGACGGCTTCTTCCTGAGCCGTGTCGGACGCCCATCTTGTAACTGTGATGGCTCGCCATCGCACACCTGTGACACCGGATCTTCGACTGGAATACTATCTACCCCTCTGCTTGTGTCGCTGCCTCTGCCTCGACCACCCCGTACTCGACCACCGCGGCCTCTAACACCTCCATATCTGCCGCCTCGACCTCGCCCTCGACCTCGACCTTGTACTAATGATATCAGCTGGGCCAGGGGAATCGTAGCACCGTGCTGTGACCTATGTACAACTGGGGGCGTAGTATGAAGTCCTATACCATGACCATGCGTCACAGCATCTAAAGGCTGGGATATCTGAACATCTGTGGGAGGTGATGCAAGCAGGCTGGGTAATGTGACTGCTGAAGTAGGTGATGTAAAAGTGGCTAGTCCTGCCATGGGTGAAACAGGCCATGCATGGTGCTCAGTAGGTATGAAGGTCTCGGTCAATGGTGATGGACAGGGTGTAGTATGTGGTGATGTCTGCTGCGGACTCGATGTGGATGGTGTATCTCTACGTACTACGGATGGTGTCTGCTGAGGCTCAGTAGGTGCTGATGTCCTCTCTACTACACTCGTCTCTGGTACTGTGTCGCCACTGTCATCTACCCGAATATCTGGTCGGTGGCGTGGAGGTCTCTATCGTCGTACAACAATACCATAAGGCCGGGGTGGTAAATCCGTTGGTGCACGTGGTGCAGTGTGTGGTATATGCAGCGGGTCGGTGTGGACCGCACGATGTAGACGATGGTCCTGTCCAACTGCCTCGAGGCAAGTGGATGTCAGCGAACGGGCTGTCTGTAGTGCCTGTCTATGGGTTGCGTCCATACCATCCGCAATGGCAGCATCTGCTATCTGGTGAATTTGAACAAGTGTATGACCCTATAAATATAAAACGCACATACATTAGGATGATATAATTTATGTATTAGTAAATACTGATTATAATAACAAATGCACTTAGCGATTATCTTACAAAAATGTCGAATATGCTACCCATCGGCTGGAATCCAATAGGTGGAGTATGTACTGGAGGTTCGATCAACCGTCGAGTGATACGGCTATACCACACCATATACGCATGAACACTCATATCGGTCACTGCTGCAGGTGCCTCCCTCGCAATAACATGATCTCGCCGGTGGGTCCACAGATCTACAGACGAATGATGTACAACACTCCAGTCATAACCACCTCTACCGCGTCGATCAGTAGCATTAAGAGCCAACCCAGTGTCGCATGGCTGGGGGATATCCTGTCTAAATCCGAACTGGCGCATGACTCGATCAGGAAGATGCCACTCTACTAATGCAAAACATATAAGTGGTGCACGTGTCATCCACAAGTCGCTCCCAATAGTGCAATACGTCGGTAAGGCTGCTATGACCTCAGCACTATATGGCATCCAAACCATCTACAACAAAACAAATACTCAATTAACATGTAAGTGTAAAAACAGTATGACTTTTTAACATAGTGTACGTTGATGTACAAATTGAACCTGCTCATCGCGCATCTGGTCTAGCTGATCCCTATAATGTCTGAGCATGTGTCTGGGGCTGTGTACATACGATGTCATACGCACATTCCACCTGCAACTCATTATATTAATCATTTTGATCATTTGTGAAAAAAATTAATATTCATTGATCCTGCATCCCAACGGACCCCTAGGTAATAGGTCATGCTGGTCAGGCATATCCTCCGCATCAGCGGGTACCTCTGCAGCAACCCCAGCATCATGCCCCTCTGGCACGTGAATCACATCGGGTCTATCTACCTCTGGTGCTTGATGAGGTAGTACTCTATCAGGACGGATATGCGTAAGCCGCTCCCAAGCCCACAACTATTACATTAAACGTAACTATTAATTAGTAGTCATTCATATGAACGTACCTTACAATTATATTTTAATGAAACACTACCTGTAAAATAACTAGCGGTCCACCAATGTCGGATCCGTCTGGTGCTGTAGCGCGACACATCTCACGGTACAAGCACGCAAGAGCTGCACTACCCCAGCTCAATCTCCCAGATGCATCTAGGTCCTCAAGATGCTGTAAGTATATAAGTCCGACCTTGTTCTGCGACTTGTCTGAAAAAATGTATGCCTCGATGAGCAGCATAATGTAGGCACGAGCATATCGATCAATGGTGATGGCATCAGCATCATCTCGGAGTGGCTCAGCACATATAGTAGCAAGAGTGGTCATCTTAAGTCGAGATCCAGTGAATGCTGTGTCCGGTGGTCTAATGCCTAGATGATGCTCACAGTAATCCTGTCACTCATGCACTGTGCGCTGTGTGTCAACACCGGTCACTGCATCACCGTCAATGGGTAGTCCGGAAAGTAGTGCCATGTCCTGCAGTGTAACTGTCGCCTCTCCTATGGGCAAATGAAAAGTATGTGTCTCCACCCTCCACCGCTCCACTAGTGCAGTGACCAAATGGTGGTCCAGCTGTATAAACCCAAGAGAGGCGATCCCATAAAATCCGGCAGTCATAACACGGCTCAATACCCTATGATCTGGTCTTCGTAAACGACGCATAGTAGCCTCTGCCCGACAGCACTTCAATGGTGCTAATTCCTTTAATGAATTACCAAAAAAAAATAATTATAATGTACAAACAGTGGGTTCTAAGTATCTACATATGTAGTGTACGCATTAAATTACGTACCTGTCCATCCCATATCTGAGTGGACCGATGTCGTGGCTGCAAGTATAATACTGCCGGGTCAACTAGGCTCGGATGTACTAAGTCACGCGCCTGCTGACGCTCCATACCTTAATACCATTAAATGACATTGCACGTAAATTGCTGTCGTTACAGTAATAAAAAAAAATAATTTCACTTGTAAAATAACAATTCATATATTCGATTAATCTGTATTGTATATTATGTAATACATGTCAATAGTAGAATACACGTTCTGCGTCAAAAGTACACTGATTATTCTTCGTTAGACATATAACCATCTGATATGTATTGTTCATTATTTAACACATTATTACGCTCTACAGCAGATAAATCGCGTCCATATGCATTTTTCACCATGTCGTTTGCAATTTGAACCATATAATAGCGCTGCCTACGAACCAACATTAGATTATTCTCATTGCGAACTTGAGTAACTACTAGTTCGTAATCTTGTCTATTCTTCCTTTGCATCATTAGAGATCTTCGGCGTGGTACCGGTATACCAAGTACTCTTAATTCGTTGCTTAATTCATTTGATTCAGTATAACGAAATGCCCATTCTCGTCTTAATCCTGCATAATACTCTTTTGGGTCAGTACATTTCTCTGATTTGTAATCATCCTTTCGCTCTGTCAAAATCCAAACCCTATGATTTCTGCGATTGTGCGCAACTATTGGACCTCGGGATGTAGACATAGTGCAGTTGAATTATGTATCTGCAACAAGTACAAATTGTGAATACTCAATGAATAAAACATTGATGAATGTAATGACATAAACATAAATACATAACAATGTGAACATAGTTGAATTACATGAATATTGTTCATTTAATACTGTCGCACATTACATAAACATCCACATTCATTTTCAATTGTGCACATCTTATGCAATTTTTGATGGGCATGTGCGTCGATCGTGCCCAGGTTGACCACACAATCTGCATTGATACGTACTACGACCCTGTCGTACGTCCATTTCATTTCGGATCCGAGTTGATTGGGGACGACCCTTCGTCCGTAGTAGATTTGGATTAGGACAGATTTTTGGACCACTTACCGCATCCCAATAGTCTACATGATGTAGTGGATGAAATTCACTGGCCCAAACGGCATCATGAGAAGCAACTATGTATATCTCATCAACGTACTGCCACCGGTCTAAATGCCTCTTTGAAAAAAGCATCATTGCATGAGAGCATGGCATTTTATAGGTATTCCACTTACCACACGAACATGTGCGGTCTTTAATGTTTAGTACCTGTGCATTCCATTTTTTTGTAACAACATATGCCTCACCGGTGGTACGGCTGAATGTGGTAACATTTTGACCGGCTTTTTTCATTGAAACATACGTCATCTTCTCCACCGCGTGAGGTGTAAAAGCACACCCGCTATCTGATGCCGATCCACGCCTATCATTGAAATATTGAACAACCTTATAAAATATTGTTTCAACGCATGCCGTGATCGGTAAATGTCTTGCCTTTTTTAACACAAAGTTGAACACCTCAGAAATGTTGGTTGTCATGACTCCATAACGTCTTCCACCGTCATGTGCAAGTGCCCACTTCTCTTTTGGTATCTGATCAAGCCAATGAACGGCCGATGGGTTGATTTGTTGGATTTTTGCTTTAATCTTGTCATACTTGCGGATTTGATGAGCAGAGCCAGCATCCCATACTAGCCGTTTAAGATGGGAGTTATGAAACTTACTGTTGAAGTTACTTTGGATATGGCGTAAGCAATATCGATGGTATGCATACGGTGCTTACCATCCGGAACCATGAGCAGAGACTGATTGAATTATACCTTGATAACGGTCAGATAGAAGACATATGCCTGGACGGTCACCGACAACATCCTGTCTAAGTCTCCAAAGAAACCAACCCCATGTATCTATGCTTTCCTCATCGACGATTGCAAAGGCAAGAGGAAAAATCTAATGATTTCCATCGAGACCCGTAGCAATTAACAACTTGCCCTTGTACTTCCCGTACAAGAATGTGGCATCGATACTTATCAGTGGATGACATTGTCGAAAACCGTCAATACACGGTTTAAATGCCCAAAATACTCTGTCAAATACGGCAGTCCCATTTCCAAGGTCGGCCGCCTGCCATCTGACTATTGTCCCTTTATTAAACTTTTGCAGTGCAGCAAGGAATTTCAGCAAAAGACTATATGATTCATCCCAATCACCAAAAATCATTGCTAGGGCAGTTTGTTTTGCTTTCCATGCTTTCTGATACGATATATCGTACTTATACACAATGGCAATGTGTTTTATTATCAAAACAACATTCAGAGATGGATCTGCCTTGACGAGGTCTTGTATTCTGCGTGCAACGAATTGGGAATCTAATTGCAGATGGTCCAGCGTTGCTGATACATGCACACAAGTGTGTGGCCCTTCATATTTGGTAATTTGGAAAAGCCGTGCGTTTTTTTTTGAATAGCTCGAAGCCTCCACTTGCACCCGGAATGATACTTTTTACACCGCACAGCCAATAACTTTTTTTCGCTCTCAACAACCTCGAATTGAACATGATTGTTGATTGAATAAATCTTCACTGCATCTTGCAATTCCGGTTTACCCTTAAAGATTAGACCGATGGATAACTCAGGCCGATCAGGATTCCACAATGGAGCTCTTGTTTGACTGTTGGGGGCAGAGATATGGGGAAGTTCATCATTGGTGAAGAAGGCTGACGATGGCTCATGCATAGGACACATGTCTTCCGGTATGAGTGATGGGCTACTTTCATCAGCCTCATCATTATGGTTTTCCACATCGTCCATCAATGTAATCTCTTCGACCTCGTCGTCTGTGACTTCCGGACGATCAACCGCACGCATTGCATTGCTTGCCAACAAATCAGCGTCTGAATGAACCAAATTTTGAATTATTTCAGTCCTTGATTGACCTTGACATGGGATACCAACATTGGAAGAAGATGTGGTGTATCCCAAATACATCGACGTATGCGTACTAGGGCCTATGTGCATTTTTGGCACATAAGGCTCAGTCGGCAGAATTCCATGGCCCGAATTATACTCTGTTGTACAAGTATCGTCCACCATAAAGCCGTCCGCAGCATGACTACTCCCAGCAACATAGTAAGAGTTATCAACCCCTGTAACTGTGGGACACAGATTGATACTCTCATGTGTAAGCAATTCGATATACAAGCCATACTCATTCATCATTGACTGCGGAAACGGTTGGATGGGGTCTGCCTGTATGTACAAGGCAATACTAGTAAGTGCTGGGTTCTCAAGTACAGCATCTACCATCGCTGCGACACCGTCATCATTTTTAATTTCAAATTCCATATACTGTTGCATTCGATCCCCCAAAAATGTTGGAAACCGACATATTAGTTGTAGTCGTGACGTTGTACTGTCCAGCTGCATTATCGTGTACAACTTGGTGCATAATTCTTAATATGTTGTTCCTTGTTTTAACTTTATACAATCTTGAGGATTTCCGTTGTACGATAAACAACCTTCATCGTAGATAATATGACCTCCCCAATAGCACATTACTGTGGCGCGTCTCCTCGACATTTTATACATTCAATATACAATATACTATCAAATAATTGAATATATTTGATTTACTATATCCTAAATTTCTAAAGTGTAATTTTTCAATGCACAATCTGAAATAGTCCGCGATAAATTCATCATTATTTTGTCGACTATGCAAGTTTAGTTGAGATGTAGAGAGAGATAGAGGAAATCAGATCACATTATAGAGCGGGACAATGTAGAGATCAAAAACAATAAATTTAGGCTGAAAAAGTTAAAATTATTTATATTTTTTTTGTTTCAATAAGACAGGTCGTTGATTAATTTTTACATGAAGATGTGTCAGTGAGATCATCCAATAAAATTATTATAGCTTTAACTGTTAAACTTTTATTGAGACTCTATCCCATTATAACAAATTAGGTTAAATTTTTAAGACTCAATAATAAATTTAAAAACAATATTATTGCAAGAAATAATTTGCAAATCAGGATAATTTGGATAAATGAGGGAGGAGAGGAGAGAGAATAGGTCTCTTTTTTTTTTTTGGTGGTGGTGGTGGTGGTTTGATTTATTTAATACCTTTTTTCTAGCAACACGCAATGCCTACTTAAGAAGGGTGGTTGTTAAAAAAAAGATTACTCAAAACATCTTGACTGTGTTAATAGAGTTGTATGCCTCTTATCTCTTTCTCTCTTTAATTTATATATGTTGCCTTTACTAAGGAAGGAAGGAAGAATCCATCAAGTTGAAGAGAAGTTTCCTGCAGTTTCTAGGTGAGCCCCACCTTATTAATTTATGTAGGCTAGATCTTACCCTTGAATATTTTCTACATTACCCCCCATTCTGTCTATATATTGATGTGTATCCATGCTAACCAACCATCAAAACCTTCTCTTCTCACCAATCAGCTTCTCTTCTCTCTACACTTCTGTAACTCTCTTGCATTCCAAACCAGTAAAGAGTTTCTCTATAGCTCTTTTCTGCAATCTTAGTGTTAGAAATCTAGCTAGTGTTGTGTTCATTAGAATCATCAAGTACAAGACCTGAGAGAGAGAAATGGGAGTTGCTGGCACCTTGGAGTATTTGTTCCTTCTCTCTCATGCCTTCATTTCTCATAGTCTGGGTAATATATATGCATATACATGCTTATGGATTTGGATATACATATAGTTAACCTACTTCTGTTGGTAATCTTTTGTATATGTAAAGGTGAATCTATGACTCGATACGGTGAATTTACACCAAAGTAAAGTTACTTATATACACATTTTTTAGTAAAAATTTTGGTATGCATAGTATTTTCCATCTATGTAATATGTATGTATGTACAGGTGCATAGTTGACATACTTTGTTAGTAAACTTGTCTATATCATTGGGGTTGCAGGAGTGATATCTGTGGATGTGGACTTGAAGCAACAAAAAGCCACAGTAACAGGGTACGTTGAAGCCAAAAAAGTGTTGAAGGCAGCTCAGTCAACTGGGAAATGGAGTAGTAAAGACTAATCTCAGTAAATAATGGTAGGTGTTGCTTTATAAAATGTTAGGTGTTGGTTTATAAAAAATTCTGTGTACTTAATCCTTCCTAACCCTTAGATCCAAGTCATATAGTATAATGTACTTAATCCTTCATAACCCTTACTTCACCAAACAGGTTGTAGGTGCAAACATTGATGCTTCAATTAGAGTCACAAAGCAAGAAAAGCAAACACAATAATATTCAAAAGCAGTAGCAATGTATTTCTCACTATATGTGACTGTAAATATTAACTGAAGCAGTAGCTTTCTGATTTTGGGCTTGCCAAAGCTGGGCCGCAAGTTTATGAAACTCATGTATCAACTCGAGTAATGGGTACCTATGGTTACGCAGCCCCTGAATATGTAATGACTGGTATGACTGGTATGGTCCATTCATTAATTTACAAAGGAAGTTATAATCTCAATCATACCAGAGCCAACATTAAGAACAAGGAAGTTACTAAAATGAAGATTATTTCCAGACGAAAATCATTTTCACAATCTGTTTTTTTTAATTGTAGAAACACTAGTGTCTATTCATGTGTAGACATGCTGTGCATGTACCTGTGTTCCCCAAACAAAGTAATTCTACACTGCTGTTGGCATATATTTCTGGATATTATATCTATGACAATATTCTGTTTGGTTAAAATATTTTGCTGTCATCCTTGAGCAAAACTGAGTTGTTTGTGTTTGTTTCATGTCACTTTGTGCGTACACATTCACTGAGTACCAATGTATTTCTCACTATATGTGACTGTCAATATTAATTGAAGCAAAGACAATGTAATACAAAAACAGATCAGTATTCCTAATGCATAAAAAATGAATTTAATCCATAAATTTAATACAAAAACAGAACAGATCAGTAAATATATTGCATGGATGCAGTTCAAATTATATTTCTGAATAAAATTCAATCCTCAAAATACCTTCGCACAGAAAATTACAGAAGTAAGAATGCACTTGGGGATTTCTGATGCAGTAACACTTGGGGATTTCTGATGCAGTAAGGATGCAGTTAGGATGTCTGAATTCAGGATGCAGTCAGGATGTCTGCATTCAACACTGATTGAGATTGGGCAATGGGGATCTGTTATTGAGTTACAGTTGGGGAGATTTTTTGAGTTAGACTTGGGGATTTCTGAATTCAAGCGAGATGGGGATTGGGCAATGTGGATATGTTTCTACACTTACTACTTTCCTGAATTAGAGAGTCAATTGAAGCATACCTGCTTATATAGAATGCCTTCTGTTCACCACGTGAAGCCTGTCTTCTCCTTGCTGCAGGCCTAGGCCAACGGATGTCCACCAGTCCACTGCAAGATTTGACAAAAGAGGAAAGTAAGCTAGGCCTATTAAGAAGAAGACACACTGCAATTAGGGGTCAAAAGCAAGTCAGGCGAATCTCACGCTTCGAATCTTGCAGCAGAGCAGTTGTCTTCTTCGTAGAACCTTAAGGCACGGGTCAGTTAGGGTTTAATAGGTGAGCGTAGGGGAGGCCAAAGCAAAAATCAGAGGAATGAGGGGGCCTGATGGGAGAACATATGGAGATGGGAATCACAGCACTTGGAGATGGAAGCACAGAGAGATGGAATCTCTGCGTTCGAATGAGAGATAGCAGAGAGGAGAGAGAGGGAAACTTCAAATAACAGAAATATATACATATATAAAGCGTGTTTATAGAATACGCTTCATTTAATTTGGCTATCAATTTAACGAAATAGTCGGTGTTACCAAATCCGCTTTCACTTGAAAGCGGCTTTACTGATTCCGCTTTCTGTGAAATCGTATTTGGCAAAGACCGCTTTCTATTGAAAGCGTTTTTTGCAAACCCGCTTTCCTTTAATATCACACCTCACCTGATCACCGTAGAAAGCGTATTTGTTAATTCCGCTTTCCCTGTAAAGTCGTACTTTTAGAATCCGCTTTTAACAGAAAGCGTATTTAGTAAATCCTCTTTCACATGAAATCGGACTTGTTGATTCCGCTTTCCAAAACGACCGTAGTTTGGTAAATAAGTTATAAACGGCTGTAAATCGGTAATAAAGTTCAAAAACTACCCTACTTTGGTAATAGATTCGAGGCAGCAGCATTTCGTCGGAGGTCTAGCAATTTAGAGACTAGGGGAGAGAGACTTGTATAGAGGGACAACTAATATTTATGACTTTTTCTAATATGTTTATTTGAGGGTATATTTGTTCATTTATTTTTTTATTCTTAAAAAATAATTATTTCATATTCATTATGTAGTGCTTGTGTTTCCAGCCCCGTTAAATTAGACGGAATATGTTATTATTACACTTTATTTGTAAGTACGAAAGGATTAAGTACAGTCTCATTCGGTGTAATTTGCCCATTAAAAATCTAGATGGTCCATGTCATAGTAAAATAAAATTAAAAATCATTTTAATTATCCCCTAAAATAATAAGTTAGAAATTTTTTAAAATTTTTTTTTTTAGAGCAAACATTTCTTTCCATACTAGGTAATTATTTGTTTTGTCAAAATTAAACTATTTTTGTTTGATACCAATTCAACCTAATTTCGTACTAACGTTAATTGGTCGTATTATTTTAATATCATGATAAATTGGTGTCGTGTTTATCTTATCGCTTCAAAAGTTACAATCTGATTAGGAATCGAGCGACAATCCTTGTACATTTACGGTAACTAAGTGCTGAAAAACTGAGCTAAGAACGGGCTGTAGTACAAATTGCGCACATGTCTAACTGGTGAATTAGGAACGATATCAACATACAAAAGCCACCAAACTGCCCGGCTAATCTGTTGTTACTCTGGCTCAGATGTGGGTAAGATTCCTTATGGTTCGTGTCATACTAGATTTGTATAATGAAAATACAACTACATGTTAGAATAATTAGAACTTTTGATTGGCCGGTAAAAGAAGAAGAAGGATTATACTTCAGTACCGTCAACCTGCTTTTTAGTACCATACCGAAAAGTAGGAGACCTTCCTTATATGACACGTGTCTAATAAAACGTCTTTGATTGGTGAAATCGGTATGATATAAATCTGGTGATGGATTTTCGACCTATTAGTCTATGTAATGTGATTTATAAGTTCGTGGCTAAAGTTTTGACTAATCATTTGAAACAAGTCCTTCCTCGTATCATATCTGAGACCCAAAGTGTTTTCCTACTTGGGCGACTTATGATGGATACGTTGAAAGAAAAATAATAAACATGACTTTTCATGTTATAGGAGTTATTTTTATGCATTTAGTTTTTTGTATTAGTGGGTAATCAATTTGGTATTAGTGGGGGACAAAGTAATTGTGGTATTTTAATTCTCCAAGTAATGGAGGAGTGGGGTCTTTATTATTGCATTATGTAGTGGGGTTATTTTGTATGTCATGTGTTATATATGAGTGTCTATATATATCTTATGTAATACATCCATTTGAATATGAGTGAATAGAAAGAGTTCTTCCTATCTTCAATAGTCTCTTCCATTATTTTTTTGTAAGTGTGTGATAGTCCTCTAGATTCCAACAAAGTGGTATCAGAGCTAGGCTTGAGTGTCGAAAAAGAGAGAGTGAGAGAGAGATGGCGAATGGAATGCTTCCATTTCAAATGCCTTGATTCATCAAAGATAACTATGATAATTGGTGTATTCGCATGAAGACAATTCTTGGATCTCAAGACTTATGGGAGATTGTAACAATTGGTTACACAACACCGCAAGATGAAGCTTCCTTAAGTCAAGCCCAAAAGGAAGTCTTGCAAGCTACAAAGAAGAAGGATCAAAAACCTCTTTCTCTCTTCCATCAATGTTTGGATGATGCTATATTACAGAAGGTTGCTAGTGCAACCACATCCAAACAAACATGGGATGTTATGAAAACCGCTCATAGTGGAGTGGAAAAAGTCAAGAAAGTTCGCCTCCAAACTCTACGAGGTGAATTTGAGGCTTTACGTATGAAGGAATCCGAATTAATTTCAGATTATTTCACAAGAATCTTGGTGGTTGTAAATAATTTGAGAACTTATGGTGATGATCACTATGATGATACCCGGGTGATAGAAAAAATCCTCCGTTCATTGGACCCCAAATTTGACTACATTGCCGTAGCCATTGAAGAGTCTAAAGATTTAGACACAATGATGATTGACGAACTCATGATATTGTTGTTAGCCCATGAAGAACGGCTAGGCAAGAAGAAGCAAGATTTGTTGGAACAAGTGCAACAGACCAAGCTTTCTTTCAAAGAAAAGGAAAGAAGGCAAGATGGAAGTCAAAGAGGTAGAGGGCGTGGACGTGGACGTGGAGGTCGTGGTGGACGTGGTCGAGGTAGAGGAGAAAACTTTGGCCAAAATGTGTCCAACAAAGAAGAAAGAGGCCAAGAATCACATCATGGAAGAGGACGTGGAAGAGGCAACAATTCAAAATCATATGGAGGGAGGTATGACAAATCTCATATTCAATGTTATAATTGTCATCGATATGGCCATTTTGCTTCTGAGTGTAGAAATGATTTTGTGGAAGAAAGAGCACACTTTGTTGAAGACAAGTTGAAGAGGTAGAACCGACCTTGTTGTTGGCATACAAAGAAGAGCAAAAAGGAGACAAGAACGTGTGGTACCTTAACTCCGGTGCTAGTAATCATATGTGTGGAAATAAAGAGATGTTTGTGGAGCTTGATGAATCGGTAAGTGGAAAAGTCACTTTTGGAGATTCTTCTCAAATTCCAGTAATGGGAAGAGGTAATATTTTGATTCGTTTAAAGGATGGAAGACACCAAGTTATTTCTAATATTTTTTATGTGCCAAACATGAAAAATAATATTTTGAGCTTGGGACAACTCTTAGAAAAAATTATGATATTTGCATGAAAAATCATTATCTTTCAATAAGAGATGGAAACGGGAATTTGGTTGCTAAAGTGCCGATGACAAGCAATATAATGTTTTTGTTAAATATTCAAAGTGATGTGGCAAAATGCTTGAAAGCATGTGTTAAAGATTCTTCTTGGTTATGACACTTGAGATTTGGACACTTGAATTTTGGAGCACTAACCTTGTTGTCTAGAAAGAAGATGGTGAAAGGATTGCCTTCTATCAACCACCCGGATCAACTTTGTGAGGGATGTCTAATTGGAAAGCAAGCTAGAAAGAGCTTTCCCAAAGTATTTGGGATTACCTTCTGTTGCGGTCGATAGAAGAGAGAAATCTTTGATTCAATTCGGCAAAGAGTGTGGCAGAAAATTCAAGGTTGGCAAAATAAAATGCTTTCGGTGGTGGGTAGGGAAACTCTTATCAAAGTCGTTGCTCAAGTTATTCCAACTTATGCTATGTCTTGTTACACACCGTTAGGCATTTATTATCTTAATGTTCTTTTTTTTTTTTGGTTCATTTTTTTATTGTATTTAGTTCAACTTTGAATATTCTGAAACACCTGTAATATGTTTTGTGGGTCAAGCTGATTGTAAAATGTTTCAATGGGAATACAACATGCTTTGATCATTAATTGATTTTCATATATTAACAGTAACCTCAATGACTATTTAACATTGACAACAATCATAGCTCATAGAGTTCATTAATTTTTGGTGAGTTTGATTTATGATAACTTTGTGAGTCTATTATGTTTTCAATTTAAAGTCTTGAGTCCATGATCTCTACAAACAATGAGTTAATTTAGCTCAATTTAAAGTCCTGAGTTCATCAATTATGTTTTCACATTACACAACACGCACGACACACACAAAACGCACAACACACACACAAGATGTTGTCTGACCAAATGCCCCTAAAACAACACTTAGCGGACACACACTCACACAACACGTGTAATTAGCATTTTATAGGTTGTCTATATTTCTTGAGGTCCTATGTTTAGGAGAACCTTTCAAACGTTGTCAAAATTGTGTAAAAGAACAAAAAAGATGTTATGATTAAATATTGACTATTTTTTTATTCAGCATAATGCATTCACGAGAATATTCATATTGTTAATACTTGGTTGAGTATGTATGCAAAGTGTGGGTGTGTTAAGGATGCAATTTAGGTTTTCAGTTTAGGTAGTGTCCATGTTTAGTGTTTGATTTTTGTTGAGTCCACAATCAATGTTGAATTTTTTTTTTATGAATTGTATGATACCTTTAGGCACAGGTTATCGCTATATATAATAATAAGACACAATCTAAATTGAATTTGTTAGAATTTAGAAATACTTAGACGTCACTACTCACACATGCATTTGTGCATACTCTCCTTGATGTTTACGACCGACCAACTAGATTGAGTATTAATGATGATATACGATATTTATTTTTCTTCTTTCATTGTGTTCAAGATCAATGGTCACTTTTTTTGAATTACGACGTGCTTTCAGATACGAGTTAAAGTTCATTCCAATAAAACATTTGTATGATGGTAACTCCTAGCTTCAATGAAGATGATGTTGAAGAAAGTTCTTTCTATCTTTGTGCATGTGTGTTTTGTGTGTGCAGTTTGCAATTGTTTTGTTTGTTCCGTGTTTAGTATGGCGAACTAATTACACATGGTTATGAGGATATGTGTGGTTTTGATGTGAATTTGATGGTTGGGTATGGAATTGAGTTGTGATGTATGATGATTGTGGTGGAAATAGAATTGAATTGTTATGGTACGGGACATTATTATGATTGTTATATATGGTTGTGAGTGTTGTAGACATGTTGAAATCTTCTTGGACTCCTATTTTTAGAGGAAGTTCTGCCGAAATTTCTGAAAAATTAGTGGGGACTAGATTGATTTCAATTTATTTAATTGAAACAAATAATGTAAAAATTATTTCAAATTGACGATTTATTTTAGGTTGCAAAGTGCCTTTAGGCACGGTAATATTCTTCAAGATTTAATTCAATTTTTTGTTACTTCGTGCCTTCAGGCATGGACAATTACTAGTATATATATATAAGAGAGAATAGTCCTAACCTATATATGGATATAGATAGATATGACAGATAAAATTTTTTAATGTTAGTCAAACTCCTAAAATTTAGGAGTTTTTAATTTTTAGTTTTCTATTACTTCTAAAGGAAAGTGATAGTCTGGTAAAATTGACAAAAAACGGACTTCATAACAAATAAATTTCCTTGGCGGACTTAAATCCAAACAAGTCCACATAGGGGGACCGACCTCCAAATTTCCCTAATTATTTTTGTGGTAGGGCTTACTTGGGTGGATTTCAACTGTTGGGTTGGGGTTATAACTTTTTTGGGTGGGGTTATAATTTTTTGGATTGGATTAGGTTACTACTTTTGGAGTGGGTTTCCAACTTTTTCTGAATTGGGTTCCAACTTTTGGGGCGGGGTTCCAACTTTTTTGGGTTCTGGCTTGGGTTACAACTTTTTGGGGATTGAGTTCTAACTTTTGTGGGGTGGTGACGCAACATAATAAAGGAATACGAAGAACACTACGATTTGAAGTGTAAAAACACATATTCTGAATCCATAGAAAAGGAATCAGAGAATATATACTACTTCTAAATATACACATATTGGAAAAACATTTATTTTCCTCTTTTACCCTTTAGCAAGTCTTAAATATCCAAAATACCATACACATGAGTACGTTTTCATTGTAAAATACATTTATTTATTTGAGTGACTTTGAATGTCTCACCATCCATTAAATTATCTATATGTAACCTCTCAGCTTCCGCAACCCCTTCTCTTCTTTAGGACACTTCTATAGTCACCAAGTTACTTTTGTAATTTGGTACTATAATTATAATAGTTGTAAATGTAATAACAGCAATTTCAACGCCTCTTCTTTTCTTCATGCTCTCTTTTCCATTTTGATCACAGACAAAAAACTCTATAAACAAAATTAGTTTATTTTTGTGCGTTAATATTTGAGTCTACAAATGCTTGTTGGATTGAAGAACTATTGGAGTCATGTAAGTACTAAAATCTTTCTTGTGAGCCTCCTTTTCACTGCTATTCTACCATATTAGACAGACATTCCTAAAAATTGTCTATAGCTTTGCATATTACTTTTTGTAAGATTACTATTTTTACATTACTTCTTTCACATAGCTTAGCAGATTAATTTTAGCCGACATGGAGGTGGTTCACTAACTTTGGTCAAACCCAACCTTTGTGTGTAGTGGAAGCTGTAAAGTTTCTGTTATGCTTTCTCATGACATTCTCCATTCTCAAGTAATTCAATTAATTTTTTTCTCATGGCAATTAGTAATTGGGTGTTATTGTCATGTTTGTATAGTCCGCGTGTGCATATAAGCTTCTGTACTTTTCTTACCATCTAGACTTCTGTATTTATCAGGATATGAGAAAAATATTTTTCTTTCGATTTGAATAAATGAAAATTAACTGAACTTTGTTTATATATTTTATATTTCTTTTTCTTTTCCTCTTCCTCACGGATCATTTTTCCATATTACTACTAATTAGAAGATATGAGCATTGCTTTTTTTTTTTTTTTCCCGTTATGTCTAACCAATAGTTATTGTTTGATTTCTTCCAGAACTAACAGTGTTGATGATAACTACATATTAGATTTACATGGTTATTCATTGTCTACTAAGAGACTTTTTTTATCATTTTTTTTTTGCAGATATACTTGGTAAATCTCAATATATGAAACTTACATTGGAACGCCTAGATCTCGGAAACCCACGTTATTGTTATCACTAGAGGTTTGTGTTTGAAACATTTTGAGGACTTGAAAATGACAAGTAATAAAGAACGATGTACTTTCTCCAACTATCATATTCAATGTTACATTGGTATTTTTTGTTATAGATGCGATCCTTCATTGATAAATTATCAACAATTACTAAACAAGTAGATTTCGTGAAAAAGTGGTCCTTGGTTTTAACAAAATATATTATACTCAAAATGATACACGTGTAACGCACGTGTGCAACAACTAGTATCTCTAAAAATGTATATCTATAATATAAAATAGGGCAAACTTCAATAAGTTCATTCGACGGTCTTAAATTGACTCATTCAAATCCTACTAACATTCCTCTTAAAACTATTCACATTGAATTTCTCTCTCTCCCCCTCTCCCTAAATCCAACACTTATCACTTATATTGGACCGTGCTTTCAGGCTCGACTTATCCCTAGTATATTTATATAATAAAGTACAATACAATACAATTCAAATATCAGATATATCTATATAATAAAGTACAATACAATTCAAATTTCAAAAGATAAACAAAATGACTTTTACTTTTCGCAGTTGAGATCTCTTTAAATTTTACTTTAAAGTTAATTCGACGACTAATATTAATATCTTAAATTTAATAGGAAAAATAAACCCCTAAGAGTGTTTGAGATGACTTTTTAAAAGTACTTTTAGAACTTATAACTTCTAATAAGTACTTTAAAAAAAAAGTAATGTTTGGAACCGTCGACCACCACCACTACCACCACCATCACCATGACCACCACCACCACCACCACTCCACCGCCCCATCCCACCCTCGCCACCATCACCACTACCACCATCCCACCACCACCACCACTACTGTCGTCGCCTTACCACCCCCGCCAATGTCCCACAACCACCCCCAACGCCCCACCACCACCGTCACTGCCCACCACCACCGTCATTGTCTTACCACCACCCCCACCCCACCCCACTGCCACCACTGTCCCACCATCGATTGCTACTATCGTCGTCCACCACCACCATCGTTATCTTATTCTTATATTTATTACCACTACCATCATCATTCCACTACATCCGTTGCCCACCGTCAACACCCACCATCAACATTGTTGCTCACCACCATCCACCGCCACCCACTACCACAACCCACCACCACCCGTTGTCGCCCACCATCGCCGATAGCCACTGTCACCACACCTACCACCAACACCACCACCACCATTTGCCACCACTCATCACACTATCGCTTAGAAGTACCTATCGTCGCCCACCACCACCACAACCCACCACCGTTGCCAACCACCACTGCCGACCACCACCGCCCACACCCACTATCGTCACCTATGGCTACTACTACCACTATTGTCACCCAAAACCCACCACTATCATCACTGTTGCCACCCACGACTGTCACCATCACCACGGTCGTCGCCACCCACCACAATCATCACCGTTTCCTACCACCACCACTACCATCCACCACCACTACCACCACTACCACCGCTCATCCACATTACAACCTATGCTTAAATTCCTTTTTATCTCCTCTATATTTGTGATTTAAGTTTGGGTGTGAATACAAATATGTTTATTGTTGAGCATTTTTTTATTACTCCGTGCCTTCAGGTACAGAAAATAACTAGTCATTCAATAAATCTGGAGAATTGTAGTACATAGAATAATTTATAAAAAAATTAAAAAGCCAAAAATTTCTAAAACGAAAATAAATCCCTAGTCTTAGGAAAGTTATCAAAAATAAATAAACACATGTCTAATAAATAAGAAAAATTGACATAGTTTAGACATCTAATTGCTCTAGAATATTCCTAATTAAATTCTAAATCTAGAAAATCTATATAATAAAGTACCTAGATTGTTTGTTTTGAGCTTTTCGCAGCTCAGATTGTTTGAGGATTATTGATCCGAAGATCCTAATTGGACTTTCATTCTTTTTACAACTCTAAGACTCTCATATCTCATATAACTCTCTCTCTATCTCATACACTCAACTCTCTCTTTCTCTATCTCATATCTCTTTTAAATACACTATATATATATATATATACACTAGTCATTGTCCATGCCAGAAGACACTATACAACAAGCAAATTTTTTTTTAAACAATTACCCAAATTCAAAAGGAATGGCTAGAAAATATTCATACCAATTTCTCTTTTAAAATGACTCGAAATATATTGTCGAACATATCCTCCATATTAATGAAACTATCATAAAAATATATAAAAACTTCCCAAAATAACACCATATATACAAATGCCTCTGGAAAAAAAATACTAACATAACCCATTGAAATTTACAATCTTTAAGCAATAAATAAATAAAATAAAATCTTACTCATTTATAAGACTCACAAAGTTATCACCTCTACTACAATTGAATCCAATAACACAACATAATTACAAACTCAACCACCATATTTACAATCCACCTATCCCCATGTAATAAATACCTCAAGAAAAAAAAAAATACTAATAAAACACAATTAAATTTTAACAATTTTTAAGCGATAAATAAAGTCACCCAAATCTTGCTCATTTATAAAACTCATTAATTTATCACCACTATCACCATTCAATCCCAACTGACACAATATAATTATAAATTTAATCACCAAATGTCCAATCTTTCACATATAAATATACACAGAAACACACCCACACACATTTCTTTTTTGGCTATCAACAAACCTCCTCATCAATAATTGCTTTTATTAGAAATACAATAATTCAAGTTTTTAAGGTAAAATAATAATAAATTAATGTTTAATTAAAAAATAGGATAAAAATCACGGACATCCCTTGATTTTTGACAATATTACATAGACACCCCATGACATTTTATAAATAACATAGAGACCCTATGAGGTTTGTTATTCATTGCACAGAGACCTCCTCTGTCTCCCTTTCGTCAATGTTGCTAACAGAAATTGATAATTTCATTCCAAAAAAAATTATTATTTTTACAATTGCTCTTCTCCAAATTTAGTACCAAAAAAATTAAAAATTTAATAAAATTAAACAAAATTTGATTTAGTACCCAAAAAATTGATTAAATGAATTTCAATATTAATTTGATAACAATAAAAATTAATTTGATATTAATTCGACAAAACTGAATATAAATTGAACAAAATTAAATTTCATTTTTTGATAAAATTATATATTAATTTACAATCTAAGGTTCATTTCGTGTTGAATATTATTTGGTGTTTATAGTTAATATGCTATTTTTTATTTATATTAAGTATTATTTACAAATTAAGAAGCAAGTGGCAAAATACATGCCGTCAGATATATAAAAACTTTGAATTAGTTTCATAGAATAAATAATTGCATAACATGTAATTTTATCTGTGTTATGAAGTAAATAATAACAAAAACAATATAGGGGAAATAAAAAAAAAAGATAATAGTATGAGAAAAAGAGAGAGTATACGATAGATAGATAGAGAGAGTTATATGAGAGATGAGAATCTTAGAGTTATAAAAAGAATGAAAGTCCAATCAGGACAATCGGATCAGAATAATCTGAGCTGCGAAAAACTTAAGACAAACAATCTAGCTACTTTATTATATATATATATATATCTCCTATCTGTTAGACATTTTAAACACACTCCAAAAAATACACTCTCTTATCTCTCACATAACTCTACATTTCTCTATCTTTCTCTCACAGACACAATCTCTCTCTATCTCATTCGTTCACTTTTGTGAGTGAATGTTATGTGTATTGTTATTTTTTACTCAAAGTTTGCAACTTTGACATGATTTTACTATTGTTAAATGTTATGTATTAAATGTGCTATTGATTTTTTTTGGTATTTCTTTACTCATACATTTGTATGATTTTATAGATGAGAAAATATTTAAATGTTAAAAAAAATTTCTCATGTTATAGACATTCAAAACTAAGCTAATCACAAAAACAAAAAATTAAAGTCAAGCTAATCACCAATAAAAAAAATAACAAGCGATACCAATTACACTAAAAATAAAAAAAATCAAAGCCAAACTAATTATCAATAAAAAAATAACTAGGGGTGTCCATGGGCGGGGCTGGGCTGGGCTGGGTAGTGTAGGTCCAAGCCCTTACCCAAGTGAGTTATCTGGCCGGACCGGGACGGGTAGGGGTAGGCTACTCGCAGCCCAACCTGCGAGCCTATTGAGCGGGTCTACTCGCGGATTTTTTTATATACAATTTCGTTTAAAAATAATAAATATTTTTGTAACTTAATATTTGTGTAAATTATATTTTTGAATAAAAGTAGAATCAAAATAGATAAAAATAAAATAATGAATAATTTTATTTTTGATTAACATATGAACTACATCCAATAGAATGAATACATCTCAACTAGGTTGACACCTATTGACTTACCTATAATTTGCATTACTCTACCCTTTAAAACTTGTATGCTTAATACATAGAAAAGAAAATAATACATTATTTATAGTATTTAAAATTTAAAACTTCAATTGCAACATTAGAAGACTTATTTTGAAGTTTCAAATTTAATGGTCTAAAAGTATAACTTTTTTTCAAAGGAAGGGTGGGCAGGCGGGCGAGCTATTGGGCCGGGTTTTAACGGGTTTTTTTCGGGCGGGCTATTGGCTCGAGTTTCGGGCCGGGTAATGGGTTTGGGGGCAAGCTCAAGCCCTCTTTTTAAGGATACTGGGCTCGGACGGGCCAACTATCAAGCCTATCGGGGGTCAAGCCTATTTTTTTGGGCCGGGTAATGGGACCCGTGGGAAACCCGGTCCATGGACACCTCTAAAAATAACAATGACTAATAAAAAAAAATAAGTGAAACCAATTGCATCAAAAAACAATATTCAAAACCAACTATAAAAGTTTTTTCCCAAGTTGTAGACATTCAAACCCAAGCTAATCACCAATAAAAAAAAAAACAAAACCAAATATTTGAGTAATTTTATAGAATGAGAGAATATTTGAATGCTAAAAAAAAAATTTCCTACATCGTAGACATTCAAAGCCAAGCTTATCACCACTAAATAAATAAGTGAAACAATTGCACCAAAAAAAAAAAAAAAATTCAAAGCAAAGTAATCACCAACAAAAAAAAGTGAAACAAATTGCACAAACAATAAAAAAAATTCAAAGTCAAGCTAATCACAAATAAAAAAATAACATGTGATTGAGTTTATAATTATGTTGTGTTATTAGGTTGAATGGTGACAATGGTGATAAATTCATACATCTTATAAATGAATAAGATTTTATTTATTGCTTAAAAATTATAAATTTTATTAGGTTCCGTTAGTATTTATTTTTTTTCTCGAGGTATTTGTATATGTGATGTTGCTTTGGGAAGTTTTTTTTATATATTTTTATGATATTTCTATTAATATGGAGGATATGACCGACAATATATTTCGGGTTATTTTAAAAGAATTGGTTTGAATGTTTTTGGGTCATTTTGTTTTTTTTTAAGTTGGACAATTACTTGCGATTTTTTTATGTGTTATATAGTGTCTTCAGGTACATGCAATAACTAGTAATAAAATATAATAAAAATAAAATAATTGCTAATTCTTGTTCTACATTAGACCATCCCTCTTAAAAAAAATTCATCATCCAGTTTCCATGGCTTGAAGCGGCGTTTATCTGCATCAGCTTTATACTTTAAATTAAGTTTTCTAAGCACACACTTGTATGAATCTACTCGGCCTTCAATAACTGATAAAATAATCTCCCATTCAACATCCTTTGGTGATCTTAGCATAAACTTAAGAATTTCTTAAAGAACATTTGGTAACTCAAAAATATTAGGGTCCTATAGAAATTAAAAATCAATAAAACAAAAAAGATGTAGACCAATAGATTCTTCATGTGGTAAATTCTCATTCTGCTCAACTCTACGAAATTCATAAAAAATTTCAAGTTTATTGTGCTCAGAAACTCTGTTGACAAAAGAAAATTTGTCATTCTCAATTTTATCACTAAGACCAATAGTCTCAAGCTTCCTGTCTTTTGGTTCTGTAGTCTTTCCATCCGTGTGATGCTCACACACATGCAGTTGTTTTTGAACAAGAGGAAAAGTCTCGAAGAAAATATGTGGTTCATAGAAATTAACCAAAACTTTGTTGTTTTTCTCCTCCTCAAAATTCATAATATCATCTATGTAATTCTTTTTAAGTTTCTCATGTTGACAACTTTCAAGAGGTTCCCTAACATCGCCATAAGTATATTCGGTCTCCTCACTAGGTTCATTATTTTTCACTTCAATTTTTTGATCTAACAAAGTATTTGAAAACTGCACACTAACCGTATTTCGATATGAGACCTAAGTCACAGAATAATCATTATTATGAGAAAAAATTATTGTCTCACATTAATACGCACCATACTTTTATCCCTCGTCTTCATCATAATATGAAGGTACAAATCTTTCTTTTAACAAGTGTTTCATCTTTTGTCAAGAACAAACTTTAGATTTATGTTGACTTGGACATGATAATTTCACATGTTCCCACCAATGATAAGCCATGCCCTTCAATTTATATGCCACTAAGCATACTTTTCTCTCAAGAATTTCATGATAATCAAATAATCGCTCAACTTTGGCCAACCAATCTAAAAAATCTTCTTTATGAACGTAACCATCAAAACTTGAAAAATTAACATTCATAAATAAATTTCTAGAATCAGAATTATGTCTTCGATGATATCTAGCATAATCATAGCTATCAAACATTCCTGTATCATACTTATCATCATCAATAAAATAAGAATCATAAATATGATATCGTTTGCGGGGGACAGGATTGGGATCTCGAATAGGTCGAACACGAGCCCTATTGTTGTTGCAAACCCTATTCCAATCTGGATCATGGTTCGTTCTAAATGTCAATTGAGCAACCGGATCATGGAACTCATGATAGGCTTGCTAGGACGAATGCTGAGAACTAAAGAAGTTGGCTCTTGGAAGAGCCCTTTCCATATAATCACCATTACGAGGAAAGTTGATACCATTTCGTTAATTAAAAATCATGCCAGGTCAGTCAAGGCTCTAATACCAATTGACGCAGCGAAACAAAGGAACATGAAGAATACTACGATTCTAAGTGTAAAGAATACACACATTGAATCCACAAAGAAAGGAACAAAAAATATCTCTAAAAATATATATTATTCAATAAAATCCGTAGAATTGTAGTACATAGAACAATTTATAGAAAAATCAAAAGCCTAAAATTTCTAAAACGGAAACAAATCCCTAATCTTAGGAAAGTTATCAAAAATAAATAAACACATATCTAATAAATTAAAAAAATTGACATCGTTTAGGCATCTAATTGCTCTAGAATATTCCTAATTAAATTCTAAATCTAGAAAATAATAAAATAAAAATAAAATAATTGCTAATTCTTGTTCTACATCAAGTGGGGTTCTAACTTTTTGGGAATTGAGTTCCAACTTTTTTGGTAAGAGTTACAACCTTTGGGGTGGAGTTCCAAGTTTTGGGTTCTGGTTTGACTTACAACCTTTTGGGAGATTAGGTTCCAACCTTTTGGATGGTGGAGTCATTATTTGTTTGGTGGGATTACAACTTTTTTGATAGTGATTATAAATTTTGGAGTCCCGTTATAAGTTTTCTGAATTAGATTATAACCTTTTGAGGGTGAGATTGCAACTCTTATGAATTGAGTTACAATTTTTTATTATGGAGTTATAACTTCTGGAGTTGAGTTACAACTTTTGAAATAGGTTATAATTTTTGAGTGAGTTTTTCACATTTTTGGGTTATGTTATTATTTGAAACCCAACTCCATTTTGATTACTAGTTTGTGACCGGTATCTTACACTGTCAACTAATTAACGAAAATCATAAATATTAAATCAATGGTCTCAATTATTTTGACGGTATAGTACCGAAAAACATATTTCGGTATTGTAGAAGAACCTAACGAAGGAATAAGCTTTTAATTACAAGCACTCTATCCAACAGCAGGCAAACCATTCCTTGAATTGATCCATTAAACAGAGCCTGAAATGACTAATAAGGACACACGATGGTACCCAGGCCAATGTCACCATGCTTTTAGGCTCTGCTGGATCTGTGGATTACATTTTCTTCAGATTTACTAAAAGCATAGGACTAAAAGGAATCCTCTTTACACAAACCGAAAATTCAAGTAAATGAAAAACACCAAACAAAGTCAAATGCACAGAATATAATCGTTGGTGAAATTATGGTATTAGGGTAAAAAAGAATGATAAGCCACCTGATTCTCCAACAGGGAGCACAAAATTGCTGGAGTCGAAGTCCAAAAATAAAATATGAGGAAAAGAAACTTTGCATGGCCTAAACCAAAAAAAACTTGCAGCATGTACACTTGAATCCATCCAAGAGAGAGTTCGAACAAGAACACCGATGTCTAGTTACTTGGGTCATGGAAATACTCCGGAGGTATTGAAGGAGGGCAGTTCTTCTTTCCCACAAATTTGCACTGATGCAAAAGAGCATGACATTGCAGTTTAGTAAACGATCAAAAGAAAATGTTTAATCAAGGGATTTAAATATCCAGATCCTGAGTTGAAAATTCCAGCAAGATTTGTGGTTGTGTGTGTGTGTGTGTGTGTTGGGGGGGGGGGGGGGGGGGGGGGGGCGCTGTTCTGTGTGGCAGCCACTACAATTTCACTCATGCAATTGTCATTTCAGAGAAGTAATTTTATTGGTTGGATCATATACACGAAAAAATTCCTAACCATAGTATATCAGAGTAGACTGAAATTAATTTTGAATGAGATAGCGAAAAAAGATAAGATACTTTGCGAATTAAGTTGAGTAGATTATAATGTGCCACACAAATTCCATCTGTACCATTGCCAATTCTGCAGACCATGTAACAAGTCCAGTGCTTGTATGTTGCATGTAAGTGTGTCCATGTAAGTGTGTGTGCGTGTGTGTGAGAGAGAGAAGGGGAGAGAGAGAGAGAGAGAGACAGACAGATTTGCTTACCTTATGCTGACTGTATTTCTCCCTAATTGCAGGTAAAGTGGAATTATGGTCATTATAACTGAGGCAATGCAGTTCCTTGACACAGTCACACAAATCAGAGGGCTTGTAAAGGGTGTAATGCTTCAAGGTTGAAGTCTGTATCAAAATATTTACAGGAGGATTATACTCTAAGACTTAGGTGTATAAAAAGACATTATTAAAAATGTACCGGTAACAAAATCACTTGCCCATGGTTTTTCGGAAGGGATGAGTATAAACTTGGCCAAAAAAGTTGCAGAAGCAGCAATTAGGGATGGAGCAAAGCGAAGCATTTTGTACTCTAGCAGTGATAATTCTGAAAGGTAGCTGGCTAGGCACTCCAACTGGATTGATGGAACCTTTAGAAATTGCACATAAAATTTCCAATGAGTATCAAAGTTTAACAACGGTTACAACAATTAATGACAATAGCTGTCTTAGAAATATGACGTTCAAAGCAAGTTGAAAAAGAAAATTTTGATGACATCAACAATAATGAGAATACTTCGATGGTAAACTGTATTCAGCGGCAGAAGTAACTCTTTTCTTTTTTGGATCTGGCAAAAGTTACTTCGTCCAATGCAATCAAAAAAAAATGTAACAGACACCATTACCATGACAGCAACAAACTGTCAAAAACTCCGACTTTACCTAATCAAATTGGTGTGCAATAATAAGGAAATACTGAGAATGATCAGTTCGATGTACCTCATCCAACCCTTGAGCAGCACGAACAAAACGCCTTAGCATTGTGAAAATAGATCGAGTCAATTGAATGAGCAGCATAATAAAGTGAAATAAGTAATTTCAATAAGGTTCAGACATCCAACTTACCTCAAAAAACATTTGGTAGTCGGGGCTGTCATTTCAAACTTCAAGTAATTTAGCACAGCAGATTCCATTTGCAAAACCTGCAGCAATTTATGTGATCAATGCAGATTAAAAACAGAAACACCAAAAAGCATCCAGCATTGCAAAGTTCAGCCAAAGGAGAACAAAATCAAACCTCGTTCTTCAAATATGTGTTATCAGTGATGTAGCAGAACTCTTCCACCTGAGGTGCGCAAATCTCCTCGTATTTACTGTCAGTATTATCGCAAATCCCGCTATTATCTTTACTGTATTAGCAGTAGTAGTGCTAGTAGAAGAAGACGAGAATGATGAAGATGAAGATAATGATGATGATGAAGATGAAGATAATGATGATGATGATGGTGATGATGAAGAAGAAGAAATTATGAACAAGAAATGTTAAATCTTACGCAGCAATCATCATGCAAGCAACACCAAGCAGTTGTAACCGTTGCCTGTTTATCGTATAACCCGAGAGATAACGATCTATGTAGTTGACGGCCAAAAACAATGTTTCTGGTACAAGTCTGTACTCTTCAGCAACCTACATATAAAATTAGATGCCATGATCATCAGTTAAAAGATTGAAATAAGTGCCACAGCCTTTCACAGAGTTTGGACATTTCATGGAATCATAGGAATCTACAAAAGCAACATTACCAACATCTCAGATTACCTCCACAAGCCAATCAATCAGTATAGCACGCATACTGGGATTAATATCTTTCTGAATTTCCTCCATGAAGTCTGCAGCAGGCCTCTTCTTTGTCTACAAAGCATCGCATGAATCATATAGAATGATTATTTAATGCACCAACCAACAGAATAAGATCAACAACATCGGAAACGTTCTATCAAACAGCAGAACAGTTCTAAAGTGAAATTTTTAAGAATCTCTACTTGCACAACAAATCAAACTAGATCAGAATGGCTAGTCAAACCAGCTAACCGACATTCTGATTCAGTTGAATAATTGAGCCATCCTCTGGGTAATATTGAGAAAACTACTATTGGAGTAATGTTGATGGAGATAATGGAGCCAAAACCAACAGAACCGGGTACCAGTTAGTTTTGTGCCACATGTGAATTTTGTTATGTTACCTTGTTTAAGAACTGGAGAGGCCAGACTGTTTGATCAGTCGGTCGAACTGGTTGAACCACAAAGTCTCCCCCAAAAATGGGTTGTGGGCCAATTCTATACAGATAACTGAATGTGCATAGAAGTTAATTCAGTAATTCCCATAGAAAACTGTTAAAATCCTGCCTCGACAACTGACTCAAAAAGATCACCAAATTGCAAATAATAGTTTTGTAATTCAAGGTCAGCACATGATTTCAATGAAAAACCTTTATTTTTCAAGTTAGGATCAATGCGATCAACTGCATGAATTTTCCGGCAATTGCATGCCTTTTTTCTTGTATTGAACTTGCAGTGTTTTTCAGCAATAGATTTTTCTGCTACTTGACAAATTTTACAAATTGCTTAAGAGGTTACTCAATCCATAGAATTATAATGCAGGACTGTATCTTGTGCAAGTATAGATGTAATACCTATGATGGTCAGTGTGGCACCCAAAAGATTCATCCACAAAATTTTTTAACATGAAACTCTGTTCCCTTAAAGAAGAATTACCCCCTTTGATCCATTCTCTGATTGTTATGACATAGTTATTAAAAAAGCATAATACAACTAAGGAGTAACATGTCTATTACTTAACAACTAAACATATGAAATTTACAAAAATAAGGATTGCATGACACTGTTCAAGCAAACTAATCCATTGGCACTGTAATTACGATAGTCTTCCAAGTCATTGGATATATGCTGAATGTCAGCTTTTTCTGTTTATATAGAATTTCATCGGAAAGAATATTTTGTAGCTTTGCCATTAAGTAACCAAGTTATTCAAACATATGAGATTACTGCATTACTCTAACCTACAAATGAGCTTATGCATTCCATTACAATCATTGCACTTAAATCCAGTTTTTGTAAGAACAAATTAAAACTTTAAAACACCACAAAACATGAAAGTTGAGACTGGGTCTTTCAATGCAAGAAGTGAATAATATAAGCAACAGATCACATATTCATTTTTGAGCATGGAAAAAAGACAACGCACCTCAGATGTACGCAAGTTTTCATAGATGTCACATGCTATAGTTGCACAAAATTGGGGATCCGTGACGTTATCATCAATATTAACAACTTTGTAAACTGTTTCAATCTCCGACACTGTGTTAGCCTTGCAGATATCCCCTGAGAGCAAAATAACAGGAAGTATGTTACAAAAAAGAAAAGGCTAATTCCTTACATTGTGGAATCACTGAAAATTTGGAAAAACTATCGCGGCCCACAAAATTTATTGCCAAACTTTTGCATGAAATAAATGAATATTTTCTCAGAATTCATACTAACACAATTCATCCTCGCGCCAGTCGTGAAAGTTTGAACAGCAACATATTTCTCTTAATTAATTGGACAACTAGACTACCAAAAATGACAAATGACTTGGAAGGTGAAATGCTGGATTGAAAAATAAGGAACCTGCTACTCCCGCATGATCTGATGTGTTGAGACTGTCACACGTACCAATCACCAAATCACCATCTTTGTCTACATATTCAAATTCAGGACTCCCCAGAGAATCACTAGTAGACATGCTCTCATCTAAAGAAACTGAACCATTATCAGATTGACTGGGAGAAACATCCATGCAACTGAGGGGAGTAGAGGCAGAAGCACTGATTATGGATTGATCAACCCTCTGAATATATGTATCCTTGGAAGAAACTGCACTTGAATTCACATTCCAGGAATTGGGCAAGAAATTGTTTGAGTTGTTTTCATCATAAATGAAAGTAGAAGATCCCTTCTTCATCCCATCAACTTTAGCATTGCATGGCACCTTTGTTTATGATGCATAGTCAATTAAACAAGTGAACAACAAAATGCCTATTCTAATCAAATAATAAAGAATGGAACAAAAAAAAAAAGGGTTTCATGGCTTCACAATCATATGAACTTTATACACATTTTAACGGGTAGAAATAGAAACGCCACAAAAAATATTAATAAAAATCAATTATCAATTCGTTATTGAAAAATTTCCAACTGGCCCCTTAGAATCATCCCTTAACCTTAACCATTAAAATTCATTCAAACCAATAAAATA
This sequence comes from Ilex aquifolium, assembly GCA_951799425.1. Classification (NCBI taxonomy): domain Eukaryota; kingdom Viridiplantae; phylum Streptophyta; class Magnoliopsida; order Aquifoliales; family Aquifoliaceae; genus Ilex; species Ilex aquifolium. The sequence continues at coordinate 14,644,708 of OX637406.1, forward strand.
AAAAACATATTATCGATAATGGATATGCTCTAGACAAGGATAAATGGAGAATGTTGCAGCTATTCACTTGCCCCATGGTCATAATCTTTCCTTGTTACTGTGCTGTATATTTATTTAACTTTGAAGTGAAGCCGGGAAAGCAAGCTCCTCATAGTTCTAAAAAGCACAGACACGGGACACAGATACGATATGACACGACACGGACACGCCGACACGTTGGCGATACATTAAATTATATATATATATATATATATATAATCATATGATAAAATAAAAACATTATCATAATAATCTTTTAATTCATTAGTTTACTAATTCTAAAAATTCACGTTGTGATATCGCTGCATAAAAAGTACAATATAAGATATACCGATACACATTCAACATTAGCATCCATGATCCAACAATCAATGACTACTATAATTTTTATTTTCAAAAATATTTCCCTTCGTAACACTAATTTTCATCAATTTTCAAGAGCCCCAATTTTGTAATTCTATTTTTTCTCACATTACTGTCATATTAAAAGTTTATTTCATTTGTATATAAGTTTGTATTTGTATCCAAAATTATATTACATCATGTCCTATGTTCAATATAATAATTATAACTTATTTTTATATTATGATTGTGACTCATATCCCTTTAAAATTACAAAATAACTTATAATTATAAAATTATCTGAAAAGTTCTCAAAAAATAAAAAATAAATCTCAAAATGTGTCTTGAGCGTGTTGGTCACGTGTCCAGAGCGTGTCGGTCACGTGTCCCCAACAAGTCCAAAACGTGTCCTAAAAAAATTCAACAATAAAAAAATCAGACACTCATTTTAATGTGTCTGAAATGTGTCCGTGTTCCAAACGTGTACGACATCGACACTCTGCCCAAAATGAAGTGTCCGTGCTTCCTAGCCTCATATGATTCTCAAAATTTTCAAAAACTTACTACATTCTCTCATGAAAGAACTTTTAGAAGACAAAATAATTCTTATACTTATCTCCCTTCAAGATTTTTGCTTTTCATGTTCTTAACCTTAGAACTTAAAGGAGCATGTCAGCTAACTATCAACATAGCGCCACTGTCTTGACGAATATCAATGCACTCACGGATGCTTCACATAAATGCACCAAAGAAACTATTTTTAGGAGGTTTTCCTTTAACATCACTTTTTTCTTTGTACAACTTTAACACCCTTACAAAATTATAATTTCATATGACAGCATTCGTCCATAATACGTATGTCATAATTTGCAAGAAAATAAGTAACATTGAAAGAACCAGCATGCAGAAACATGATATGATATAGATAATAAAGTTACGTATCACGACCAAGACTATGTAAAGATCATTATGAAGTAAGTCATGGTGTATTCAGCTGTCACATTAGCTGACATGGGGGCTAATCAAGGCCCCATAGTTCCATCAGGCTTAGGCAGTTAAAACTTGTGAGGCAATGAAATTCAGATGCTTTGGATATATTATTTAACACTTCAGAGGTATATCACACCTATTTCTTCTACCACAAAACTGGCGTATATTAATCAGAAATTACTAATAAAAACAATTTACATACAATAGTGAAAACAAAGGCCTGATAGTAGTTGAGGGAGGAAGAAATTAAACAGAATATTGATGAGGGAAAGAGCAATTTTTTTATTTTATTTGGAACTATATTAGTGAAATGAAGTTAAAGCACCAATGCATTAAATTGGTTGACATCAATTTGATTTCGACAAACACTTGGAGATATATTTTCTTCTTGGCATACGATAGTAAGCATGAATATATAAACACCAATGCCATCAAACTCCACTTTTTGACAATGTATCAACAATTTGAGCAAAACAAGCTTCAAAGATATAAAACTTTTCTGTCGACTGTCTAGCTCCTCTAGGAAGACTTGTAGCCTCTTGATACTTTCCCACTTTGCTAGTAGTTGTTTAAAAAATGGTAGCCCAGTATATGAAGGTCCCATATCAATGCAGGACTGGACATGGTCAGAATACGCTATCCTAACTCTGCATTTTAAGAGGCTTTTTTCTTCAACTCGAACTTGGGACACCTAGGGCCCATATCACAATGAAACAACCTTACAAGGCTCACCCTCATTAAATGCTAATTGAATTCATTAGATTATACTAATGACTATAAGTAGCAGAAACGAAGAGTAAGTGTAATGACTATGCATGCCACCGTTGTATTCAGTGAATATTAAGATCTTCCTGCCACATAAATATTATGGTATTACTTTAACCTGTTCAGTGCTAACACTATTATTATAAGTTTGCTTAGGAATTTTATGCCATGGACAAGTTAACATTGAAGACAACCTTGATTGTCATGCAAGAGTGTTTCATGTTAACGATCAGATATTAGTACTCAACGTCCAGCAATATCACAGATTCAACACAAGTAATCAATAGTCAACGCCACTTCCTTGTTATTTTTTTGCAAATTGGCTCCGAAACAGTGTGCGTTAGAACATTAGAAAAATTCCCTACGTAAATTTTCGACCACCGAATTTGCACTTCCAAAATAAATCCTGAAATTAATTGCTAATCCAAACTTAGTAATGACCCTTTGTTAGTTCTGATCGTAATCAATGGTTACTGGTATATATTTAAGTACCCCCGCTTAAAAAAGGCAGACAGACAGACAGACAGACACACACACAGAGAGAAAGAGCGAGAGAGACAGACAGAAATGAGAGAGAGAGAGTCACCATAGTTTTGGAGACAATGGTGGTCCGTGAAGCGTTCTGAAGCCCATCCCTTTGGTTCGTCAGGTTGGTCAGAGCGGGCCTCTTCTTCGTCAATTGTGGCTTCACCGCCATAGCCTTGCCAGGATTCTCCGACACTGAATGCCTCTTGGCGAATGAAGACGACGACGTTGATGATCGACGGTTGTGTGTCGCCATTTCGTACACGCAGGGAAAAAAGACCCTATACGCCAATTGCCCTGCAAGGCCTCCAATTCCTTGAAAAACAAAAAAAAAAAAAATTATGAATCAATGAGAGAGAGAGAGAGAGAGAGAGAGAGAGAGAGAGAGAGAGAGGATTAAAAAGTAAATAAAACCTTTTTAACTAGGTGATGATGTTTTTCGGAGAAACTAGGGCTTGAAATTGGTGCTGAAATTCAAAGATTTGGAAAGGTTTCACAGACAGGCTTCGCGAGCGAGACGGCCAGAGAGAAAGAGATGGAAATGGTGATTTTTAATTATTATTTTGATATTTTTGGGGCGGGCAAAAGGAGGAGTTAGGTAAAAGTTCCACAATCACCGTGATCTTGTAACCATTAAATCCATATTTATCCTCAGAATCCGACTAGATATCAATTATTGATTGTATAATAAAAAAATAAAAAAATAAAAAAAAGTTCATAATCACATTACAAACAAAATTTATAATCTCGATCACATTCACATTAATTAAAGCATAATTCCTTATAGTAGTATCTTAAATTTCTAATTAAACTTGTAAATTTCATTCAATTAGGTTGGCCCAACACACACAAAAAAAAAGTTCAATTAGATTTCTATGCTTTGATATTTATCAATTATGTGTGTGTGTTGGGGGGGGGGCATTGTTGTGTACCATTTGAGAGATGAGTATGTGTGTGTGAGAGAGACATCGTAATTCAACCCTATGCGTTTGGACCGGAGAAGATGGAAGAGAAGACAAAAGGGTTTTGTTGATTTATGACTAAAATTGTCCCAAAAGTAAGTTTTTTTTTTCATATGACTTAATATTTGAACCGTCCAATTTACTGGTTTTCTCTAAAATCGGCCAATTTTACCATTTTTTGGCGATTTACTTGCTCTTTATCAAATCGAACCGATCTAAGGTCCGGTTCATCGGTTCGACCGACCGATCCAGTCCGATTACAATAACACTGATTAAATCTATTTATACTACTTTAAAATATCAATATATCTGAAAAAATCTATTTTTACCTCCTAAAAAACAAGTATGTCATTCTTATCATTCAAAATTAATGCTAAACTAAACCTAAATAATCACCATTTCTCTACACCTTCCCACTTTTTTAGCCATTACAACACTTTTTTCTCTCTCTCTCTCTCTCTCATGCGTATTGATCGTGTATTCACCATTCGGTGAAGAACAACTAGTCACATCTCCTCTCTTCACCTTCCCAATCTCCCTCTATCTCTCTTTAATTGTCTCTTAGCGGTCTATAGATTTTTGACCTTCTACTCCTTCAATTTTTTCATTTATCCCATAAACACCTGTCGCTAAAAATGAATGCTATGTGAATTTGACATAACCATTGGAAATCTGATGTCAATCGAGTTCAAAGTTTTACAGTGTTTTCATGAATGAATTCTAATCAATGCTATTAGTCTAAGATATTCATTTGTCAGCGCATGATGTGTATGTGTCCAATGTATGATTCATTTTGGCTGAAATAGTTGACAGCCAAGTATTGTATTGAAGATGGTGGCTTCCAAGCGTGATGAGAATCAACTCAGACAGGAAAACAACTGCATACGAAGCACAAATCCTTGTGGACATTGAAACCAAGTTTTGAGCATTTGTTTAGAAGGAGAATTAAACTTGGACATTGGAAGTAGGCAATTTTTGTATTGGTTGATGCTATGGATAGCCAACTGCATTGTTAGAGGTATGCGACGTGTTGTTCGGTGTCTTCATTCTTCTATTTGGGAGTTAGATACTTAAGGATTATAAGTTCATATGCATACATTTTGTTTATAAATATATATATGCATAATCGACACAGAGGATATATGGAGACGGATTGTTGATGAACTAAGCTTCTCATAGTTCAAGTGTCTATTTAATGAAAAAAAATATTATTTAGACTTAATTTACTAATTTAATGCATCATAACTATTAAATTTATATGTTTATTCCAAATATCTCTTAATTAGGTTCTTAAGTAATTTTAGCATAATAAATATAATTGTGATTTTAGCTTAAGAAACAAATAAATTTCTAACTCTGGTAAAATAATATTTAAGGAGATTATTCCCACTTTAAGAACTCAAAAGAGTCAAGAAACTTATCTATAAAATTGGGGTGAGATCCCCTCCAATACACACGATCTCTCTAATTTCTTTATTTTCAATTTTTTTTTGACAAATTATTTATCATGTATTCAAATAGGACCTATTGTATACAAGTGGATCCCTCACTCATAAAAAAAGATCTGAATTCATCCAAGACAATCTATGCCTCGAAAGTTCCCAAATTGGCCCTCTTGTAAATATCTTGTTGCTTCTTTATTGGGGACATTTGCTCAATTCTTGCGGTTTCTCTATCTAGGTGGTTTGTCTTATGAAAAATGTTATACAACCCAAATAAAATTTAAAATTGAAATTCAAATGCATATCATCATTTAGATGAGTTTTTGGTGAGTGAGTCTCACTGAAAAAGACGATAGAATCTACTCTTTCAAAAGATAATATGTATTTGGGTTATAATCTTTTGGGTTTCATTTGGATTTTATAGTATTACTCTTATCTTATTCCTTACAGTATGGTTTGTCTTTTTGGTTTAGAGTATTTATAACTTCTTTTGAGAATATTGATCCACTTGGTCCATCAAAGTGTAAAAGTTATTATTTGAGAGATTTTGATACTTTTGTTTGGAATTGGTAGTTTTGGATTCTTTGTTTTCTTTTGGGATTTCTTTTTGATGCTAACTGAGTGAAGGTTTGGGTCTAATTTTTTTTTTTTTTTTGAAAATTATAGATCTTTTGTTTTTGGAAAAAAATGGTGTGTCTTATCCATAAGAAATATCATAGAAAAAGAGAGGCATTACAAAATCTGGAGCTCTCTCGTGTCATACAATTTAACTCGAAACAAATCTTACATGTTTTGCAAAACTAAATGCTACTCGATTGCCGGTTCTATGTACTATGACTACTTCATGTTGAGTAAAACGTTGAAGCTCATCTTTGAGGCTGCCCAAATACCTCCCCAATGGTTCCATCTATGTCTCCATCGCCTTGACAAATTTCAAAGTTTAACATATTCCCCTTCAAGAAAAAGATCTTGTACACCTTGCTGCAAGGCAAAATGGATAGCTTCCTTCACGGCTATGATATCCATGTCCATTGTTAGCCCACTTAAGTCAAGTTTCTTAGCAAGACCAGCCACAAAGAAACCATTATTATCCTTGATAATTATTCCAACGCCAAAAAATTGACCTTCTGTAAGTACTAAGCCACAAAAAATAGCCTTTAAAAAACCTATCCCAGGAGGGATCCAAGAAGCAGGAATAGATGTCTGTGAAAAAATGCTCTGTCCGTCACATATCCGAATGAACCATATTGTTGCGATGCTTCCAAATTAGCCAACGATGGACAAGAAATAATGCAAATTCATCAGTATCAAGGAAAAGATGTAAGTCCCTTACCCCCTGTGCCAGATTTAAATACAGTTTGTGAATAATTTTGTGAAGAGAACTCAGTTGCCAAGAAAGCTTAGCCCAATAACATTCATGCAAAATATGAAAACTAGCCAAAGATTTCCTTAGCCAAAGATTTTCATTGGTAGATAGAGCATTCAAACAATAATGCCATATAACAATCTTGATCTTGTTTGGGACTCTTTGCTTCCACAGAAAATTCCAGTTCATGTAGCCTGAGCAACTAGAGGCCTGATCAAAAACTGTTTTCGAGGTTGTAAGATTGTTCTCCATTGTAACATAGTAAGCACTATGCACCGAAAACTTCCCATTACGATTGTAGTGCCACATCAATATGTCCTCCACAAGATAATGACCCAAAGCTATGGATTTAATAACGGATGCTTCATGAGGCAAAAAAATGTTAGTTGATCCTTCCAACGGTTTGTCTGAGAGTCAATTAATTGACTCACAGTGGCCTCATCCGCTAAAGTATTCAAGGGCGTGACTATCTTGAACATACTTGGTACTAGAACCCATCTGTCATGCCAAATACTAAACCTTCTACCATCTCCAATTCTCCACCTAGAACCAACTTCAATCACTTTCTGAGATTCGAGAATACTCCGCCAAGTATAAGAGGGCCTGTGGCCTATTTTTGCTTTCATAAAAGTTGACAAAAGAAAATATCCGGCTTTCATGACCTTATCCAAGAGGGTATGCCATTCATGATGTATTCTCCATGCTTGCTTGGATAATGACGCCAAATTAAAAGCTCTAAGATCCCGAAAACCCATACCCCCCTTGACTTACTTTTGCACATGTTTTTCCAACTAATCCAATGAACTTTCCTCTCACCATTTCATTGTCCCCACCAAATATTAGTCGTTAAAGATTCCAACTCATCGCACAAATAATCTGGAAATTTGAAGCACCCCATAGTATAAGTTGGAATTGATTATGATACAGCTTTTATTAAAACTTCTTTACCAGCAGATGATAAAACTTGCTCTTTCCATCCTTGTAGTTTTCTCCACACCTTCTCTCTCTAATGTTACTGAAGACTTCCTTCTTTGACTGGCCAACAATCGCAGGTAAGCCTAGGTATTTATCATGTTGTTGTATTAGATGCACTCCTAAAATATCTTGAAGTTCTGTTGCCCTTTCTTCGGTAGTATTTTTGATGCACGCCGTAGCTGACTTTTCAAGATTGATCTTTTGACCCGAGGCAGATTCATAAATCTAGAGGATTTGTTGCACTACTCTTACTTCATTGGCCTTAGCACTAAAAATAGAAGGCTATCATCTGCAAAGAGCAAGTGGGATATGTTTGGAAACCCCCTACCAATCGAGGCTCCAGTGAGTCTTCCATTCTTTTCAGCTGCAAGAATTAGGGCCCATAATCCTTCTGCACAAATAAGTAAAAGATAAGGGGACAGAGGGTCTTCTTGATAGAGGCCCCTCTCAAGATAGAAAAAATCCACTTGATCATTGTTTAGAATAAAAGAATATGACATTGTTGTGACACACTGCATAACTAAAAATATCCACTTATGATCAAATCTCAATCTAGACATCATTCTCTCTATGAACACTCATTCAATCCTATTATAAGCCTATCTAACTTTAATTATACGTGGCAGACCTCCCCCAATTTTTACATTTAAGATAATGGTTTATCTCAAAAGCCACCAAAACATTATCGGTAACGAGTCTACCTCGAATGAAAGCACTTTAATTTTCAAAAATAACAAAATGAAGAATCAATTTTAACCTTTTTGCCAAGACCTTAGAAATGAGCTTACAAAGAACATTGCATAGGCTTATAGGTCGAAAATGGTTCAAATTATCTGGGTTGAGACATTTAGGAATCAACATAATGTGAGTGTAATTTAATTTGGAAGGAAAATGGCCTCCATTTAAAAAACTAAAACACAGTTAAGGATATCCAATCCGACGACATTCTAGTATTTTTGGAAAAAGAGACGCGGCATGCCATCAGGACCTGGTGATTTATTTGAGAAAGGGCAAGAAATACCTCATCAGCCCGATAACATTGCAGCAGCCTTGTGTTCATAGCATCCGACACCTTGTGGTCCACTTCCTTTAGCACTGTTTCCAGATCATAATCATGTGGTCTAACTGTTGAAAATAGATTTTGGAAGTAAGTCATTGCCACATGCTCCATCTCCTCTTGGTTGACACACCAAAATCCTTGCTCATTTTTAAGTATACTGATAAGAATATAGCGTTTACGATCTCTTGCATGTCTATTCCAATTGCATCTTTCTTGTTTTATATTGAATCTGAAGCTAATGTTTAGGAAGTTAGATATATAAAGTAATTTTTAATGGCGTAGGATCTTATTGTCTTGAATTGAATATGGTAATTAAACTATGTAAGACAATTGAATAGTTGGGAAAATGTTGGTAAACACTAATTTTTTTTTTAAAATTCATACATGCATTTTTAGTCTTAAGGCTTGTCAAACTCATGTTCAAAAGAATGAGGGAATGACATAGTTGGAAGCGAGAAAATACATAAATGTTGGAAAAATTGTTTTGAACAACATTGATCGGAGCAACTTCGAGGTTAAATAAAAGTGGAATCTACACCTCAAAATTAGTAGGACAATATTTAAATGTGTTCTCCTTCATATTTACTTGTTCAAAATTATTAAGTATTGAATGAGAAATTGTGTTTCAAAGTGACCAACTTGAATGGATGAAAGAAACTACAACTAAAGAAGTATAGTGTATAAAGCGTCCCACATTGTAAAGAAACAAAAAACTTGGTGATTTAATATACTCAGATGAATTACACTAGCAGTAGTCTTTGCAATTGATAAATTTAGGTCATACATTATAGGATCACTTATTGATTTTTATACTGACCATACTACTTTGAAGTATTTGATGACTAAGCAGGAAGCAAAACCTAGGTTGATTAGGTAGATCCTTTTCCTTCAAGAATTTCACATCATTGTCAAAGACAAAAAAGGAGTGGAGAACTTGGTGGCCGATCATTTGTTGAGACTTATGATTGAAGACCTAGATGCTCACATCCCTATCCCTGATTTTTTCACTGATGAGCATTTATTTGTTTTGAATACAAATGTGTCATGGTATGCTGACTTTGAGAATTATCTTGTTGCAAGAGAGCTACCAAATCATTGGAGTTCAAAGGACAAGAAGAGATTCTTGGTTGAGGTAAAACAGTTTTATTTTAACAATCCCAATCTGTTCAAATACTACCCCGACCAAGTGATGAGGAGATGTGTGCCCAATGAAGAGCAAAAAGAGGTGATTTCTTTTTGTCATTCAGAAGCTTGTGGAGGCCACTTCTCATCTAAGAAGACATTAACTAAGATCTTACAATGTAGTTTTTATCAGCCTTCTTTAGTTAAATACTGATTTATGTTTTGCAAGCTTTGCAATAGATGCCAATGATTAGGAGGTATGACCCATAGGAATATGATACATTTTCCCCCCATACTTGTGATAGAAATTTTTGATTGCTGGGGTGTTAACTTTATAGGTCCATTTCCTATGTCTTTTGGATATGCTTACATTCTTTTGGCAGTAGACGATGTATCTAAGTGGATAGAGATTATCCCAACTAGGACCAGTGATCACAAGGTTGTGGTCAAGTTTTTGAAAGAACATATTTTATCTAGGTTTGGGACGCCTAGGGAAATAATCAGTGATGGTGGTTTACACTTTTCTAATAGGTCATTTGCTAATCTCATGCATAAATGGTAATTACACACAAAATGTCCACAGGTTATCACCACAGATTAATGGTCAAGTTGAATTGGCCAATAGGAAGATCAATCACATTTTAGAAAAGACAGTCAATCCTGATAGAAAGGATTGGTCACTTAGGTTGACTAATGTTCTATGGGCTTATAGGACTGCTTTTAAGACACCATTAGGTATGTCTCCCTATAGGCTAATTTATGAAAAATCTTGTCATCTTCCAGTAAAGATGGAACACAGAGTTTATTGAGCCATAAAAACCTTGAACTTCAATTTGAAACTTGCTGGTAGCAATAGGAAATTGGACTTGAAGAGACAAGAAGAGATGTGTATGAAAGTACTCCAACGCTGAAAAGTGGCTGGAGCATTACACAATCCAAAATACATTATTTTATAAGCAAAAGTGCTAAAGGGACATGTAAAAGTGGTTTCCTCTTGATCATCAATTGCTATTTCAATCTGGATATAGCCGGAATATCCATCAAAAAAAAAATAATATGCATGACCGACTATTCTTTCTAAGACTTGATCTAGGAAAGGTAGGGAAAAATAGTATTTTCTGGTGAGAGAATTCAACTTTCGATAGTCAATACACATATGTCAACACGTGACTGTACACATAGGGATTAATTCATTTTCTTGGTTCCTCATGACCGTGACACCAGACTTTTTAGGTATTACCTGTGTTGGACTGACCCATTTACTATTAGATATATGATATATAATATCAGCGGCCCGGACTATTTCTTTAAAATGTGGATTCAACCTCTTTGCGGCTTTCAAGATGTTTGGAATCTTCCTCTAAGTATATATACAATGAGTACAAAGAACAAGAACCAAAATAAAAGAAAAAGAAACCAAGGGAAGAAGGAAAGAAAGAAAAAAAAAAAGAAAAAAAGAAGAAAAAGAAGAAAGAAAGTGTGGGTGCAAAAGTAAGAATTGTGATCCATTTCTTTCTCTAAAATGTAGAAATCCAACTCTAATATATACATTTTGAGTGTTGCATGTATTTAAAGTATGATAATTGGTATGTATTTGGATAGTGTATATATATATATATATATATATATATATATATATATATATATATATATATATATATATATATATATATATATATATATATATATATATATATATATATATATATATATATATATATATATATATATATATATATATATATATATTGTTTAGTATGAGTTTTGATTTAATGCATGAAGGATTCACCTTAATATTTGTGTGGGTATGTGAATTAAGTTAGAGTTGTATGAAAAATAGATGACTGAAATTGTTGTATGTGAGTTGAATTTTATTTAAGAAAGATTGTAGTTTGGTAGGTAATTAGGAATCTTGTGAATTGTGCTTGAATTTTCATGAATTTCATGGGTATGAGTAATTATAAGAAAGTATGCAATCTTATGATTTTATGGGAAATTATGTAGATTCAAGTATATTTTGGGTTATTATAGTTTTATGAGAAAACTTTAAATTGGATGTAATGGATTTTACTAGGTAATTTCACTCACTATGAATAGATTATTTTCAAGTGACTCGAATTGATCATAACTACTAGTTTAATTGATTCGAGAAATTAATATTATTAGGCATGGATGAGTTATTGAATGAACATGATTAAATTACGAAACTTGATTCAAGTAAACTAATTCGAGTAAGTGGTATTATTTATTAACACTCGAATGGGATTGTGCATAATGGGTGCCAGGTTCGGCGATGAGCACTATAAAGAATGCTGCTCAAAAAGCTCCGACAAAGGAGTCATCCATTAAATAAATTTTTTGCAAGGTATGTACGTATGCTAATCTTTGTTTTACCTATGTATAAATGTTTGATTGTTTGTGTGACTGTTTATATTATGGGTTCTATTGTAAATGAATGGCTTAAGTGTCATAGTGTTACAATAGGAATAAAATGTCTTCATGATGGATTATAATATTATGATTATATTGTCTGTGTGGCAAGCGGAGAGGAAAACTAAATGGTTTGAGACGTTAAGGTGTCGAAAGTCTATTTGACATATTTTATTTGCACAATCAAGACGTCTAAGGGACAAAAAACTAATTGTTAGAATGAGTTTTTTATGTGAGTACTAGTAAACCAAGTGTTCGAGTTTGTCTTTGTGATTGAGATAAGTTATAGTAGATTTTATCTAAGTGACGGGAGCTGAATTTATTGATGTTCTGTGAGTTGTTTTGAATGACGAATAAAGAGATACATGTTGTTTGAGTTGTCTGAGTGACGGACTTATACCAATATGGTGATAAATTGTGTTGTATTTTTTTGCCTGGGTGGCGAGACAGTTATCTCTGTGTGAGACTGTAGGGCAACGGAATAGGATATCGGGAATAAATTACGGAATCGCGAGTATTAAAATCCTACAGCTGAGCAAGATCATCTTATTATTTTCTTTGCTCTATTTCTGAAATCTTAAATGAGAACTCACTGAAAAAATTTCCTAAAATCTTATCAGGTAAACTATATACAAGCCTGTAGTCCACTATCGAAACTAGAGGTCTAGTCAAGAGCTATCGGGAAGGTCGCGTGTCAGTTTCTTATTTTTTTTCTTAAAAACCTTTTGGGTGGTACATGATGTAAGTATTTTTGTTCTCCCTTTTGGCGTGTAAACAACACTTTTAAATATTTTTTTTGGGTTTTGTATATATTCCATGGTAGTGAGTCGGTGTGCCGTGCATGTGCGACTTTTTTTATTAAAAAGTGATTTTAAGATAGATATTTCCAGAATGAGTTTTTCTTTTAATACAATGCTTTTACTAATAGTAGGATCTACTAAATTTTATTTCTCAATAATAATATAGTAGAATTGGGGTGTTACAATTTTTGGTATCAGAGCTTAGGTTTATAGTGTGACGTCCCTAAAATCGGGGGTCATTTGTCAACTCATCAACCCGCGAAAACACCCATGAATGCCACATAACTTGTCATCACGATACAACATCCCTTTTACCGGGATCACAAGAACTCAGTTTAGGCAGAGTCTCCCTTATACCGGGCACTCCCAAATGCATAACCTGTATACTTTTATTCACATGACCCATCCGAGGTCTAATATATCACAATTTATACTCCGTTATTGTCCATTTACATCATTTGAATAAAAGGACACAAAGTCCAAAAGCATGGAAAAACATTCTTCAGAAATTCAGATTTTTGAAAAATCAACCGGTAGATTTTTTTGGGGGCAAAAAGTGCGATTCCCCCTAGAAAACCCTCTAAATCTTTCTGTTACCTCAGTCGCTTGATGTCTGAAGGTGCAGGTTGTCGGCTCGTAGCGTAGGTTCTGATGATGCACAAAATTGTCTTGTGCAAAATCAACAGTCAAGAAGGTATAAGGGTGTAATTAATGAGCAATTAACAATCAATCAATGGCAATCAATGAATTAAAACTCTAAACAAAGAACCAACATAGGGATATATAGTGGTTCGGTCTCGAATAACCTACTCCACTTTCGGAAATGGTAGCGGTGGCCTGGTGTTCTTTATTGATGAATAAGAGTCGCCATAAGAGTATTCTCCGGGAGTATTACAGTGCTTGAGGAAAGAGAGAGAGAAAGAGAGAGATGTGTGTATGGAGCAGTATGTAAGGTACTGGAGGTGTTGGAGGCGTGCTTTTACCCTTGAGGGGGCTTACATTATATAGCTAGGGTAAGGCGGTGAGGCGGTGACGTGAGGAAGAGGTTTTCTGCTATTTTGGTAAGTACAATCATGGTAAGAGTAGACCTCTTTGGTAAGCACAGTTAAGGTATGAATAGATCTTCGTATCCCGACATTCTCTCTCTCGTGCTCCTATTCAGTCAGAGGAAAGTTTGATGTTGAGCTTGGACTTGATGGTGGAGTGGGCTGAACTTCATACTAGAGTACCAAGGCAGGAGGAGCAAAGAGGGGTAGGCGCCCAAGGGGCTCCCTAGTCGGCGCCCAATGGTTGGCGCCCATGTGCTTGGGTGACCCCTGCTTGGCTCCCCTTTGATCTCCCTTGCCCATTTGACTTCCTTCTGGGTTCCTCTAGGATGACTTGGGTTCCCTCTTGGATTTCTTAATATTTGGGCTTTTCTTGATTTATTTTTATCGGGCTTAGCCCGGTCAAATTCGGGCTCGTCATTTGCCCCCAATGCCCTAAGCCTCTGACTTCTTGCGAGAGGAAGGGGTTGAGGGCATGTGTTTCATCTTCGCTTGAGTGAGTAGAAATTTTCTTGCTTCCTATGGTGCTTTTTCATCTTCGGAGACTTACCGAATTTATCGGTATCGAATATAGAATTTTTTTCCTTTTTTTTTTGTCTTGGGCGTGGGCCCTCTTTTGAGCTAGAGGGAGAGCCGTTGTGGGTGCCACCTGGAGAGGTAGGGTGCTTTGATTGACGCCAAGAGGTTGGCAGGGCAACGCCAGAGGCCTTGAGTCTTGCTATGGGCAGCGTTCTCTGGTACTTGGTCATTAGCTGACCTCGTCTCTGATTACAGGCGTCCTGTTGATAGGGAGATGATGGAGACTCTCTGTGCTTTTAAGGTGGTGTCTTCTCCTCCTCCCAAGAGGGCGAGGTTTGATGCCCCCAGTGCATCTCTGTTAAGGTCCGATGGCCAGATTGCTTCCCGGGAGTGAGATTCGGTGGTGTCCCCATTCCTTCTCTGACTGAGACTCATGTGTGTATTAGAACTAGATGTTGTACTGCTGTAGGAGTTTGGGCTCCAGTGCAGACGGCTTGAGTTTCGAAAGTGTACCTGGCAAAAACAATGTTATCTCAACATTAAAATGTCTAACATGATTACTTGGAGAGAGAGACAGACTGTTTGCATGAGAGCAAAGTCTGAGCTGTGGACGTCTCGAGAGAAGGCCACATGAGCTGAGGCCGAGCTACGTATAGTGTCGGTGGATGGTTGCCGTGGCAGAGGCTTGTAAGGTGACTACTTGTGTGAGCACAGAGTCATAGAGGCCGAGTTACGTATAGTCTTGGGAGTTGGTTGCCGTAGCAGAGGCTTACTAGGTGACTACTTGCGCGAGAATAGAGTCATAGACCAAGCTACGTATAGTCTCGGGAGATGGCTGCCGTAGCAGAGGCTTACTAGGTGACTACTTGCGCCAGAGCAGAGTCATAGACCGAGCTACGTATATTCTCGGGAGATAGCTACCGTAGCAGAGGCTTACTAGGTGACTACTTGCGTGAGAGTAGAGTCATAGACCGAGCTACGTATAGTCTCGGGAGATGGCTGCCGTAGCTGAGGTTCATTCCATTGAGATGGAGATGAGGAGGCCGCTGAGGAGCTGGGCGCCTGAGGTGCGCCTGGTGAGATGGGACGAGACTCATCGTCTAGGCGACATCATTGGAGGTGTCCAAGGTGGAGAGGGCGAGACCCCTCGTCTGGGCGACTACTCTGCTGGGAGCTGTTTGTAAATTTTAGGAAAGCAAAATAATTCTGGACACAATAATCTTGGCAGAATTTTATTTCATAAAATAACAAATAACAAAATAAATCAACTAATAAAGGATAGATAAAATCTTTAGGTGCTTGGTGTCTTGTAAGTGGGCCAAGACTTCCCTGGTGAAGTTGGAGTCACCTCTTCTTAGCCCTTAGGCGATCGTCTGGATTTTTTCGAGGGGTTGCTGGCGTTCTCTATCATCCTGGTCCCGACCAGGTGGCGGGACTTGTCCTCTGCCAGCAACGTACTGCCTCAAGTGGCCACGCTGTATGAGCTCCTCGATCTGCCTTTTAAGATCAAAGCAATCGTCAGTGTCGTGGCCATGGTCGCGGTGGAAGCGACAGTACCTGCTGGAATTTCTGTGATTTGGAGCGGACTTCATTTTTTCGGGCCAACGGAGCTTGGGGTCATCTTGTATCTGGAATAGGATGTGCTCCACCGAGGCATTGAGTGGTGTGAGAGCTTGTCGCTCTCTCAGAGGTGGGGGACCAAGATGGTCCTTGACAGAGATTCTCTCTATCCTATTTCTTTTGTTCTCTACCTTCCACTTGTCTTCGCGGGTGTCCTTCCTTTTCTCCCCTCCTCGGGAGGACTCACCTCGACGGGCCTTGGTGATGTCCTCGGCATTCACATACTTCTGGGCCCTTGACAGCAGCTCGGGCATGCAAGAGGGCAGCTTCTTGAGGACAGAAAACATGAAACTGGAGGTACGAAGGCCGGCGATGAAGGCGGCCGGGGCTACCTTGTCATCTGGCTCCTCAATCTGGAGGACCTCCTCGTTGAAATGAGCGAGGTAGTCTCTAAGACTTTCATCCTTGTCTTGCTTGATGGTGAGCAGGTGGGTTACGGGCCTCTGATGTCGGTGTCCCCCAATGAAGTGGGAGATGAAAGATCTACTGAGTTCTGTGAAGGAGTGGATGGAAGAGGGCTTGATTTTGGAGAACTACTGGCGGGCAGACCCCTCAAGGTGGTAGGGAAGGCTCTGCACATAACCTCCTCAGGCACATTATGGAGTTACATGAGGGATTTGTAGGTGTCCAGGTGGTCAAGGGGGTTTTTGGTGCTGTTGAAGATCTCAATGGTGGGCATCTTGAACTTCGAGGGCAAAGGGTAATTGACAATATCAGCAGTAAAAGGCATATCAGTACGTCTTACCAAGTAGTCCACGGCTTTAGGCATCTGTGCCTTGATGGCGTTGAGGGCATCACCGAGTTGGTTCTGCACCTCTCTAATCTTCTCGTCCCACTGGTTGGGGACATCTTCAGTCGGATGATGGTTCTGGCTTTCATGATCGTCGTATTGGCTCTCGCCGTCTTCGTCCTCCTGCGTAGGCATGCGTGGAGAAGGAGGAACGCGCGAGCTCCCTGCGCGCTGAGGAGGAACTGCTGGGCGAGGAATGCCCTGATATGGCCTTGGGGCATTATGGCGAGGACCCCCGAGGTGAGGTGTTGTCTGATGCCCAGAAGGAAAGGGTTACTGCTCCTCTACCATTTGAGGGAGAGGCGCTCCTCCTGTAGGGTAAGAGGCGACGCCCCCTTGGGTGAGCATTAGCTGGATGATCTGCTGGTTCTGTTTCACCAGCAGTTGCATGGTCTGCAAGAGCTGTTGCTGTTGTCCAACGGCTGGAGTTGCCACGGCAGGGGGTTCCGAAGGTGCCAGGGGTGGCGAAGCCTCCTCCCGGTGGGCTGGGTTATTGTCTCCTGGTTGTTGAGACCTTAAGCTTGTAGTGATCACCATGGATTGAGATAACAGAAAGGTAGTAGAAACTTAGTCGATTCCCACAGACGGCGTCAAACTGATGATGCACAAAATTGTCTTGTGCAAAATCAATAGTCAAGAAGGTATAAGGGTGTAATTAATGAGCAATTAACAATCAATCAATGGCAATCAATGAATTAAAACTGTAAACAGAGAACCAACATAGGGATGTATAGTGGTTCAGTCTCGGATGACCTACTCCACTTTCGGGAATGGCAGTGGTGGCCTGGTGTTCTTTATTGATGAATAAGAGTTGCCGGAAGAGTATTCTCCAGGAGTATTACAGTGCTTGAGGAAAGAAAGAGAGAGAGATGTGTGTATGGTGCAGTATGTAAGGTACTGGAGGTGTTGGAGGCGTGCCTTTACCCTTGAGGGGGCTTACATTATATAGTTAGGGTAAGGCGGTGAGGCGGTGACGTGAGGAAGAGGTCTTTCACTATTTTGGTAAGTACAATCATGGTAAGAGTAGACCTCTTTGGTAAGCACAGTTAAGGTAGGAATAGATATTCGTATCCCGACATTCTCTCCCTCGTGCTCCTATTCAGTCGGAGGAAAGTTTGTTGTTGAGCTTGGACTTGATGGTGGAATGGGCTGAACTTCATACTGGAGTACCAAGGCAGGAGGAGCAAAGAGGGGTAGGCGCCCAAGGGGCTCCCTAGTCGGCGCCCAGGTGCGGGGTGCCCTATGGGCGGCGCCCATGTGCTCGAGTGACCCCTACTTGGCGCCCCTTTGATCTCCCTTGCCCATTTGACTTCCTTCTGGGTTCCTCTAGGATGACTTGGGCTCCCTCTTGGATTTCTTAATATTTGGGCTTTTCTCGATTTATTTTTATCGGGCTTAGCCCAGTCAAATTCGGGCTCGTCAGGTTCATCTCTGTCTCTCCATCTCGTGCTTGTGTGTGGGGGTATTGGGCTTGTCTATATATGAAATCGTCGTGCTTGACTTTGCTAAGGTTCATTTTTAATCATGATTCAATCCAGAATGCGCATTTTTGGCATGCTGAACTGAATCTGTGAACCCTTATTAGTCAATAATTGAATTGTAAGAAAGGCCAAGACTGTGGTGATGCCTCAATTTTGGTTTTGTACTTTACCCGTGCCAGCAGATATTTAAATTGTTTTGGTTAAGCCATAAAATTCTCATTATGATCGGTTCGCAAATTTCCAGTTGAATTTGGACATTATTTTACTCTGGTCTTGCAATTATTTGTTGGGATTGTTTCATGTTCATCTGGACATTGCCTCATCAAACCCAAAAATTTCTAATTTGCGCCAATCGCTTGATCCAACAATGGTTTGCCTATTTTATTTTTTATTTTTTCATAAAGATAGTTTATTTGGCATCTTGAATTGTCTCTTCTATTGTAAGTTTGGTGGGCTTTGCAGCATTTGGGAAAAAATTGTCTACACTTTTTCTTTTCTTTTCTTTTTGTTTTTCGCCATAAAAGTTTTAATCTATTACATTTACTCTACACTTGAATAATGTAGGACACTCTCTAGAGTTCTATTATTGGTCCATGTTCATCCCTTGGTTTTTCCCTCTGTTATGAATTTGTCTGTATAATCATTGAATTAAAACATTATATGTTTAGCTTTCTGTGCAAAAAATAGAACAATATGTGCTTCTTACTTCAGTGATGAAATTGACATGCATTGTGGTTAAATGTTGTTTTCTTCCATTTCGTTAAGAATTTGTAACAACTTCAGTGATCAGATATAATAAATTTTTTGTTAAACCACCAAAACATTTAAAGCTTAAGCTATTAGAGAGGGTGTAGCACAAGTGTTTATGTGCTTCAATACTTTTCTATCTTCAAATTTTAACTTACGAGAATAAATGTGTCAATGCAGGAACCCATACAATCACTTTTCATATCATGATTACCTGGGAGTTTTAAGTACAATATCCAATTGCTACGATTTTCTTCGTTCATTCTTTTGAAATGAAACTGGAAGGCATGGAATCTGTTGAAATAAAGGTTGAGTTGAATTAAGCATGAAAAACCTTGAATACCAGTATGTTTCCTTCTTCACCAATCCAAACCGGACTGAATTACTCTTTCAAGATCCTTACCAAACAATTATGTCATCATATAGTTCCACTACAGAGGTTCTCCATCGTTCAGGGCCCAATACTCCTTAAAACTTCTCTATTAACATATATCAATCCCTCCAACCAGGACTTTACTCCAATTTTAAGGTGTAGAAACCACTTGATCTTGTCCATAGCCTTAAATTCGGATGACATTGATGGTGACTCTGGCAACAAGAGATGTCATAAACCTAAAGTCCAAGGACAAACTCAGGAGAAAAGCTTTTGGGGAGCTGTCAGTTTGATTGTTGGTACTGATGTAGGGCCTAGAATGTTGGGTTTATCTGCAACAACCATTAAATTAGGCCCACTGCCTTCAACCCTTGCCATCATCATCTCATGGGTCTATGTCGTATCCTCTATCATACTTGTCGCGGAGCTTACAGTTGCTACCATGAAGGAAGACAATGTAGATGAGGTGAGCTTCATTGCCCTGGCAACAAAAGCTTTTGGAAGTCGTGCTGGTTCTTCCATTGCTTAGTTTATGCTTCCCTGAGTTTCTCTTTGTTGGTGGCATGCGTTTCAGGCATTGGTTCTATCGTCTCACAATGGTTTTCGCGGATGAGTTCTATAATTGCTCATGCCTTTTTTCCTTTTGTTGTTGGGGTTGTATTCTGGTCCTTTCCATTTAAGGCTATCGATGTTGCCAGCAGGTTTTTGTGCTTCCTCATGCTTTTCTCCCTAACTGCACTCGTGGCCATTGGTTTATCTGTTGGGAGAACCTACATAAAAGGCTCCTTTGCCTACACTTCATGGGTCTTTCTTCAGTCTTGCCTGCTATCCCTGTCACTGTACTCACGTTGGGGTTCTATGTAATCACCTCGTTTGTTTGCAAGATTTCTGGGAACACTGTAAATGAAGCTCGGAAAACAATATTCATTGGTGGGTTTGTTCCGTTGGTTATGGTTTTATCCTGGAATCTGATTGTTTTGGGGCTATCTGGGACACACGATGCCTCGTCCTCTGGAGACCCTATCTCACTCCTGTTCTCTATCAGCTCTGCTTCATCAGCAGTTCAAAGTTTTGCATTTTCAGCTTTGGCCACTAGCTTCATAGGTTATGTTGTTAGCTTTCCAAAATAGGTAGTCGATACCTTGGAGTTGATTTTTGAAAAATCCTACTCAAAAAAAAAAACTTGTAATCAATCTGGAACTGTATCTGTTGAGGATGGAGTTGGAAAAGTTGGTTTTGTTACCTATTCAGGTGAGCATTAACTTGGAAATGTGGGAAAGATTTCATATGGTGGATCAAGGCAAATTCTTGTTGGAGAAGTTAAATTGTTACCTGGTTTTAGGTTGTTAGACAACATTGTGACCCTATTTGCACTGGGTGTTCTGGTCCTCATTGTTAATGTTTATCAAAGAAAGAGAGAAAATATATTGATTGAATAATAACAGATCTGTATTACAACCAATTTATACTAGGGTAAAACATAGTAATATAAATGACTAATCTACCCTTAATGCTAATATACTAGATTACTCTAACATCCCCCCTCAAACTCATGATGTGATAGCATCCAACATCAAGAGTTTGCCAAGGAGAAAACGAAAGTGTGCGATAGTGTGGGATTTGGTGAAGAAATCAACCAACTGCATAGTAGAAGGAAGATATGGAAGAGAGATCGTGCCCAGCTGAAGATGATGGCGCACAAAGTGACAATCAATCTCTATATGTTTGGTGCGCTCATGAAACTCCGAGTTGTGAGCAATCTGGATAGCACTAGTGTTATCACAATACATAGGAGTAGATGTAGTCAAGGAAATGCCAAGATCAGCAAGCAACCAACGCAACCAAACGATCTCTGCTGTAGTAGATGCCATAGTACGGTACTCCGCTTCAGCAGAAGAGCGAGCTACAACAGTTTATTTCTTGCTTTTCTAGGAAATAAAAGAATCACCAAGAAAGAGACAAAAACCAGTGGTGGATTTGCGATCCATAGAGTCACCAGCCCAATCCGCATCAGAGTAAGCACAGAGCTCTAGAGACGAAGAAGAGGAAAATAATAAACTCTGATGTAACGTACCCCGTAGATATCGAAGAATCCAAATAACAGCAGACCAGTGAAGTATGGTAGGAGCAGCAACAAACTGACTAACCACATGAATCGCATAAGCAATATCTGGACAAGTAACAGTAAGATACACCAAACTCCCAACAATAGTACGATATAAGTTAAGATCAGGCATGAGAGAACCATCAGAGGAAGTATAACGAACATTAAGCTCCAAGGGTGTGTCAACAGTTCGAGTATCCGATAAGCATGCTCGCTGAATAACATATGAGGCATATTTTGACTGAGAAAGAAGATAACCCTTGGGAGAGGAAGCAACCTCAATCCCTAAGAAATATCGAAGTGGACCCAAATCTTTCATCTCAAAATAATCCTGTAACTGAGTTTTTAACAACTGAATGCCAGCATTGTCATCACCTGTAATAATCATGTCGTCCACATAAAGTAATAGAAGTATGAAACCAGAAGAAGTGGGTCGATGGAAGAGAGCAGAATCATGATCACTACCACAGAAGCCTAAGTCACATATAACTGAAGAAAATTTTGCAAACCATGCCCTCGGGGCCTGTTTAAGACCATATAAAGCCTTGTGAAGTTTGTACACATGACCAGGACTACAAGGCAACCTAGGAGGAGGAGACATATAGACCTCTTCAGACAAATCACCATGAAGGAAAGCATTTTTCACATCCATCTGGGATAGACTCCACTGACGAACAGCTGCCACAACAATTACTGTGCGAATCGTGGTCATCTTAGCCACTGGAGCAAAGGTCTCATCATATTCAAGCCCGTACTCTTGAGCAAAACCCTTGGCCACTAATTTAGCCTTATACCTTTCCACAGAACCATCAGATTGGATTTTGATTTTATAAACCCACTTACAACCAATGGGGCGTTTACCAGGAGGTAAAGGCACCAACTCCCAAGCTCGAGTCTTATGTAGTGCAGAAAGCTCCTCATCCATAGCCTGTTGCCAAAGAGGATCAAGTATAGCCTTCTTATAGGAGGTTGGTTCAGACAGAGAATGTATAGAAGTCAGGAAAGAACAAAAAGCAGAGGAATAACAAGAGTTGGACCAACCAAACCTGTCAGGACATTTCCGAGTGCGCTGAGGATAACGAGAAGTGTGATCCACGTTGTCAGAAATTGATTGGGAGCCAAGAGGTGCAGATGAGGGCACAACATCTGTGGAGGAGACAGTGAGAGTCCTACGAACATAAGTATGCACAATCGGGGGACGGGTAACAGATAAATCAGGCAAAGAAGAAGAAGAAGAAGAGGGAACATCAACCACAGTCATATCACCAACATAGGAATTGAGAGAAACACAAGAGGGAAAGGGATCAAGATAGATAAGATCAGATTTATGCAGAGACGAAGAACTAGATGGAATAGAGAAAAAAAGAATATGCCCCATGAAAACAACATGGCGAGAAACATAGAGTTTCTGTGTACTAGGATCATAACACCGAAATCCATTTTGTCCCTCACTGTAGCCAAGAAAAACACATAAGGCTAAACGAGCCGAGAGTTTTGTACGAATAACACTAGGTAGTAGAACAAAACATGTACATCCAAACACACGTAAGGAGAAATATTCAGGTGTCTTACCACATAACTTTTCAAAAGGTGAGACACTAGAATTGAGGATTGTAGGAATGCAATTAATCAGATGAACTGCTGTAAGAACTGCTTCTCCCCAAAAAGAGCTAGGGATACTGGATGACAACAATAGAGAACGAGATGTCTCAATAATGTGACGACGTTTCAGTTCTGCCACTCCATTCTGAGCAGGTGTGTCAGTACAAGAAGACTGAAAAACAGTACCATCAGATTTCAACAAATCACAAAAAGCACTAAAAGAATATTCTCCACCTTGATCACAGCGGAAACATTTGATGATAGAAGAATATTGAGTACGCACCATAGCACGAAAGGTAGAGAAAATGGAAAAGAACTCAGACCTACGTGTCATTAGATACACCCAACAATATCTGGTATGATCATCAATAAAAGAAACATAATATCTAGACCCCCCTTTAGTAGCAATAGGAGCTGGTCCCCAAATATCAGAATGTACAAGATCAAAAGGTGCAAGAGAACGAGAATTAATTTTATTGAAAGGTAATGCAGTAAATTTAGTCAACTTGCAGCCACTACAATCTGAAATATCATGACACTCTAAACTACCCAAACTACCAGTAGAAGCTAAAAATTTTAAACGAGAATGAGAAACATGACCTAAACGAGAATGCCATAAATAAAAATTAGACGATTTTGGACTCAATTGAAAAGAAAATAAATCAACAGTAGATGCAACAACTTCAGGGACATGAAGTTCATCCAACACATATAGCCCTCCATCTCTATGGCCTGTCCCAATCAGCTTCTTGGACCGTGGATCCTGCACAACACAACCAGTAGAAGAAAAATGAACTAAGAATCCCGAATCAAATAACTAACTAACATATATTAAGTTTAAAGTAAGTTGAGGAATATAGTAGACATCAGAAAGTGTAAGCTGAGAAGACACGATAGTTCCAACACCAGCCAATGACATTTGGGTGCCATTGGCTGCAAGGACAAATATAGAGGGAGGGGAAACAATAGAAACAAAGAAAGAAGAATCACTAGTCATATGATGGGTGGCACCTGAGTCTAAGACCCAGGCAGTTCGAGAGATACCTGAAGGTCCTGTAGTAAATGAACCTGTGGAAGGAGAAACTGATAGGGCACCTGGTTGATGAAGGGAAAGAAACTTCTGCAACTGATCAGCTATCAGAGTCATGCTGGGAGCTGATGGAAATGTCTCATCCACTGGTGAAGTAGCTGCGGCTGTATGACGATCTTTGGGCCTAAATGGCTACTGTAAGGCCCCTTTGGCATTCTTGTGAACCAATTTAGGAGATTGAGCCTTCTAGTGACCTTTCTCACGACAAAAACTACACTCATCTGAAGCAGCTTGACCCCGATATTTAGTCTGTGAATGAGGATTCCCTCTGGGTGGAACAGCCAGTACAGTCTGTGTAGGCAATGAAAGAAGACCCTTTCTAGAAAGAGTCTTAAGACGGACTTCTTCAGCCAGAAGTTCATTCACTATTGCATCGACTATGGGAAGTGGGAGACGATGGAGAATAGAACCCCGAAGGCCCTCAAAGTCATCTCTGAGGGCCATAAAAAATTGTACCAACCGCTGCTCCTCCCTAAAAGTACGATATACCATATGAGTACTTAATTTAACTGGCTCAGTAAGTGCTAACTGATCCCAAAATCCAGTCATAATCGAGTAGAACTCCTGTATGGTCTTATCACCCTGACGTGCAACTCGAATTTCATGCTCAAGCTGATATCTCTTTGCAAAATTGGACTGAACAAACAACGTAGCTAAATAATCCCAAATCTGTTTGGCTGTGTTAAACTTAGTCAAATGCACACCAATAGTCTGATCAACTAAGTTGTTAATCCAAGTGATAATTTTAGCATTGTTGACTTCCCAGGTATTCTTTAATTCAGTATATTTCTTTGCCTTCGAATCTGTTGGAGCTTGCAAATCACCACTAACATAACTCCACATCTCTTTCCCCAACAGAAAATTCTTCATAACATAAGACCAATATACATAGTTTTCACCATTTAATCTGATACTAATAGCTTGAAGGGAATCGGAATGTTCACTTGCCATGTTAACAAGAAGTCTCACTAAAATAAGTCTCAGCAAAATAATACCCAAGTAAAGCAGAAACCAACAATAAACCCGGTAACCCAGCAACCAAAAATAAGCAACCCAACAACACAGGCAATCCAGCAGCACCCATCAACAAAAATAAGCAATCCGACAACACTAATCACAGCAACACCAGCAACACCACAAGAAACCCAGCAAATCACGAAACCAGAATCAATCAACCCAGCACAGGAAATCAAGCAACCCAGCAACACCAGGCGACCACAAGAAACAAAAACAAGAACCGATTCACAGAGAAGCAAGAATCAATCAGCCGATCACAAGTAATCAACAAAACAGACCAAAAATTCACCAAAGGGCAAGCAAGAAACCAGGGGGCAGTCGTTAGAAACAAGAACCCGGAAACCAGAGGCAATCGGTGGAGTTGGCGCACTGTGAAGACAAGAAACCAAAAGGCAGCAAACTTACTAGATTAACTCGAAGCAAGAAAGGAAGCACATCACCGAGAAACCCATGAGAAATTGACCAAGATAGTGGTATTCACAGCCGGAGTCTGATGACGTCATCGCCGGCGATGATGACGTCTGTTTGTCGTCGAGTTTCACGTCGGGTTCACTGTTTCACGTCGTCGGGTTCATCGTTCATCAGGTCTTCTCTTCTTCTTCTAGACTTTAATCATGATTTATTATTTGAGTTTAGAGATTAAGGCTCTGATACCATGTTAATGTTTATCAAAGAAAGAGAGAAAATATATTGATTGAATAATAACAGATCTGTATTACAACCAATTTATACTAGGGTAAAACAGAGTAATATAAATGACTAATCTACCCTTAATGCTAATATACTAGATTACTCTAATACTCATAGCATCTCTCTCTCACTCAACCTTCTCAAGAGCACTTGACTTCGCTGGGATCTATGCTAATTGCTTTCTGTTTGGCATCCTTCCTCCAGTAGTGGCATACATTTACCAATCAAGGAAGAAACTTAGGTATGTCAAAATATCCGAATCCAGCTACTTGCTTGAAAGTTGAAACAATTAACAAATCCTTGCTTCACTAATTGTCATGTAAGTAATATGTTTTAACTCTTCCGAATTCTGTAAGAATAAAATTAAGTTTTAAAACTTTTATTTCCATTTTAATTATGTTTAAATTGTGATTTTCAGTTACAAATCTTTTGGTCCTATTTAGTGTATATTCAAGAATAATAATTATTGACCTTAATATTGTTTTATAGCTATTCAAGAGCACATAGTTAAATACCTTGAAAGTATATCATGTGTAGGTTACACATGTGTAAGCCAACGGTCAAGAGCATTGAAGGACAGTAACCATGTGTAGGCTACACACATGCTATATATAGTGGCTTGGAAAAATTCTTTTGAAAAATACACACCGAATTCAACTTTTCAATATAACTCAGTACATTTTTCCTTACCCCACCTTCCAGCTACGAAGTCAAGTTTCTTACAATTGCTTGTTGTCAAGTTTTTTATACTTGGCCTACTTTTCTATTATCATCTATTATTTTGGTTTTGGGCAACTCGATTCGAGTCAGATTCATCCTAACCTTCCAGTGGACGTGACCATTGAGGAGGTGCTGCTGCGAGCGTCTGGGTTGGATCTTGGAGTCGCTGGTGTCCGTCAGTACCCTCACGTGGGGAGGCTCAGCTGCTTTAGGACAGTGATCACACGCCTCTCGGACTCGCAGGCCAGCTCTTTCTAAATATATTTATTTGGTTTATATAGATTGCATGTTTATACATGTCCTGTATTTATTTAAATTGCATGTTATATTTTTAATGATCGAACTACTGTTTGCATGCTTTATTTTGAGTTTTAGATTACAACACTCTTAGTTATTTTGCTCACGTCATAAATCTAATGTTTGTTGATTTGGCCAAAAATCCAATAGCTATTTTTCTTAATTCTAATGGTAAATTTATGTGTCAGATTTATAATTGTTATTACAATCTAAAGCAGCTGAAAGATGAAGAACAATTCTGAATACTCTGCATAATATGTTTTATATGTTTTATTAAGTATAACAAGATCAATGAGCATGGCTATGTTAAAGATCTCCCGTGTCAAAGATGCAGCAAGGTAATAAACTGAACTATGAAATGGATATTGGTACCATAAATACGCCTAAAGCTATGGTGCGATTTGCCTCTGTAAGTATGGTTAACCAAAATACAGAATCAAACCATCCAAGAAAAGACACAAGGCATTCAACCAAATAGCACACTAAAAGTTGAGCCCCTTCCTAGTTTGGGAGCCCACACACCATCTAAAAAGTTACAGTTTTGTTTAATTTTTATCAATAACTTTATTAAGAAAACTCTAACAATAATAACAGAAACAAGTAATCTTCCATGATTTTTACTCATGATTTCTATATTCATTGTTTGCAACCTTCTTATTGCTTTTGTTACTTGTAACACCACAAAATCGACCATATATGAAAATATGTATGTACATACATATACACATGCATATATCAACTCATTTCAAATAACATATAGCATATTTTGAAAAAAGAAGGAAACTAACTCAATTTCTAATTTTCCCGGCTACATACATGTCAGGGTTCTAACGTGACTAAGAAAGACAATATGGGAGGTCCTTGTCACAGCTGCAGATACTCTGCTGCCTTGATAATAGGCTCATTCCAAAATAAATCTTTAAAATCTTTTGAAATTCTAATAGCAATCACACTAGTGTGCCCCAAGGAAAAAAAAAATTATGCAACACCACAACCATCGATTGAATTATATTTACAAGTAACCGTCAAAAGTAAAATTTCAATCAGATTAAATTTAAGTAGCCTTATTTTGATGTGACCAATGATAGGCTCTGCTATACCCATTGTTAACGCTAGTGACTTCACCTTAAGTAACATCCAATAGTCGTACATGAAGTCGAAAGCAAAACAAGAAAATGGATTAGAAAAAACTACAACTGCATTAGTTCATTATACCATGGATCTTGTCAAACAAGATGGCACTCTCTCTTTGAAAATCTATGTCTATAATTTATTTATAACTTTTGCGCTTCTTATAGCATAAGAATTCCCACAAAAGCACAGCATGTGATAAAGAGGAAATTATCAACAAGAAAGCTCTGCCATAGGTTGCCAACAAGTGACACCGACATTAGCTCAAAGGCAAATTTGAGATTATTGCTTCTTTTTATTTTCTGTTTTCTGTTCCCCTAAAGTCCCTAGACCAGGCTGGTGGTATAACCTCTAACAGGGAGTAGAGACTAATAATAGGTCAGATTGTATCATCTACATATTGAAAGCTCTCATTATCTCTACTGGTAGCGTGCACCCAAATAACTAACAAAGACGAGTTTTGGAAATACCGTGGAATTGGAAGCTCGTGAAATTTGAAGCCTAATCATTTGTCATTAATTGACGGAGTAACATTTCTTCTTACCTTTTAGAAATGAGTTCTAAGTAGACCATTAGGTTAAAAGAAATTTAATTTTATTCTACTCTTAAAGAGTTACAACTAGGAAGAGTTCTATTTTAAATTTTGACAAAACAACATAATTTCCAATAAAAAAAAATGAGAGGAAAAGGTAATATGAATAATTTAATATGTTTTGAGAATATATGAGATTATGCAAATGATTTATCCATAGTGTTGATTGCAAGCGATTTCATGTTGTCATATATATTGAGGCAACAAGGAATAGAATTATACACATTTGGTTCCACACTTTATCATCCTCTACTTTAGTCCTATTTCAATGTGACATATATCCATATGAAGAGTTAAAGAAATCAAGCACAAAAGAAAATTGAGAGAGCAATAAGGAGGAAATAATTGTACCTTAAACAAATGTGTCAAGAGGAACTCAATCTACCACCACACGAATATTTGAGTCATGGCTCTTGTGTGTAATCGAAGAGGTGTATAAGGAGCATGCAATTCTTCATTCGAACGTTAGTATATTTATTATCGCATGAGGCAAGTAGATGTTAACTAAAGTTTCAAAATTAGTGGGGACCTAATAGTTATTTGGGGAATGTTAGATCTATCAATGTGTGTCCATATGTTTATTCTATAAATTAAGGACACGTCTATTATTATTGGAGATATTATCTTTGTGATTAAGGTGTTTACACTTCATTACATGAACATATACATGTGATATCTAATTAGTCTAAAATCACATTAGTTAGAGGAACCTTTGAGATGGAAATCATGTAATATGTGTGTTGATATCGGGATATATGGTTTGGTCCAATAAAAGAAAAATGGAAACTTTCCATTTAAATAATATTGATTGATTGTTTAGAAAGAACACTTTTATTGAAAAAGAAAATTTTTGAGGTAAGTTAAAGTGTATTTAAATTATCCTTTGAGATGTTGAGATGGAATGGGTGTGCCAGTTTTGGTATGGTCAAGATAGCATTGAGTAAACCAATAGTCCAACAAATGAACAAGAGGCGACCTTTAACAAAATTAAGCATGGTTCTATATTTACTAAATTGAGATATATTTGTGTTATGTGTACATGCAAGCCTCAAGTTCACTTTTCCCTTGAATTCAATTTATTCAATATGTTGGGCAAGAAATTCTTGCAATGTGGGGGTTGATGCAATGCTACTTTTATGAAGCATGGGTCAATTTGTTATGAGAATTCTTGGAAATGTGGGGGTAAAATTTAAGATAATAAAATATGAAGAACCTGTTGAATTTGCTTAATGTTGTTATAATCTTTCATTTGGAGAGATGTTTATATAAATTGTTTCATATCTAAGGGTTTTCAAATAAATGCACTTTAATGTGTTTTTGTAAGTGTTATTTGAAAGACAGGTTCAAATCAGTGAGAAGATATGACGGTGTGCACACCCAGAGACACGAACATGTGAAGAGTAACTATTCTGCTATTTATAAAATCTCAGCTAAACAGAGCTGACAAATGAATTAAAAAGCTTTCCAGGAAAGCTATGAGACACAAATATATAAAGGCTGATTAATTTAATCAGTGAGCTTTCGAGGAAAGCCTTACTTTTGAGAAAAGTTGTCTCAAGAACTGTCGAGGGGGATGTGCTTAAGCCCGCAAGGGAGTCACCTAGGGAGGTAACCCAACTTCTGTGATTGGGGACCCCATGAAGGAAGTTCAATGGGTAGAAACAATCCATATTGCGTGACTCATTAGCACCGTTATTGAGAAAATATCCTAAGAGGAGATATTTTCATGCTCATCCTTATGGCAGAGGTGCATATGTAGTGTGACGGTAAGGAAGGATTTTATCCTGAATGAGACCGAGGCAGGAACACTCCTGCAGGGTATTGTGCACATGTACCCTTGGAGGGCTCACCTAAGTGAGAGTAGTCGTGAGGCCGCGACTATGAGAATTGGGCTATTCTCTAGAAACCTCATGAGAATCAAGATCAAGTGCAAGGCCATTAATAGCACTGACCCGCGAATCTTGACCAATAGAGAGCCCAATTTAATTAAGCTATCAGTTTAATTATTATTGTATCAATTTGGTCTCTAAAGTATTCAATTCGTATTTTTTTTGTCTTTACATAGACGAACCGTTAAGTTTTTGATGGAATGATTATGTGTTGGGCACGTGATATAGTTTAAAAAAAAGACACGTGATTGCTTCTGTCAAAACAATAGACAGATTGTCTGATTAGGGACCAAAGTGACACGAATTGAATATTTTAAGGACCAAATTGATAAAATTAATACCATGAAAACTAAATTAATAAAAAATGCATACTTCAGGGATAAAAAATGCTTATTAAGCTTTAATTAATACTACATAAAAATTTGATTCCATTGTTCGAATGTAAACAAACATTGTGATTGGTAAAATCACTCACAAAAAATGCCATGTGAGCCTCAAATGGTATTTTTCATTACTAATTTAAAAATTTATTCTCCATTGTACCATTTAAATTGAACTTGAAAATTTTATGAATATAACTGACGAAGTTAGTAGTTGATGAAGCACGAATGTAACATTGCGTGCCGAACCAAAAATATATGTAACCATTTTCTCAAAGTCAGATCACCAATACTGGTCGATGCGCCATTTGAACAAATACTAGGTCTCATTTGCATTCTTGAAAAGAGTTTAATACTGAGTGAATTTAATACATAAGTAAATTTGGCTCCATTTTTCACTATGTAAATATTATAGTTTGGTAATATCTTTTAATACTGAGTGAATTTAATACATAAGTAAATTTGGCTCCATTTGTCTTATTTGACTCTATCTTTTTGAATGAAAATTGACAAAGAGTCAAGACAAAGTGAAACAAATAACATAATTTGAAGGTCAAAGTGAAATAATTACATTGTTAATTGGGGCGATGTAAAACTAATTACATTGTTAATGGTAAGATGTGAAAAATATAATAGTTAAAAGTACAATATAAAATTAGGATCATAATTGAGGTGATAAAAGTGTAATTTACCTTCTGTCACGCATCACGATGGAATCAGAGAAACCGACATACCAAGGTTGCATTTATGTCTCCAACTACACATTAACAACAGGAAAATGGTTTGATATTATAATATTTAAACAAAACACCCTCAAACTTATCCTACATCGGAAAGTGACAATAAGAAAAGGATGAGTGGGAGTGGGAGTGGGAGGCTTGTCATCAGTCGGCCTTATTTGACTTTCGCGTGGCCGCCTTAGCTGTCATGAAAGAGAGGCAAGCACGTGAAGTTGCAGTGAATTAACGCGTGAAGCTGTAGCGAAATAGTGACGAAAGAAGCTGCAATTTTGGAAGTATAGTACAAATTTTGAATTGGGTAAACGTGAATCTGTGAATTTAGAGTGGAACCATGAATTTATACTAATGATTGGACTATGATATCGAAAAAAAATTATAATTTATGTATGTTTTTATCACTGTGATAGTACGTATTTTATTATTTTTTTTTAGTACTATAACAAAAGTAGGGGTGACAAATGAGTGGGTTGGGTTGGTTATGAGTTGGGTTAAATTGGATTGGGTTAAAATAAATCTAATCCTTTATTCACTCACCTAGTAAATGGGTTATAATGGGTTGGGTTTATAACAGGTTGGGTTAAACCGATTAACCCATAAAATAATTAAAATTTTTAATAGAAACATTAGTACACCAAACCACAAACACATATACACATTAGTAATAAATCAAAATATAAATATACACACACATTACTAGGTGGTATGTTTAAGCATACGGTATCACCGAATTTTTTTTTAATTTTTTTAAAATTTTTTTTTTTCTTTGTATTATATTTAAGCGTACAGTGTTACCGATTTTTTTTTAAAAAATTATTTTGATTTTTTTTCTTGTATTATGTTTAAAAATACGGTGTCACCGGTTTTTTTTTTTAATTTTTTTTTAAAAAAATTATATTGAATTTTTTCTTTGTATTATGTTTAAGCGTACATCGTTACCGATTTTTAAAAAAAATTTTTTTTTTAAAATTATTTTGAATTTTTTTTCTTGTATTATGTTTAAGTGTACGGTGTTACCGGTTTTTTTTTTTAATTTTTTTAAAAAAAAATTATTTTAAATTTTTTCTTTGTATTATGTTTAAGCGTATAGTGTTACCGATTTTTAAAAAAAAAAATTTTTTTTGAATTTTTTTCTTGTATTATGTTTAAACATACGGTGTTACCGATTTTTTTTTTTAAAATTATTTTGAATTTTTTCTTTATATTATGTTTAAGCGTACGGTGTTACCGATTCGTGGGTCATGGATCAACCCATGGGTTGTGGTTTACCCATGGATTGAGTTAGCTCATGGGTCATGGGTCGATCCGTGAGTCATGGGTCGACCCGTGGGTCATGTGTGGTGTATTAGTGTGTGTGTTTTTGGTGTACTAGTGTGTATGTTTTGGTGTATTAGTGTGTATGTGTGTATTTTTTGGTGTAATAGTGTGTGTATTTTTTGGTATATTAGTATATTTATTTAATTTTATTGTTTGTGTTATTTAATGAAAAGATAAATATTCAACTCAATGGGTACCCATTTGTAATCCATATTAACCCACTTAATTAAAATGATTCATATTATCCAACCCATTTAGAACCATATTAATTAATATATGTATCCAACCCATTTATTTATGGGCAGGTTAGACGGATTAATGGGTAATATGTTAAGATTGTCACCTCTAATTGGGAGTTAAGTGAGATCTCCAACTTCCGCTTATCAGTGGATAAAATAGAAGTGGTGGCCAATAAAATCCATTTCAAGAGTTGAGGAGGTAACATAAGAAACTCCAAATAGTTGATCAGGGGATAAAGTGAGATCGGGGCCATGGAGTCAGGGGTAATTTACACATAATAATGATACAAGACATTAAGTCAGCCGTGTTGGGTGGATAGTTGACTGGCTTGTGCATTTCTAGATCAAATTGAATAGTCATGATTTTGAAGGCTTGACTTGTAAACTATCCAAAGGCCTCAACCCTCTATTTAATCTGACACCACTTTGCCATGAAATAGAAAAAAGAAGAAGTATATATATATATCAGAATCATAATAACTACACAGCTACAGATCAGAAGTTAAATATGAAGGAATCAAAGGGTTTGCAGAGTTGGGTGGTAATGTTAGGTCTTTTGTGGTTTTGTGGTGTTGGGTGTTTTGGATGTTGGGAGGAAGAGAGGGTTGCTCTCTTGCAATTCAAAGCTTCCATAAACTACCCAAATGGAACTTCTTTGCCTTCTTGGGAGGACAGAGTGGAAGGTCATAACAGTATGGAGAGCGACTGTTGTTTTTGGGAAGGAGTTGAATGCAACGAGACCACAGCTCATGTAATTAAGCTTTCCCTTGAATCTACAAGGAACCGGCGTTTAGGAGATTGGTATTTCAATGCCTCTTTGTTTCTTCCCTTTAAAGAGCTCCGAAAGCTTGACTTATCTAATAACCAGCTTGTTGATTGGGCCGCAAATGAAGGTCTATATTTTATTTTTTTAACAAACTAATAAGCATGTGGAGCTATGAATTTATATGATTTAGGGGTTTTTTCTCTGAAATATGAAATTCTTGGCAGGTTTTGAAAGATTATCTGGGTTGAGCAAGCTGGAGGTCCTTCTGTTGGATGAGAATGGCTACAATAACAACATCCTATCATCTCTCGGAGTGCTTTCATCACTTAAGAGATTATATATAAGCTTCAACATTTTGAATGGATCTATTCACCTACAAGGTATGAAAGAGATCTTAACAACATTTATTTATGTACTAGAATTGCAACAAATGGCCTTTTCTCCACTGCTTCTGCTTGGAACCATATCAAGGGAACTAGTCCAAAAACCTCTTGGTCCAAGCTTCTCTGGTACAGTCAATCCATCCCCAGGTTGAGCTTCATTCTTTGGTTGGCCATCAAGCAAAGGCTCTCTACCAAGGATAGAATCCATGATCCTTCTAACCAGACTAGCTTGGAATGTATGCTTTGCAGGCGTCACCCTGAATCCCACTTTCACCTCTTCTTTGAATGTACCTATTCTCATGGCCTACGGACCTCTATCCTGGCTTGTAGTCAAATCCAATGGACACCAAGACCCTGGTCTCCTTTTATTGAATAGGCAGCTACCAATTGGAAGAAGTCCATACTTTCAGTGATTTTAAAACTGAGCTTGTCTGCCACTGTCTACCACATTTGGTTGGAAAGGAAGTTCAAAATTTATGCCAATCAATATAGGGATAGGAACTCCTTGCTCCTGGTCATCAAGCAAGCCATTAAGGATAGGCTTTTCTCTGTCGGGTTCAAGAACTCTGTTTTGAACCTTAGACTTCTGCAATTATGGGATCTTCCTCCTTCCTGCTTGGACTGATCTTTCTTCCTGTAATGTTTTTCACTTTCCATTGGATGCTCAGGTTATGAATTTGTGGGGAAGTACTGACCATGGCCTATACTTCCCCATAAATACTTTTGTGTTGCATCTCTGCTACCTTTTGCTTCTTTCATGACCTGTTTTGCTACTGTGTTGTGACTTTGCCTTGTAAAGCTACAAAATTTACTTTCCGGGGAATTGCAATGAAATAGGGCAGTAGCCTAAGAGATCAGTATGCTTACCATAAAAAAAAAATAATATACTAGTGAACTTCCAGATAACAAATATATCTTGTTTTATATGTAGACTTGTCTGCTATGAGCAACCTAGAGGAGCTGGATTTGAGTGACAACCAAATTGACAGCCTCACGACCATAAGAGGTATAAATGATATGTCGAATGAATGTTGTTTTCATTCTCTTCATCTGCAGGGTTCAACTCGAAGTAGAGACTATAGATAACATTGTAATATTTTGCACTCAGGTATGAAGAGCTTGAGCAAGTTACAGGTTCTCGGCTTGAAAGGCAACAACATATTTAATGCTAGTGTTTTGCACTCACTAGGAGCATTGCCATCTCTTAGGGTGTTAAATCTTACCGTGGAGGGTATGGTCACCGAAAAAGGTAAGGGAAACTGCTGTTGATGATTACCCCGGAGGGACGGGAACAAGAGTAATGCTATGTAACCAAAATCTGCAACCCAAATTTGCATCCCAAATGAAGGGGACCATTAGATCAATGGGTCCCATTTAAAAAAGTTAACAGGACCCATTCATCCAATAGTCATTTTTCATTTGGGATACAAATTTGGGTTACAAATTTGAGTTATATAGTATTTCTCCGGGGACAATAGGTTAACCTTATTTTTTGTTTTTTTGAGAGTAAAACCAAAATATTTACTTAATTTGTTGACTTAAGAATGTGATAGTATTATGGTCTAACAGTGTTGTTCTCCATTGGGACTCCATCACTTGACACATTACTATGTCAATAAATTAAAAAGAAACGTATAAATTTTTAAATTTTTTTGCCCAAATTTTAAGTATTTATGACTAATTATACTTCTCTATTTTCTTAAACAGAAAAGCATAAGTTTTCAATTTTCGGCCTTATACTAAACTGTTTTTCAGTTTCGTCTTTCAAGTTTCGGCTAGTCGCTACATGGCATCCAAATTTTGGTGCACGCGAAAATTCTCAAAGGAAAATAAAATAGGCGTGCCACAAATGAGCAAACATTAAAATTCTAGAGTGAACTTTGTACCTTAAAAGATATTCTGATTCTTAATTTACATTATAAAATATTAAAAATTTTATATTACAACCTCAATTAAATAAACAGGTTCGTTGCTTTGTCTGACAATTTTTGTAATACTCAATTTTAATTATGTTACATGAAAATTTGGTAATCAATTTTTTAGACATCTAGTGATGCTTTCTGGGGGTAAGAAGTGTAATTTTCAAAATTTCTTGGTGCTTGGTATCTGATCATCTATCATATGAGTACTACTACTATCATGAGATACTAATTGTTTAGTCATCTTGATTTCATATATAATTCTGTTTGAATTTATTTTTAATACAGAGTTGGGTGAATTCTACAACTTGGAGCTCTTAAATTTGGATAATTCATTCATCCAAGGGAGCTTTCTTCATAAAACTGGCGTGATGACTTCTCTAAAGGTTTTGTCATTGTCTAATTGTCGGCTCCATGGCAATCTACCAGCACATGAAGGTATATATATGAGTTGATTCGCAAAATCCTTGTACTGTTGCTTTGCTGTTGTTCATTGACTAATTGGATGATGTCCTTTACCTACCAAGTAGTTGGTATATAACAAACTAATAAGAATAAGATCATAAAATAAACTTTTTATATATACGAATAATAATTCAAGCTAACCATCACTTCTTACTTGTCACAGGATTATGTGAACTGAAGGACCTTGAAGTGCTAGACCTTAGTGACAATGATTTTGAGGGGATACTTCCTTCGTGTATGGGAAACTTGACATCTCTCCGTATATTGGATCTCTCCTTTAATAGGTTCCATGGGAATACTGCCCAATCTCCTCTTGTTAGTCTCATTTCACTTGAATACCTTTCCATTTCATATAACCACTTCATGATTCGGTCCTCATTTGTCTCATTTTCTAACCATTCAAAGCTTGAGTTCATTTTAAGTGATAATAATGTAGCAGAGATAGAAGATGAATCTCAATCCTGGATTCCAAGATTCCAACTGAAGGTTTTTAGGTTGTCAAATTGTAGTGGTGTTGATATGATACCCTCTTTCTTATATTACCAAAATGACCTGAGAGTAATTGATCTCTCTCGCAACAACTTATCGGGGAATTTCCCCTTCTGGTTGTTAGAGAACAATACCAAATTGGAAGCACTTCACCTACAACATAACTCTTTCACAAGGCCTTTTCGATTGCCTTCTTATCCTAGGCCTCGTACTTTGGAATTAGATGTTTCTAACAATTGCATAGATGGTCAAATTCCTATAAATTTAAATGTGATCTTTCCAAGCTTAGAGAGTTTGAACTTGTCCAATAATATGTTTGAAGGTCATATTCCTCCCTCTTTTGGTGATAGTAGGTCTTTACATTTCTTAGACTTGTCCAACAATAACTTGTCTGGAGGAATACCAGAACATTTGGCCATGGGTAACAACTTATTTTTCCTCAAACTATCAAACAATTGCTTGCGTGGTCGAATATCTACCAATTTCTTCAATTTGACCAGTTTGCAATGGTTATATTTGGACAACAACTCCTTTATTGGAAAGATACCAGATGGCTTGTCTAATGCCTCTTGGTTGGAGGTTGTGAATATTAGAAATAACTATTTGTCTGGTGTGCTTCCACAATGGATAGGGAATATTTCAGGGTTGGTGGAAATAAGCTTAGCCAAAAATCAGCTTCAAGGTCCCATTCCATTTGAGTTGTGCAAACTTGACGAGCTTCTATTTCTAGATCTTTCTGAAAATAGCTTATCAGGCTCTCTACCAGCTTGTTTTAACCCTCCATACATTACTCATGTTCATCTGAGTAAAAATAGATTGAGTGGTCCATTGACTCGTGCATTCTATGACAACTCTCAGTTGGTGACATTAGACCTTGGATATAACAACCTAACTAGTAAAATTCCAGATTGGATAGGCAACCTTTCTGCATTGAGTGTTCTTATCTTGAAAGGTAACTCACTTAGAGGCAGCATTCCCACTGAATTATGCCACTTGAAGCAAATAAGCCTGATCGATGTTTCTCAGAATAGTCTTTCTGGCTCTATTCCTCGTTGCCTGGCTAACATGACTTTTGGGTCAAACAATACCAAATCTTTTACAGGGACGGTTTATTATCCAAGTTCATTGATGGGAGAGTACCACCAGAGCTTTAAGTATTCATCAGATCCTGATCCAATAACTTTGTCGAATGTCAAAGAAAATGTGGAGTTTACTACTAAGAGTATATCCTATTCATACGAGGGTAGTGTCCTGGATTTGATGTCAGGAATTGATTTTTCTTGCAACCAATTAATAGGTGAAATACCACCAGAAATTGGGAACATAAATCAGCTCCACACATTAAATCTATCCCACAACAATCTCACTGGATCAATTCCAGCAACATTTTCAAACCTAAGACATATTGAGAGTTTAGATCTTTCCTATAACCACTTGAACGGAAGTATCCCCTCTAAATTTATTGAGTTGAACTCCTTGGAGGTCTTCAGTGTAGCACACAACAACTTATCTGGTAAAACTCCAGATTTCAAAGCTCAATTTGCCACCTTTAATGAGAGCAGTTACGAGGGAAATCCTTATCTTTGTGGACCTCCATTACATAACTATTGCACCGATATCCAAGCACCATCGCCAATTCCAAAAGATTCAAAGGATGAGAAAAATGATGGTGGTTTCATTGACATGGATGTTTTTCATGTGAGTTTTTTTGTGTCTTATATAATGGTGTTGTTAGGAACATTAGCAGTTCTTTATGTAAACCCTGACTGGCGAAGGGCATGGCTCCATTTCATTGCAGTGTGTATGACCTCTTGCTACTATTTTGTTATCGATAGTTTTCGTAAGCTGTTTAACTATAGGAATGTGTAATTATTTTATCTAGATTATTGATTATATGTACCCTTAATGTTAGGGAAGGTGTTGTACTGTGTTAAAATTTCCAACATATAATGGTTTAGATTTTACACTTCTATCCTTGGAATATTTGTTATTGTCAAAAATTTTCCTTTATGCATGTTGTCTAAAGTTTTCATTTACTCATTCTACTTATGTAGTCCATGAAAGTAAAAGGTGGAGCTACAAAAGTGTTCATTTCTTGCCCTCAATTAACCAGCTGATAATTTACATAAAAATGAACCAATTGTTAATTTACATAACAATTTAGTTGCACAAATAATCATTGTATAGCTTTCCTACATGAGTTTGGTAGACAAAATATTAAAGGTTAATTAGTAGTTGGGTTCAGAAAAAAGTTACTTCCCTAAGGGTTATAAATATGCTCATAACCTCATGTTTTTGGACCAATCATATTTGTTTCCCGATCGAAATAGGTTAAAGATGTCTGATTTATTTTATAAACAAACTTCCAATATTTCCCAATCATCTTGATACTTATTTGCGCACTTCATTGATTAGATCCTTGTATCGTAAATCAAAGGATTGGATAGAAAACCTTTCTACATTGAGTGTTCTTATCTTGAAAGGTAACTTATTTAGAGGCAACACTCCCACTGAATTATGCCACTTGGAGCAAATAAGCCTAATCGATGTTTCTTAGCATCGTCTTTCTGGTTCTATTCCTCGTTGCCTGACTAACACGACTTCTAAGTCAAACGATACCAAATCTTTTAGAGGGCCGGTTTATTATCCAGGACAATTGACGGGTGAGCAATACCACTAGAGCTTTAAGTATTCATCAGATCCGGATCCAATAACCTTGTCGAATGTCAAAGAAAATGTGGAGTTCACTTCTAATTGTATATCCTATTCATACGAGGGTAGTGTCCTCGATTTGATGGCAAGAATTGACTTTTCTTGCAACCAATTAACAGGTGAAATACCACCAGATATTTGGAACATAAATCAGCTCCACTCGTTAAATCTATCCCACTACAATCTCACTGGATCAATCCCAACAACATTTTCAAACCTAAGACATATTAAGAGTTTAGATCTTTCCTATAACCACTTGAACGGAAGTATCCCCTCCAAATTTACTGAGTTGAACTCCTTGGATGTCTTCAGTGTAGCACACAACAATTTATCTGGTAAAACTCTAGATTTCAAAGCTTAGTTTACTACCTTCAATGAGAGCAATTACGAGGGAAATCCTTATCTTTGTGGACCTCCATCACATAAATTGTGCACCGATATCCAAGCACCATCGCCAATTCCTAAAGGTTCAAAGGATAAGCAAAATGATTGTGGTTTCATTGACATGGATGTTTTTCGTGGGAGTTTTTTTGTGTCTTATATAATGGTGTTGTTAGGAACATTAGCAGTTCTTTATGTAAATTCTGACTGGGCAAGGGCATGGCTCCATTTCATTGCAGTGTGTATGACCTCTGGCTACTATTTTGTTATCGGTAGTTTTTGTAAGCTGCTTAACTACATGAATATGTAATTCTTTTATCTAGATTATTGATTATATGTACCCTTAATGTTAGGGAAGACGCTATATTGTGTTAAAATTTCTAGCATATAATGGTTTAGATTTTGCACTTCTATCTTTGGAATATTTCTTACTATCAAAAATTTTCCTTGATGAATGTTGTCAAAAATTTTCATTTATTCATTCTACTTGTGTAGTCCATGAAAGTAAAAGGTGGAGCTACAAAAGTGTTCATTTCTTGCCCTCAATTAACCAGTTGATAATTTACATAAAAATGATCCAATTGTTAATTTATATAACAATTTAGTTGCACAAATAATCGTTGTATAGCTTTCCTACATGAATTTGTTAGAGAAAATATTAGTAGTTGGGATCCGTAACAAGTTACTTTCCTAAGGGTTATAAATATGCACATAACCTCATGTTTTTGGACCAATTATATTTGTTTCTCGAATCGAAAAAAAGTAAAAGATATCTGATTTACTTTACAAACAAATCAATATTTCCCAATCTTCTTGTTACTTATTTGCGCACTTCATTGCTTAGATCCTTGCATCATAAATCAATGGATTGTTAGTCTGCTTTCTACTAGACTTTTTATTTATGTAGTGTGAATAGTATCAATTTTGGTTTTTCGTATTCTTTTTGTTCCAAGCATATACAACAAACACATTTTTGACCTATCTTGAGCATAGATAAACTTTTTTAGGATAGCATACAACGTACTGAGATATAATGAAGGTACATCTTATTGAATTGGGTCCAATGTCCATGTTGATCAACTTTTCCATGTTGATCAACTTTTCCATGTGAATTAGCAATTTAAAAGTAGTTACTTATTCATAAAACAAATTGTTCATCTGATTATAATCACTTTGCGACAAAACACTTTATTGTGGAAGATAAAAACTCTTACATTACATTTCTAGTGGTTTGTTTTATTGGGAGAAAAAGGGACTTACAAAGAGAATTGTTGGGTTGTAAGAGAATAAGAGGCTTCCTATAGGATTACACCGTGATGCATATGATTACTTCATGTCCAAAACATAAATTTTTATTCACCTCATTTTTAAGAATTACTAGTTGGTGTACACGAGTTTTGAATGTGGATGTTAGATAAAGATTAGTTATCATAATGGATCTCTCCTCATCTTAATCTATGAGATAACATCTTGAGATAATGTCAATCCCAAAACAATTGATGTATCTCTATCAAGATCTTTTTGGGATAACACCAAATTTGAATTTGATCATGTAAACACTACTATAAATACTGCACATATGTACTCTCTTAACACTTGAGTTGAATAGAAAATTCTTTGTTCTCACATGGTATCAGAGCGAATCCTGATTAACAGTTAGAGCACTATATTAGTCAACACCATGAGCACCACATCAGCCACCACTGTCGACTCACCCATCATAGCATCCCCATCCTCTTCCTTTCCTTCTTCTACCGCCCACACCACCTTGATAATGACCAAGCTTGATGAAAAAAATTACTCCATCTGGGTCTCTCAAATCCTTCCTTATCTTCATGGTCACCAATTGATTGGATACGTTGACGGAACCATACCGTGTCCTCCTCAACAAATCACCTCTGGTATGACTACCACAGTTAATCCTAAATATACCGTGTGGCAACGACAAGACTAATTTCTATTGGGTTGGCTCCTCTCTTCATCTGAAGATGTTCATGCCCAAATCATTGGGCTACTTACATCCCAAGCAGTATGGACATCTCTTGAAACTTCTTATGTGGCACACTCTCATGCTTGCATCCTCTGACTCCATATGGAGTTACAAACCATCTAAAAAGGCCCTGATTCTATTCATAATATTTCTAACCGCCAATAACATTGCTCACCAACTTACAGTTGTAAATCTTCCCGTATCTCATACTATACCTCCTTGGTAGATTGCCTTCCGAATATGGCCCTTTTTGCACTTTGATTGCCACTTGTGTGAAATCCCTATCCTTGTGAACTTACTTGGCCATCTTCTATTGGAAGAATTTCGCATAGCACAAGATGCAATGGCTTCGGATGCCTCTCTAGCAGTCAACATGGTGCAACACACCAAACCACCACCTACTCATCCACCACACCTTTCTTGCAGTCGCGGTGGTTGCCATCGTGGTGGACGCGGTTGTGGTCGTTCTACTAATAATGGGAATTTTTTGGCTCTCCCAATCCCTCTCATCCGCGAATCCCTGCAGGTTTGCAATCAGATTGGTCACACGGCCCTTTTGGTGTCACAATCGCTTCAACAAAGCCTTC
This sequence comes from Ilex aquifolium, assembly GCA_951799425.1. Lineage (NCBI taxonomy): Eukaryota > Viridiplantae > Streptophyta > Magnoliopsida > Aquifoliales > Aquifoliaceae > Ilex > Ilex aquifolium. The sequence goes on from OX637406.1 coordinate 14,687,599, forward strand.
TAATACGCTTCTCCCTCCACCAATGCTCAAGCTTATAACTCGTTCACACCATCAGCATCTTCTGACTCTTGGTACCTCACTCGGGCACTACTCACCATTTGACTTTTGATTTATCCAATCTGGATATCAGTTCTGAATACACTAGCAATGTTACTATCAAAATCGGTAACGACACAAGTTTGCCCATTAGCCACACTGGCTCCTCCACTTTTTCACACAATAACTCATCCTTTGTTTTACGAGATATTTTGCATGTTCCATCAGTTCAGCATAATCTTCTTTTCGTCCATAAATTCACTACGGATAATAACTATTGGTTTGAGTTTCACCCTTCTCATTTCTCTGTTAAGGACATCACCACGAGGAAGCTTCTGCTTCGTGGTCCGAGCAATAATGGGCTTTACCATCTTTAATTTCCCAGCTTTGCAAATAACGTTGCACTCCTTCATGATGGCACTGATCGATGGCATCAACATCTTGGACACCCCGCATTTTTGCATAGTTCGCAGAGTTTTGAAGTAGATTGGTGCACCCCTAGGTTCCAATAATGTAACCTGGATTTGTGCTGCTTACCAAAAAGAGAAAAGTCATACTCTTCTACCCATCCAGGAACCATCAACTCCAGGTACTGCTCATTTAGATATTACTTTTTTTGATGTTTGGGGTCCCGCCTCTATTTCTTCATTTAATGGACATCGCTATTTTGTTCACTTGATGGATGTCTTCAACAAATTCATTTGGTTATTTCCAATTGCATCTAAACAGGATGTCTTAACTTGCTTTGTTAAATTTCGCATATTTGTTGAAAGTTTATTTTCAACACACATCAAATATTTGCACAGTGACTGGGGTGATGAATATCCTTCGGTCTTTTCTTACTTCACCAACTGTGGAATTGGGCATAGGATTTCTTGGCCCTACACTCACCAGCAAAATGGGGCGGCCGAATGAAAGAACCACCACATCGTGGACACCAACCTAGCTCTCTTGGCTCATGCCTCTATCCCATTTATGTTTTGGGATTTTGCCTTTGAAACTGTCGCTTACCTCATCAATCGCTTACCCTCCTCATTTCTCCAGCATGTCTCACCACTAGAAAAATTGTTTGACAAAATGCTAGATTACAAAATCCTTAAGGTTTTCAGATGTACATGTTGTCCTTGCCTTAGACCATATCGCCATCACAAGTTTGAGTTCCGCTCCACCCGATGTATTTTCCTTGGATACAACCATCACCACCATGACTATAAATGTTTTGACCCGATTCATTGATAGATTTATATCTCCCAAAATGTTATTTTTGATGAATCTATGTTTCCTTTTACACACAAAGACTCATAGCCTAGGCTAGCGGTGCAATCTCCGCCTACCCGCTTCTCTTTTTCTCCATTGTCAGTACTTCACCCTTGGCTATCTCTCCCAACGACATCAATGATTCAGCTGCCTTCTCCACCAACCCAGCTGCCTATGTCCTCTAACTAGTAGTCCCAACAACCAGCGGCTCCCACATCATTGCCACCAGCAGTGCCATACCCAGTGCCATCTCTCCAAAATCCCTCTTCAACAAGCATTCATCCCATGACCACACGGTCCAAAAAAAGCACTCGACGACCCAAGGTTGTAAATTTGGCCACCCAACATCCATTATCACAATGTTATAGCACAATGGCCTCCATTGATCCCACACCCACATGTGTGACTACCGCTTCTCGTGATCACAAATGGCGCATCGCAATGTCTGATGAAATCAATGCTTTGATAAAAAATGGTACTTGGACCCCCCAACATCTGAATCCAAATATTAACATCATCGGATGTAAATGGATTTTTTGGATAAAACACAAATCAGATGACATCATTTAATGCTACAAGGCACGTCTTATTGCCAAAGGTTTTAATCAACAGGAAGACATTGACTACATTAATACTTTTAGCCCAGTCATCAAGATTGTAACAATTCACACCATATTGAGTCTAGCCACCAGTTGTTAGTAGGTCCTTCGCCAACTTGACATCAACAATGACTTTCTCCATGAAAAATCTTGAAGATGTTGTGTATATGAAGCAACGTTCGGGGTTTGTTGATCCTCAATACCCTAATCATGTTTGTCACCTTTAGAAATTGCTCTATGGCTTAAAGCAAGCGCCTCGTGCATGGTTCACTCAGTGAAGCACTTTTCTCATCACTCAAGGATTTGCAACTTCTCACACTGATTCCTCTTTATCTATAGAACACGGATGAAGAAATGGATCTCACCGTTGGATTCATCTCGCGAAATTCATTTACCCAGTCAATATTTGTTGATTTTCGAGATAGTCAATTTTTTTTATGTTTTACAAAGCGATCGGGTGTTGCGTGATTAAAATAAACAATATCATATTTTTTTTTTTGCGGAACTTGGAAAATAATTTAAATTTAGTTCAATAAAAATGTACTAAACTTAACACGTGATGAGATTTAATTAATTTGGGATAAAATTTGATCTAAAAAGAGGGATGTGTGGCGCATTGTGCACCAAGCATCCAAGGGGTATAAAAAGGGGAGAAAAATCATATTTTCTCCCCTATTCTTCACTTGCATTATAGAAAGAGAGAGAGAGAGAGAGAGAGAGAGAGAGACAAAGAGAGAAAACCAAGTTCTCCAAGCCTTCTTCCTTCGATCTACGACAATCCAACCATCAGATTGCTTCGGGCCAAGAACTAAAGTCATTCTATGCGGTGAGGCCTACAAAACAATACCAAAGATCATGAAATTCGCAAAAATCTTAAAGACGGGAATCTCAGGGTAAAGTTTTGGAAGCTTGATTTGGGATCTTTGGGCTTTTACTACGTTGTATACACTACAAGAGGTAGGGTTCCTTTCCTAACTAGGTTTATTTCCAACCTAGGGTTGAAATATGAAATGGGTAGGGTGTTAGAGATGAATTCTCATGTATAAAACATATCTAGGGTTTTTAGAATATGGGAAATGGGTATAAGAGTATGTGTAAACAAATTCTTGCATGAGTTGACTTTGATGAAATTGCTTGGCTTTGAATTTCATAAATAGTTTGATGTTTGGGAATGCTATGTGTTTACATAATTGTGCCTATTAAGTGTTTGATGAAATGCTTATAAATGTAAGTATGTTAATTGGATTGATAACTCATGTAACATTCTTGGGATTGCTTGTGGAAAATGAAATGTTATCATATGCTTATGATATAATTGATTTTTGAGGAAATTGTATGTGTTCATCAAAATCTTATGATATGAGGAACATGACATTGTAATTTGTAATTTTACATTACATTTGTATTTGCACGGGTTGTATCACATTCATGGGATGAATTTTTTTGTAAAAGAAGGGGAAACTTTTTATCAATGTTGGGAGAGATTTAAGGATCTTCTCCAATCTTTTCCACATCATGCATTTGAAAGTTGGACTCGAGTTGGTTTTTTCTATGATGACCTCCCATCTGCATTGCTTGATTTTGTTGAAATGATGGCCTAAGGAGAATTCATGAGTAAGAGTCGCGAGGAGACATTTGAGTTTTTTGACACCATTTCTTAGAGTTCCCAAATGTGGGACTCGACCTCTCCAAATATTGTCAAAACCAAGCCATCTTCATCCTAAGGAGGAAAATATGTGTCAAAAGAAAATGATGACCTAAGGGCCAGGATTGTTACTTTGTCCCGAAAGTTTGAAGCCTTAGAAATGAAAAAAATCAAGGAAGTTTATGTTATGTCTTCCACTGAGCAGTTATGTGGAATCTGTGCATTGTCAGGACATACCACGGGGGAATGTCCTACCACTCCAGCATTCAAAGAGGTCTTGATGGAACAAACCAATGTCATTTCAAATTTTAACAAGCTTTACTCCAATCCCTATTCTGACACATATAAACTAGGGTGGCGGAATCATCCGAATTTCAGTTGAAAAAATACACAACCTGTTAGTCAGCCATCAGGTCCACCTTCACCACAACCACAACCACAGACTCAGCAGCCTTATCAACCCCCATATAAGAGGAGTTTAGAGGACACCATGAATCAGTTCATTCAGAGTCAAATGAGTTTCAATACTCAGACCACCCATGCATTTAATGATTTCAAAGTTCAAACTTCACAGAATATTGAGGATATCAAGAGTCATTTAGCCAAATTGACCCAGCCTTTGAGCGCAACAGAGAAAGGAAAATTCTCATCTCAACCTAAACCTCCACAGGGTCAAAATCAGGCTAATGTTGTGTCTTTCGAACCTTCTCTGAGTCAAGTACAAGCAATTACCACACTGAGAAGTGTTAAGGTGATTGACAAGACCATTAAAGCCAAAAATCTTGAGCCAATAGCTGAGTCAATCCCTGTAAATGAACCAAATGAGCCAGAACCTGTGATTGAAAAGGAACCAGAATTGCCAAAGGAAAAAGAACGTTCAAGTCTTTTTTCCGTTACCTTTTCCTCAAAGGGTCAAGAAGCCTCAATCTTTGAACAATCATGTTGAAATCTTTGAGCTGTTTAAGCAAAGTAAAGATTAACATCCCCCTGTTGGATGCAATCAAGCAAGTCCCATCCAATGTAAAGTTTTTAAAAGACCTTTGCGTAGTGAAAAGAAGGATCAATACAAAGAAAAAAACATTTTTAACTGAACATGCTAGTGCCATCATTCAGCACAAGGCCCCTCTTCAGTACAAAGATTTTGGAAGTCCTACAGTTTCATGCGTAATCGGAAATTTTTGGATTGAGCAAGCCCTTCTTGATTCTGGATCAAGTGTCAATTTACTTCCATATTCGTTTTATGAGCAGCTAGGGTTAGGTGAGTTAAAATCCACCAATGATACATTGCAGTTGGCAGACCGTTCTGTAAAAAATTCACGTGGAGTTGTGGAAGACGTACTTCTTCAAGCTGATAAGTTCTATTTTCCAGTGGATTTCATTGTTTTAGATGCACAACTACTTTTGCATGTCTCTACACAAATCCCTATCTTTTTAGGCCGACCATTCCTAACTAGATTAAATGCATTGATTAATTGTAGGAATGGAATCATGAAACTTTCATTTGGAAACATGACTTTGGAATTGAATTTGTTTGACATTGCAAAACAGCTTAGAGAGGATGAAGAATTGCATGAAGTAAATTGTGTTGAGTTGTTAACTCAAAATCTGTTTGAAAATGATTGTACAAAGAAAGAGTCACATGAATTAGAGTCTGAACAAAATAATGAGTCTATAGATATGTCAGTCATTGAAACATGGAGTCCTATATTTGAAGAATTATTGTCTTTTGAACCTAAGTCTATAGAGCCTAGTGTCGGAGTTATTAAACCAGAGTTGAAACCTCTCCCAAATGACTTGAAATATGTATTCTTGGGGGAAGAAGAAACTCATCCAGTGATAACATCTTCAAAATTGTCAGAAGTCCAATAAAAGAAATTGAAAGTGTAACGCCCCAAAAAACACCCTGGACGGCATTACATACTAAAACCATTTACAATCATGAGAGCAACTACACAACCTAATATCCAAAAGAATTTACTTCATCATTTAAGCACATACAATAACATCCAAAAGAATATGCCCAACAATGGCATTTACATCCCAATGATTTAACTATTATAGCGCAGCGAAAAGTAGCAAAATTAAACTAGACTTTACAGTGTTCAAAAGAATATTCTAGTCTAGTACAAAAGAGAGGGTCGCTCTAAGCGTCCACCTCGAGATCCACGCTCCTGTCGATCGGAGTCTCCCAATGTGCGGGCTCCTCGACTCCCAAATCCTCCTCAAGAGTATAATCTGAAAAATGTTCAACTGTAGGGGGTGAGCACGAAGCTCTGTAGAAAATTTCTCCCAAACCCAAACAAGGTTTAGAAAATATAAAACAAGTCGGTCTCATTTCACAAATATAATATAGAGCTTTTGAAGGAAAACAGGGACAATTTATCATATCTCAAGTTTACACATCAAGAATAATTCATGAGTGAGTGGAACCAATATACAATTAATAATCAATTTCCAAAACATAATCCATCCCACCATACACCATTTCCACAAGTTCTCGTGACATCCCATACTACCCCAAAATTCTTGTAGAAACCGTATCTGGTGCAATGAACAATAACCCCCAAGAGATACTATAACAATCCCAGGTATTCTGGTTCATCCTCAAGGCCATGTATGTTGATCGTTTCTCCTGAATCTTCCCAATGATTATACCTAGTCCACCCATAATAATCACAAGCACATTTGGAAAGGGGCGTATACCATACCCATGGCATTGCCGAATCCCTCCCCAGGAAAGGTATACCATCCCTAGTTCGAACTCCAGGCGTACGATAGCGGTTGTGTTGCCAAACACCAACCCACTACGAATGCAAGAAACCATCTCCCCCCACTGGGTTCGACTGACATTTACACTCTACGGCATATCTCGTAAGTAATTCAAGTCCATCACAAGCAACCATACAAAAGAGGAAACCAAGAATATCTCCATTCACAAACAATCCCAAGAAATTATCAAATTCCCCAATTTCCCAAGCCATGTACCATAGCATAATTTTAAGAAAATGAACAAGAGATCATTAGCAACATCATTTTGTTGTACAAGATAAAACACTAAAGTTTGGTAACCCAGACAAAAGGAATTTAAGAGGAAAAATCCATTTTCTTCAAAACTCGGGTTGGATTGTGAAAAAGAATGGTTCCATGGTTACCCAACCACCAAAATGTTTGAAACATGTCCTTTATTGCAAAAATATCAAGAATCATGTACTACATATCATATATATGAGAAGACAAGTGAGAGACATACATAAATATACAACCCTAGCCTCAATGTATGAGAAATGAGAGAAATACCCCTACCTCTTAGTTGTAGCTTCAATCTAAGACCCAAGCTTCAAAATCTTCCTATTCTCCTTCCCTTTTTTTTTTCTCTTAATTTCGTCCTCGTAGGGTTTCAAGAGATTTGGGTGAGAGTGGTGTGAGGAATGGAATAAAATGGTGAAGATGGTGAAGATGGGTGTGCTTGAAGAACTAGGGTTTTGATTTCTAAAAGGGTGTAAATCTCTCTAAATCTTGTGTTTTTCTCTTCTTTTCTTCCTCTCTAATGTTTCTAGGGTTTGGAGTGGTGAAAATGAGGGCAAAAGAGAAGACATTATGTATTTATAGTGTAGGAAGAGCCGGCATTCGCGAAACAGAAATTTTTGGATTTTTACACTAACCTTCCGGAAGGTTTTTATCGTTCTTCCGGAAGGTTTTGCTCACTGGAAGGTTTTTTTTTTTTTTTTCATTGACCTTCCGGAAGGTTTTATAGACCTTCCAGAAGTTTTTTCCTTTTGGAAAAAAATTTACTATTTACGTTACTGTTTACACTAACCTTCCGGAAGGTTTTTTATCGACCTTCCGGAAGGTACTTGCCTGCTGAAACTTCTAGCGCATTTTTGACCCATTTATATGTCGAATTGGAAAATTTTCATTAGAGACACTTTTGTAGCCCTAGATGTCTAATATCTACTGTCAAAATTTCAGGTCATTTGGAATTAAGAATAAAAAGTTATGTCCAAAATACTAAGAAGTATTCAATACCCATTTTTACCCAAATTCTTGCGAAAGTGTATTTTAACTCCGGGACACTTCCTAACTTCCAATACATCCATATTACCACTCCCAATGTTTTTCGACCTTCCGGATTCAATGGAATCATTATTTTGACCTACAAAATTTTAGAAACTTTTCTAATCACCCTTTCCAAGTTTAAACATCTTCGACACGTAACTTCCTAATCAAATTGTCTCCATAGCATTTATTCCTACGGTTTATTCGTATGTCACTACATATATCTACATCTTTACAAATATTATTTACTATATATATATCTTTATAAATATATAAAAGAAAATTCGGGGTGTTACAGAAAGAGGTCATAAAAAATCATCAAAGTGCTATCGGTTGGATGATAGCAGATATAAAGGGTATAAGTCCTCTTCTGTGTACTCATTGTATATACTTAGAAGAAGATTCCAAACCATCCCAACAACCACAAAAAAGATTGAATCCACATTTGAAAGAAATAGTCCGGGCTGAAGTACTTAAACTATTAGATGCTGACATCATATATTTGATAGTAAATGGGTCAGCCCAACACAGGTAGTGCCTAAAAAGTCTGGTGTCACGGTCATAAAAAACCAAGAAAAGGAATTAGTCCTTATGCGTACAATCACTGGTTGGCGTATGTGTATTGACTATCAGAAGTTGAATTCCCTCACTAGAAAAGATTATTTTCCCCTACCTTTTCTAGATCAAGTCTTAGAAAGAATAGCCGGTCATGCATATTATTGTTTCTTTGGATGGATATTTTGGCTATAATCAGATTAAAATAGCAATTGATGATCAAGAGAAAACTACTTTTACATGCCCCTTTGGCACTTTTACTTATAAAAGAATGCCTTTTGGATTGTGTAATGCTCCAGCCACTTTTCAATGTTGCATGTTAAGCATTTTCAGTGATATGGTGGAGCGGTTTTTGGAAGTCTTCATTGATGATTTCGGTATATGGTGATTCATTTGAATTATGTCTAGAGAATCTTGAAAAAGTCCTTACTCAATGTGAGGAAACAAATCTTGTTTTGAATTGGAAAAAGTGTCATTTCATGGTCACACAGGGTATTGTTTTAGGAAATGTAGTTTCTGCAGAGGGAATTGAAGTTGATAAGTCCAAAATTGATTTAATAGCCAATTTCCCTCCACCTAAGACTGTAAAAGATGTTCGATCCTTCCTAGGTCATGTAGGATTCTATAGAAGATTCATTAAAGATTTCAGTTTGATATCCAGACTTATGTGTAATCTTCTATGTCATGATGTACCATTTGATTGGAATAATGCATGTCAATTAGCTTTTGATAGACTGAAAAACATGTTTATTTCTGCACCAATTATGCAACCACCTGACTGGTCTTTACCTTTTGAATTAATGTGTGATGCTAGTGATTATGTAGTAGGAGCTGTTCTAGGTCAAAGAAAAGATAAAAAACCCTATGTGATCTATTATGCAAGCAAGACTTTGAATGATGCACAAATGAGTTACTCTACCACAGAAAATGAATTGCTTGCTGTTGTATTTTCTTTAGATAAATTTCGTTCGTATTTGGTTGGATTCTCAATTGTTGTATTTACTGATCATGTAGCTTTGAAATACTTGCTCACTAATAAGGATGCTAAGTCACATCTCCTACGTTGGATATTGTTGCTTCAAGAATTTGATCTTATCATCAGAGACAATAAACGAATTAAAAATGTGGTAGCCGATCATCTATCAATGTTGAATTATAATATAAAGGAAGAGTCAATACCAATCAAAGAAACATTTCCAAATGATCAGCTATTTGTAGTAATAGAAGTACCACGGTATGCAGATATAGCCAATTATTTAACCACAAGTACTATTCCTTTTCATTATACCTGGACCGACAAAAATAAATTTTTAAGAGAGGTACACAATTTATTTTGGGAAGATCTCTATGTGTTTAAGTACTTTAAAGATCAAATAATAAGGCGTTGTGTACCTAATTATGAAGTCGGTCAGGTCATCTCATTTTGCCATTCTGAAGCTTGCGGAGGGCACTCCCATGCTTCTCTAGATCATCTAGGACTTTACGGGTTATAATGGGGCCTTGGGGTGATATTGACGTAAGGGAAATGAAGGATATAGGATAACAAAGAGGGTTGTTCCGAGTGAGAGACTTTAATCTTAGAAAAACACTTCCCTTTTATGGGATTTTGATTTTCACACCATCACCACACCCTTTGTTTCTTTTATTTCTTTTCCTTTACATTTCCCTTTTTCTTTTGATCATTCTTTCTTTATTCTCACCCCTTTTCTCCTTTTCTTGGCTTTTTCATTCTTTTCCATTGAACTCTTTGAGTTTCAACATCCATTATTCCTTGCTTGAATTTCCACACCACACTTCCTTTTTTTTTTTTTTTTATCATCACTCATACTTAGCACTAGGAACAACCAAGGTAAGGTAGATATTTATCCCTAGTGCCATGATTGAGCCTTATTGTAAATTCATTTCCATGCCACATATTTATCCCCGGCAACAGCGCCAAAATGATTGATTGAAAAACGCGTTGTTGTATCCTAACCTCGTAACATCACCCTCACCCTCAATGTGTGTATGTGGCTTATAGTGATGGGGGAGTGTCACTCTCCCTCCGGATGATGCAAGAAGATAGAAAACAACAACAAAATGGATGTAAATGTGGAATGAACAAAAGGTATGGAATGAAATGTGGAATGGCACAAAAATGCTCCCCAATCGAAAGGAGTCTTTTGTGGTCGTGTGTTTTACTTGGAAAATATTCCAAGGTCGTCTCCTAAGGGAAGGAAAGGGAGTTTTGTGAAAGTGATTTTGGTGAACAAAAGAGAAAATGTAAAATCTTTTGTTTGAGTTTTGTGTTTGGTTTGTAAATGAAAATGCAAATAAAGCAAGTGTTGGCTAATCCAAAGGGTTCATTCCAATGGGAATACCAAATCAACTCAAAGCCTTCCTCCGATTGAGCATGAATGAACAATTGATTCGGGAGAAGCTAGGGACGAGATTGGTGAGTATCTAAGCATAAACCGTGACTAGGCCTACGGAATATCAAAGGCTCACCAACTCATCCACTCTCAACCCCGTCAAACCGAACCATTTGACTCTAAAGGGAGGAATGAAGAAGAGTTGAAAATGGTATTCCCAAGAGGAATTTTCCCTTGGATTAACCAACTTAAATCCTAGCTACTCATATTAACAATGCATAAAGGAAAGACAAGCATAATGTAAATGAAAGACATTGTATAGAAATGAAGCTTTAAAGCATGAAACTAAACTTGAAGCAAGAAATCTAAAGCTATGAACAAAAACATTCAATACCCATTTTAAACTAAAAATGAAGAACTTGAAAGCATAAATGGTGAAATGAAGAACATGTAATTAACTTGCAATATACTTGAAATAAATGAGATTACAATGTAAGAAATGAAGATTACAAGAGGAATGTAGCTTACAGCAATGACATGGATGAAGAAAATGCAAAAACGAAATTACTATTCATCATCTTCAACCTTGGAACTCTCTCTCTATATCTACTCCTAAGCTTAGGTAGCCAACCCCCTATACAATGTGTAATGCTGAATGTATGGAGTGTAGAGACATGCATTTACGTGCATGGTGGTCCCCCCAAGGTGTGTGCAAAGCCTCCCATCAAGAGGGGGCTGAGTTGATGGATCTTCCTAGGCTATGGATACAACCCACATGGTAGCCACATCTCTCCCACCTCCATTAATTGCAAAGCCTCCAAAGTCTTCCAATAGGGTGTAGGAGGGATGTGGTTGTGTAAGAAAATGTTGGGGAGCAAGTGGGAGAAGAGTAGGTGGGACCCCCAAGCCTCAAAGTTGAGTTACAGGCTGTTTTCGGCATTCTGGGCAATCAACTACCGGTAGCTCGGAGGTAGCAGCAACTCCAGAAGCAATCGGCTACCGGTAGTCATGCGGTAGCTGGCTTCGCTGGACCAGTTTTGGTAGAATCAGCATAACTCTTGATCTATCCGTTGGATTGAGCTGAAATTTTGACACCAAACAGAAGACACCCATATCTACAACTTTCATGTTTTGAACTTTTCCAAATTCTGAGTAGATCATGGTCAAAATGGAGGAATTCCGAGGCAGTGCTTCCAATTGTTGCTGCAGCTGGTGCCCTTGTTCCCAAGCACCAATGCCTTCTTGATTTCTTCACTTTTAAGCCTCCAATTCTTCATGTATTGTGTCCATGCCTTCACCACACATCCAACATAGTTGCAATGTCCTAAAATACATGATTTAAGCAATAAAAACTTGCAACATCAAAATATCAACATTATTCATAAATCGGCTAACCCGAAGTACTTAAATGCAAAAGTTGAGTTAAAATGCATGTAATTAGGCCTTGATATATGCAATATTATGTGCTCATCAGGCATTTTTCGTCAAAAAAAACTGTTGCTGAAATTTTGCAGTGTGGATTTTATTGGCCCATCCTTTTTAAAGATGTACATGTCTTTTGTTTAAATTATGATAGATATCAAAGAATGGGGAACATTTCAAAAAGAAACATGATGCCTTTAAACCTTATTTTGGTCATTAAAATTTTTGATTGTTTGGGCATCGACTTTATGGGACCATTTCCCCCATCCTTTGAACATCTGTACATTTTGGTTGCTGTTGATTATGTTTCCAAAAATGTATAGACAATTCCTTGTTGAAACAATGAACACCGCACGGTGATCAAGTTTTTAAAAGAAAATATTTTTTCTAGATTCGGAATTCCTTGAGTCATTATCAGACACATTTTTGTAATAAATTTTTTGAAAAACTATTGAAAAAATATTTGATTTCTCACAAGATATCTGGCCCTTATCATCCCCAAACAAGTGGACAAGCTGAATTGATCAATAGGGAGATAAAATATATTTTAGAAAAAATTATAAATCCAGACTGCTAGGATTTGTCCTTGAGACTGAATGATGAGCTTTGAGCTTACCGTACTGCATACAAAACTATTTTGGGAATCTCTCCTTATCGGCTAGTTTACGGTAAACCATGTCACTTACTTGTGAAATTGGAACATCGAGCATATTGGACAATCAAAATGATGAACTTTGATATTGACAAAGCAAGTGCATCTCGCAAACTTCAAATTAATGAATTGGAAGAATTGAAAAATGAAGCATATGAAAATGCAAAGATTACCAAGTCCAGAATGAAAATTTTTCATGATAAGAATATTGTGCAGAAGCCTTTTAAACCCTCTCAAAAAGTCCTATTATATAATTCAAGACTCCATCTATTTCCTAGTAAGTTAAGATCAAGATGGACAGACCCCTACATTGTTAAACAAGTTTTTGAACATGGGACAATTGAAATTCAAAACCCATTAATTGGAAATATTTTCAAAGTGAATGATCAAAGGCTTAAGTCATTTCATGATGGATTTGTTCAAAATGTGAATTCCATTCAGTTAATGGAACTAGTATATGTGCCTTGAAAAGTCTTTATAAGTGTTTGATTGTAAATAATAGTACTAACTGTTTATTGTTTATTGTACAAATTAGGGTTTTGCACTATGGATTTGTCTCGCCACCAAATCTTATTAGCAATTGTCTATAATTTTACTTCATCATGTTATATATTGGGGACAATGTTAAATTTAGGTTGGGGGGAGGGAACAATCCATATTCGTCTTTGTGACCGACAAACGTTAAAGAACTGGATAGCGAGTCAATTTCACAATTTTCAAAATTTTTCAAAAATGGATGAGCAACTGTTTTTGTTTAGTCTGGGTATGCTACGTACTTTTCCAAAAGATATGTATTCTTTGATCATAGCAAAAACAAAGGTTGTTAGAAAATTAGAAATTCTTAACAGTCAAGCAAAATCTTTGTGCGGAAAAAGTTCATTTGCCAAACGTCGATGAGCAAATCGACTCGGTGGTTATGTAAAGTGCGGTCTTTTAATGCATATGAGAGAATATAATTAGTGTGCTGAACCAATTTTAGGTCGAGCGTTAGACTGTCTAGACTGGATTAAGTATGGGCAGAGTAAGGATTATCCTAGACGCCATCTTATTCCAGTCCCATGCTTTTAAGATATGTGCGACATGAGATTAATCGGTTCACTAATGTCCTTGATTTAGAAGATTCTGATTAAAATTAATTATGATCAAAGATGAATAATTTTGGAATTTGTATAAATGTAAATAACTATACGATGAATTAGTATAATAAGTTAGGATTTAAATAGTTGAATGTGTAAATGTTTGAATTTAAAACTATTTTTGTAACTGCATGCTGGAAAGCTGAAGTTGGAAACCAGGAGAATATCAAGGAACAGTAGCTTGCAAGGTCAAGGAGATTCCAGAGGAATGCCATCGTCCGGATGGTGCTGATAGCGTTCAGACGGTATTGCCCAGTATAAAAGCACACATGCGTGAACTGAACAGTCCAGCATCTCCCTCGCAGTAGAAATACGAAAAAACCAGCGGCTCCTTCACCTTTTCTCCTAAGATTTGCTTTACCCATCCACTTTTCTTGAATTCTACTCCGATTAAACACTTACCCATAACCTTTTACAGGTTTCTACCGATTGAAATTCCTTAAAATCTCATATCAAGCAAGAAATCCAAGAATTCATGGATCCAAGAACAAGAACAAGAGCTTCATCAAGCCGAGCAAGGAGAGGAACATCTTCATTGCCCAAAGCACCCCCGCAGCAGCAAGAACAACCCCAGGGACAGAATGTATTCGATGCTGCGATGTTCAAAAATATTGATCAGTAAGTCTGGTATGACAGTTTTTATTTCATTTTTGGTTTCGATTTCGATTTTGAATTCAAACTTGATTTTGAAAGAATTGGGGCTTGATTGCCCATGGAGGTCTTGGAAAATCCAGTTCTGACTCCATGTGGGTATATGTGATTGTGGGTTTTGTGTTGTGGATGTGTATTTGTGGGTTTTGTGTTGCGATTGAGGGTGGAGACGTAGTAACGAGAAAGGAGAGAGCAGAGAGGGAGATATGTTGGGTTTGGGGTGGAGACACAGTAACAATAGACGACAGATGAGAGATGGAGATATGTTGGGTTTGGGGGTGGAGACACAACAACGAGGGAGGAGAGAGTAGAGAGGGAGATGTGTTGGGTTTGGTGGTGGAGATGTAGTAACGAGAGACGAGAGAAGGGGATGTGTTGGGTTTTGGGGGTGGAGACGTAGTAGAGAGAGAGAGAAAGAGAGAGAGATGTCTGTGTGTAAGGAAGAGAGAACTCAAAAGGATTTATGCATGTGTGAGAAGAGAGAAGAGAAAGGAAGAAGAAGGTGGGTGTTTGGGTCCAAGGATAATTGTGTTTGGATGTATAAATAGTTGTAAAATACCAAAAATGTCCCTTAATACCCTCGTGTGCTTGTCACATGACATTTTTCATTAGTTTTTTGGACGGAAGTTAGCGGTAAGGACCAAAGTGGGTCAATGTGTAAACATTAAGGACGAAATTAACGAAATTAGTAGTTTAGGGATGAAAGTGTAATAAGTGGCAAATCTTAGGGACTATTGGTGTAATTTACCCTAAATGCTATGATCGGTCTGTGTCTATCGACTGATACTAGTTTCATGTTTTATTGGAGGAGAATTACAATTCTGACAAATTAATCCGTCTGTTTTGTATGTGCTCAGACTAAATTTTTTGACTGGTTCTCTTAGAACACAAAAAGACAACCACGCAAATGAACACACGGACACTCATTTTCTATGCTTTCACCCCTAGGATTGAAGGAGAGAGAGGGCTTAAGGGTGAACTTTGTCAAGGTTGTGATTCTCCATTGGAAGCATGGAAATAGTAACAGCTGATGATTGGATCCCCATGTGTCTATGTCCGAGAAGGAAATGGGAAGATCGAAAATTCCATCGAAAACGGCTCTCTTGGTCTGCTAGATGGTCAGACTCTAGCAACACACTGAGTTGGTAGGTTCTCTTAGAAACCCTAATTCAATCATGGGTTCTTATCTTTTGTTTATATGATTCTGCCCAAATTGATGGATTGAGAGGCTCTATTCAATTTTCCCAACCCTAGCCCTAGTTTTGTATATGGTTCTAATATTGTCTGTTCTAATTATTCATCTTTGAATTATATTTTCTATAATTGTTCTAATTATGCATTTGGGGTTTTATTTTGATCCTATATGTAACCTGATGTTAGTTTAATTTGGTTCTTGAAGCTGCTAAGTGATGCTTTTATGTTAAATTCGCTAAGCTTCCCTAATTTACATGTTTCTTTGTTAAATTTCTGGTAATTGATGCCATGGTTTTTTTATGTTTACAAAGGAATGGTGATTAATCTTAGCAATGGTTTTTTTTTTTTTTGATTTTCAGCAGTCAGTCAAACTCTCTTAAATTTTTTTTTTTACTTCTTCTCTAAAGGAAACTTAAATATGAACTATGACAATTTATCTATAACTGAAATTTTATGAATGCTCTTAATCGAGCTCATAGTTTCATATCTTGATTTTTTGTGGATTTTGCATTTCTACACCAAACAGAAGGTTCTTTCTGTTATGACATTTGGACGCAAGGGCTTCAATTCACAGGGTAGGATTTTTTTAAAAAAAAAAAAATGTTATTCTACTGAATTTTGCACTTCATTCTGGCAATAGTTTTCCATTTTGTTGAAACATGAGTTTCTGTCTTACTTAGGAGTAATTATTTCTCTCAAGAACCAATGCAGCTTTTGTTTGCTTTTTCCTTTTGAGGATTGGTCTTCTTGTTGTAGATTATGTTCTTATGGACATTTCAAAATCTGTCTTATCTCAAAGTGAAAGCTCCATCTAAGAAACATCAAGAAATCTAAGAAACATCAATTAATGTCTTACGTAACATTATTAATTGTGGGTTGAGTTACTATCAGACCTTTGTGTTTGTATGCATCGGTGTCTGTATCAGAGAGAGAAAGTGAGAAAGAGGAAAAGGAAAATTTATTACCCAGACAAAGTTCCATTGAGTGTTCATGGAGAATTGGGTGCTGTAATTCTCGGGGTCTGTTGATAAAACTTAAATGGAGAAAAAATTTGCATTGGCCAAAATGGTACAATGGAAATGATATAGGTTGTAAGCAAATAACACATAATATAATCTTATCCTTGATATCATCGTCCTTTTGCAGATCGGAAAGGATTAATGGATGCTGATGGCTTCAATGGATCAGCTCTGCATCTCTCTCAATATCTTCAAGATTGGTATGTTTAGCAAAATGTCTAACTAGTTCTAAGGATCCATCGGTCACTGGTAAGTGTAGCAGATTATGGTCAATTGATTGATCAACTTCACGAATGCATGTAGTCGATACGATGACTTGGGAGGTATTTGATTAGATCTTCCAAGATAAATAATTTCTTGAGTCTATGAAGGATAGGATGAGTGCAGATTTCTTAGCTTTGAAGCAGGGGAATATGACGGTGACCAAGTATGAAGTGAAGTTTGATGAACTGTCACGATATGTGACAAAGTTTGTGTCCACGGATGCAAGGAGGGCCAAATGGTTTGAATAGGGGTTGAGGCCTATTATTCGAGAGAAATTGGTTGCACTTAGGATCCGGAAGTACAAGGATCAAGTGAAACGGGAAAATCTGGTAGAGAGAGACACAGAGGAGGCTAGATGGAGACACATATTTGCTAGAGGAGGTCCTTTGAGAATAGGCAGCAGCAATGGGGCAATAAAAAGGGCAGCTCTGTTCGAACATGTATTGTAATTAGCTAATTTTGTGGAGTCCATTGTAAAATCTCAACCATTTCCATGGTCATGATGCTATCAAGTTCAATATCTGAGAGCATTATTGAAGGGAGGAGATCAAGTGTCAAAACTACATTCTTCAACCTCTGTATGCACCTTCATGCTTAAGACAAAGGTAATCACCTAGATACCTAAGATGAACCTTTTAGTTATTTTAACTTAGGATGATTAGGATGAAAATAAATTGAAAGCGATCCGATTATGACTTCTAGGTAATTTTCAAAGAAAAGCTTTTCTAAACCATTTTTGTATTTTGAAAACATAGTTTGAGTCACAATCGAACCTGTATTTGCGAAACACTCTTTAGTGCTTAAGAGGACAAGTTTTTGCTTGATTTTATGCTTTAAAAATGGTAGAGACCAATCTATGCTCACTAGCCTTCACTAGAGCGGTCTTTTTATAACTTAGGGAAAAGACGGGCAAAGGCTAAACGGAGGAGGAGCAGGGACCGCCCTTTAGGCCACCGAGTGGTCTCAAAGGTCGCTTGAGCGGTCCCAAGGTCACTTGAGTAGTCTGCTCTTCCTAGGTTAGTTTGAAACTTTTTTTTCATTATCGAGACCACCACCCTATGACCGCCCTCTCACTGATCGAGCGGTCATTTGCGAATCTGATATTTCTTGTTGACCAAAATTGTCCTTATTCTGAGCCTATAAATAGGGAGTACATTTCCTACACATAGGGTAAACCTCTAAGAGCTAGAAAATACAAAAAAAAATTTAGAGAGCTTCAACCACAACCCTAGATCCCTAACCTCAAAGGCTACCATTTTGTGATTCCTATCCAACCTCATAACTTGGAGAAGAAGAACTTGTTGGGGGTGAAGATTAAACCTATTGGAGTGTGCAAATCGAGAGTCTTGGGTGTGAAGCCATGAAGATTGCTCGATGCTTAGACGAACTGTACGACAGGGAGGTCCAAGTGAAACTAGCCAAACATCAGAGAGGGACTTTCGGCGGAGAGATCTATGAAGGAAATGAGCATCTAGACATGTGGATTGGTTGAGGTATATGTCTCGAGTACTTGTAGATTGACTTTGATTTTAGTGGATTAGGCTTTGGTGAACCGAGAAAATTCCCCTTGATTTTTCCCTAGAAAGGTTTCTGTGTTTGCTTGACTTATTCCGTTGACCCTAATCTCCGAACATCATCCCGTAATGTGTGTATGACTTATATGGATAGGTGATGTCACTCTCCCTTGGAATGATTCAAGAAATGAGGTAAACATGTGTGTGGGTGTGTATGAACAAAAGTGCTCCCCAAGCGCCGAGAGACTTTCGAGTGTCGTGTTTTACTTGGAATTGGTATTCCAAGGTCATCTCCTCAGCGAAGGAAGGTGAATTGTTTTGAAGGTAATTTTTGTGACAAAATGGAAAAGTGTAAATCTTTTGAATATTTGTTTTGGTGAGTAGTGTTTTTGATGAAAATGAAATGGAAACAAGTGTTGGCTAATCCAAAGAGGTCATTCCAATAGGAATGCCAAATCAACTCAAGACGTTCTTCCAATGGTGCCTAGATGTTCGATTGATTCGTAGGAAGCGCGGGACTAAAATGGATTTGAGGATTCAAGCATACCCCGTGACAAGTCTACGGTGTATCAATAACTCACAACCCCGTCCACAATCAACCTAGTCAAACCAAACCGTCTTACACTACGAGGAGGAATGAAAAAGAGTTGATTTAGCATACCCAAGAAGAATTCTCCCTTGGATTAGCCAACTTAAAGCTTAGCTACTCATATTTAATGCAAGAACATACAATGTGTAAAGTGACATGGTATTGAAATGGAAGTTCAACTTGTATTAAAGTGAAGAGAAGTGAAACTACAAAAATTAGTGCATTTAATACCCAACTAAAAAGCTTGGAATGTAAAACTTGCATGTAACAATGGTAGATTGAAAGATACTTAACTAAACTTGCATTACACTTGTAATAAATGACATTGAGTGCAATAAATGAAGCTTACAAGACTCTTACAGAAGATTATAAGTGAAATGGGTAGAAGAAATGCAAAAATCTAAGCTTTCTCTCTCTAAAACTATCTCTTCTTCCTTGAGCTTCTCTCTCTATAATGCTCTACAATCTGAATAAAGTGTAATGCTCCCTGCCTTTTCGTCCATGGAGGTTCCCTATGTGTGTGACAGGCCTCCCATCCATAGGAGGCTGAGCTGATGGCTTTAGGCAGGCTAGGACAGGCCTAGCCTGCCCTTCCTAGACTTCCCTCTTCTCTCTCCTCCTCATTAATGCTTGAGCCTCCAAAGTACAAGCCTAGGTGTGGGAACACATGTAGATGTGTAAGTGATGTCAGGGGACAAGTGGGAGAATGATAGGTGGGACCCCCAAGTGGCAGAGCTTGAGTTGCAGCCTGTCAGGCAATTCTGGGCAAAACCTTCAGGAAGGTCGATGGAAACTTTCTGGAAGGTTTATGCAGGAACAGAGAAGAAAGCTGTCCAGTGGCCCAAACCTTCCACAAGGTCGATGTAACCTTCCGAAAAGTTTATTCCATAAGGCAAAACCTTACAGAAAGTTTTGGCAGGGCATTAGGTAGTTCAAAGTGCAGACCTTCCGGAAGGTTTGTGACCCAACCTTCCGGAAGGTTTTCATCCGATTTGTCTTTATCTTGGTTTCTTCACCTTCCAATCCTTCCTTTTAGCTATTCCTTCAACTCCATTGTCTTTAAGCACTTCAATGGGGGCTTAACTCAAGCCATTTGCAATTCTTCACCTACATTCACACAAGATTTCATTAAAGAGTAGATTAAACGCATTTCTCCCCAAATTCACAACAAAAGCAAGTATAAAAGGGCATAACAAGCATATAAACTATGCAATATTTTGTGCTAATCACACCCCCCAACTTGAGTTTTGCTAGTCCCTAGCAAACTTCATTTCAACAAACAAGATATAAACTAACACAACCCATTCATACAAGTAAATAAACAAACATTAAAAATACAAGACATGGATTTCTAATTTTAACTACCAAAATGAATACCCAAAATGTAAAACATAGATTGAAATAACAAGGGCATTACTAAATCTTATCAAATATCAAAAGTTGAGCAATATTACCCTATCCCGCAAGCATAGGGCTACCTAACACATCGTTCAAATACCCGAACCAAGTACACATGAGCATCACTATGGATTTAAATGCTAGTCTAGTGTATGAACCTACACATTCATTTTCAAACTAGTGTGTGTGTGCAATGGACATGTAATTTAAGCATTTACACAACGTAGTTCACATTCACTTTGGCTATCCAAATTGAGCTTTGATGCAACCTCACCAAAGGTGTCTCTCAACAATGAATCACACTAGCTATCCTGACATGCTCTCCATGTGTATATGTGAGATAGAATCTTGTGCACAAAATGAAGTATGCTCACATATAATCCAAAAATGAAGTATGCATAATATGAAACTACCTTGGCATAATCTCATGAAAGGAATGCTAGGGCATTAGATAGCAAAATCAACCTTTCTTTTTCTTTAGAAGTATGATATCCCCATACTTTCTCTACATCATTTAGGACTTTCAAGGGTTATAATGGGGTCTTGGGGTGATATTGAGGCAAATGAAATGAAGGATATAGGATAACAAAGAGGGTTGTTCCGAGTGAATGACTTTTATTTGAAAAACATCCCCCTTTTCATGGGATTTTCAGTCTAACACCATCACCACACTCTCTGTTTCTTTTCTTCTATGTTCTTTAACATTTTCCTTTTTTTTTCGTTATTATTTTCTTCTTTTCACCCCTTTTTTTTTCCTCCTTTTCTTGATTTTTCATTCTTTTCAGTTCAACTCTTTAAATTCAACTTCATTCATCCCTTTTGTTGAGTTTTCTCCATACTTCCTTCTCTTTTATGATCACTCATACTCAACTCTAGGAACAACCAAGGTGAGATAGATTTTATCATTTTGCACTGGTTTGGTAAAATGTGTGGCATGGAAACGAATTTACAATTAAGGCTCAATCACGGCACTAGGGATAAACTTTTCACAAGAAAAAGGCTAAGGCTCAAAGCAATTCAAAGATGGTCTAAGATCATTTCTAGATAGGCATGAAAAAGCACATTGCATTTCAAGACGAAGTCAATAAACTACCTAAATGCATCTAACCAAAACAAGCATAATGAATTTGAAATTTGAAAAATTGTTCTTGAGTAAATGTAAGTTCCAAAAAAAAAAAAAAAGCCTAAAATCATTTCTCAGAAAACATGGTAAAATGTTGCTTATTTTTTAGATATGACCAACTAATCACCTATATGCTCCTAACCAAAATAAAACAATGAGATAATTGAATGAAATTGAATTATAAAGAATATTCTTTGAGTAAATTTATTCTAACCCTCCAAAAATTATAAGCACAAATTTTGCAGGGATTATACATGCATCTCCATTATAGATGTCAATCTTTTTCAAAATATAAATTTCATTCTATAAATCACAAAAATTAACATGCTCATGATGAACATAGTTTTTGAGTTCAAAGTACAAACATAAGTATAATACTCAAACATATAATAAAATTCTATAGAGTACTAATATGCAATCAATCCGAGTTTCAACTAGCAAATCTAAACTTCAACAACAGTACGAAAAAACATTAGAATCTAGATAGACATTTTTTTTTTCATTTTTCAGTTGTGTAACCCTCACCCCCCAACTTAACGTGTGCATTGTCCTCAATGCAAAAGAAGTAATACAATGAGAAAAATGAAAAAGATAAAGGAAGGAAAACACCTAGAGAGAAGCTCCCAACTTAAAAACTAATTGCAAAACAAACAAAGAAAAATCAGCATCTAAAATAAATAAATAAAAACTAACTTAAACTACTAAGTACAAAGAATGTTTGATAAAGGAATCAGTCAGGCTCCAATTTCCCATTGTTCGAGTCTAATCGAGACTTGGTTCCTCCAACAATTTTTTTTTTCTTATATTTTTCTCAACTCCATATAACTCCTGCAAAAAATTTAACAAGTTAGTATCAAAAATAGCCTTGGAGTTCTCATCATCATGCACATAATTAATTAAATTATCTTGTAAAGGATCAAAAGAGATAGACTTATTAAATTTCTCCTCGACACTCTCTTCCATTTCATCCACCTCACAAAATTCTCCCTTATCACCTGGTTGCTTAACCACATAAAAATGTTAAATTTAGCAGTTATATATCCAAATGAACATTTCATGACACCACTTTGACAAACATCAACGCATTTGACGTGGCTAAGAATGGCCGTCCTAAAATTATTGAAATCTGAGTAGCAGGGCTAGTAGCAAGTTCAGTATCAAGAACTATAAAGTCAACTGGAAAGTAAAACCTATCCACTTGAACCAATACATCTTCCACTATTCCCCTCGGCATCTTCACACTCCGGTCTACAAGTTAGAAAGTAATCGACTTTCAACTCACCCAAGCCTAGCTGTTTGTATACTGAGAAGGGTAGGAGATTGACACTCGTACCCTAGTCTAGCAGCACTTTGTCCACCTAACAGTCCCTAATGGTAATAGAAAAGGTGAGACAACTGAGATCTTTGTACTTGGGTGGAATCTTGATTCACGTGATAAGCCTACTCTATCAAGAATGCTTTCTTTTGAACATTTAACTTCCTTTTGACAGTGCAACAGTCCTTCAAAAACTTCGCATAGGATGGCACCTGTCGAATAACATCAAGTAAAGGACTATAAATCTTTACCTACTTAAAAAAATCAAGAATTTTAGCATTATTAGTTTTCTTAGCAGGCATTTTTAATTTGTGAGGGTAGGGTGCAAGAATAGGACATGTAATTTCATCAAATTTGACAACATCTGGTAGTTAAGTGTCTCACAATCCTCAGAGGTACCATGAGTCTCTTTTTCTGTAGGTTTAGAGACTTTAGGCATAATGGTTTTGTCAACCTCTTTCTCACTCCTAAGGGTAGTCATTGACTTGAGTTTCTCTTCAGTGCTTTTAATGACATTAGAAGCCTCGATACCATGTTGACCCTCTGGATTTTCTCGGGGTTGTGCTGGGAACTTTCCTTTTTTCTTACTAAAGCACACCCATTATATTAGTGAACTTGGTCATCTGGGTTCTAGTGTCATTGAAAGCTTGGACATTTTATTGTTAATGGTGGTATGACTTTGGATAAACTAATACATAATGTCCTTTAAGATTCTCTTATGTGGGGGTTGGTAAGGAGGTACAGTGGGTCTGTGGGGACCAAACCCTTGTGGTGCATGCATGGGGGGCTAAGTACTTGTAGACGAACTGGAACCAAACACTTGTTGGTAAACAAGAAGGGCATAAGACATGGGGCAGCAGGTGCAACTGAGGTTTTATTTCTCCAACTGAAGTTAGGGTGGCTACGCCATCCTTGATTATAAGTGTTCAAGTAAGGAGAAAATTGTTGTCTCGGTTGATTAAAGGCATTCACTTCTTGATGGAGCACTTCTTTAAAAGTTGGTATGGTCAGGCACTTCTTAACAGAATGGTCAACCGACTCACAAATAGTGTAAGACTCCTCAACTTGAGGAACACTGACCATCTCATTTACTTTTTTAGCCTCTAGGTTCTCCACTTTTCTAGATAAATGTGTAATCTTGGCCAGCAACTCATCTTGATCTTTCAAAACATATTTTCCACCCTCTGTGGATTGGGATGCAATAGAAGATAGTTTTGATCATTCAGTAGGGTCAGAGATATCCCAAGATCGGGCATTCTCTTCCAAACTCTCGAATTAATCTAGAGTTCCTTTAGCTCTTTATTCTAAAACTCTCCATTGCATATCATGTCAATGAACTAGCGACGCATAGGGGTAATTCCTTTGTAGAAGAAACTAATCAGTTGCCAAGGTTCAAAGCCATGATGTGGAAAGAGTTTAACAGATCCTTAAACCCATCCCATCAATCATAAAATTGTTCATTTGATTTTTTATAGAAATATTTTGAAGTTCCTTCTTTAAAGTAGTAGTTCTATGAACTAGGAAACACTTTTTTAAGAACTTTTTTTGCAAATTAGTACATGTAGCTATAGCTCGGGGTTTCAAAGAGCTCAACTAAGACTTTGCTTTACCTTTCAAAGAGAATTGGAATAGCTAAAGTTAAGGGCTTCAAAGAGTTCAGCCCAAACATTTTGTTCAAGGAATATACTAACTAATTCCTCAAACTCCTTGATACGGAGATAAGGGTTTTCACTATCCACACAATGGAATTGGGGAAGTAGCTAAAGCGTTCTAGGTTTTATGATAAAAACATATGCCTATACCGGAAGATGTATACAAGATGGTGTAGAGGTTCGCGTGGGGTGGAGATATTCCCTCATTGTTTGCACAGGAGGAACAACTGGACGATTATTTCCACCGGCTCTCGAATTTATGAGAGGAACTAGTGGAAAGTTATTTCCCCTATTCCTCTCATTATGTGGATCATTGTTATTCAATCCCTCTGCATCTAAATTCTGTGTGGGGTCAAGAACAACAAGTCTGTGGTGTCATGCCCACATGAAAGTCTAAAAAAACTAATAAACAAATAGAACTTTAAAAGTAAACTACATTGGATAAAACGTAGATGAACTCGTGATAAAAATCACAAGACTTACCTTGTCATTTCTCCGAATTACCTTCCAAATTGGCTTTGCCTTCCCCGGCAACAGTGCCAAAAATGGTTGACCTCAAAAGTGGGTTGATAATAAAATGGGTTCCCAAGCGTTGGTAGTAACTCAGTCGATTACCAAGGTCTTCTCTTTAGGGAAAATGATTGCAACTCGAATGATGATGAGTAAACAGAAAAGTAAAAATCCTTGAATTTTGAAAGTATTGTGAAGATTGATAAACTAAAGAAACAATATTAACAGGATCGGGCAATCTTCAGAGCTTATCTCACCGCAAATAGGAATTTTGATCTAATTTATAACTCGTTCAAGATTGTAATTAAACACCCTTGTACGAAAAATATTCAACTTAAAATCAAGAATCCAACGAATGTGTATTTAAATTGATTGAATTAATTTATGAAAAAATTACGGTCATGTTGATTTTAGTAATTCCAACAATTACCCGTGCCAAACCCAATTGTCTACGGATAAGTTAAGAGATATACATATCAACTATGTTTCTAAAATCAATTGTTCAATCAATAAAATAACTTTAACATTAAAAACCCTAGTTAGGTCAAGCTACATATTCACGGATGAGAATCCCTCATCCGATCATACCAGAAATGGACTACTCATTTATGGCGTAAGTAAAACTAAAATCAGTAATTAAAGACATGATCATAATCAAAAGTCAAATTGAACTTGAATTGAAATCAACCAAATACCTTGTATTGAGATGAAAACTATAAATAGTTACAAGAAATAGAATCAATGTACTCTACTTGTGAGAATTAAAGGACTAAAGAAAGACAATACTTCTTAAATATAAAAGAAGAGAAAAAAACGAAGAACTGGTAGAAAACCTAAAGAAAAAAACTCTAGCTGCTAAGGTTGGAGAAAAGAAAAGAAAAAACATGCAAAAGTAGAAAAGGCACGATCCTCTCTCCCTTGCTCAACTCTGGTTTTTACAAGGAATAATTAGCTAAATTTACTCCTCTTATTCCACCAATAGAGGCCCTTTAAAATCCCCAGTTGATAGACTTTCCAAAGGAGTCCATGCTGAAATAAAACACTGATGAACCGATAGGAAGCAAGTTCAAACCTACTAATAACGAAGTTATTGCCCAGATCTACTAGTAGCTCACATTCAATGAACCAGTAGCAAACTTTCTATTTCAAATGATCTGGTAGGTCTTCATAGCTACCGGTAGAACCAATTCTACTGCTTGATAAACCGGTAGAAAACCTACTGGTAGAGCTTCACTTTGAACTGCAATGCTTCCGGCTTCAAGTCTAGCTCTCCTAGCTCATTCCCAAAGTCTTCCAAAGAATAAAAATCAATGCAAAATATTGTCCTTGCATCAATTCTCTTGCAAACACAAATATTCCCTATAAAAAACAAAACTAATCTAAAATAAGATAAATAGATAACAAACAAAGTTAAGATGAATGATATGAGACATAAAATATACAATATTATGCACTCATCAATTACCCTGGGCATTCCAAACCTAGACAAAATATTTTTCTTACGAAATTTGATGACAACCTTATGATCATTTTTCCTAGTTGGAATTGCCTCTACTCAATTAGAAACATAATCAACTACCAGTAAAATGTAAAGATAACCAAAAGAATAGAGAAAATGACTCATGAAATCGATGCCCCAGCAATAAAAAATCTCAATAACAAGAATGGGGTTAAGAGGCATCATATTTCGTCAGGTCACACTACCTAACTGCTGGCACCTATCACAGCTTTTGTAGAATGGGAAAAATCTTTGAACAAGCTAGGCCAGTAAAACCCACACTGCAAAATTTTCGTTGTAGTTTTTTCGATGAAAAATGGCCTCCATAAGGAAAAAAGAGATAATGTTATTGTAACACCCCAAAACACACCCTGGACGACATTACATTCTAAAACCATTCATATCATGAGAGCACTAATATAATCCCTTAAGAAACAAGACTTCATTTGTCATCCACGAATATTTACAACATTATCCAAAAGAATAAGCCGAAGTCATGGCTATTATATCTCAAAAATTAATTAAGGAAGCACATCGGAATAAACAAAAGAAATTAGACTACACAATGTTCCAAAAGAATGTCCTAGTCTAGTACAAAAGGAAAGGAGGTCGCTCTAGGCGTCCACCTTGGGATCCACACTCCCGTCAAGTGGAGTCTCCCAAGTAGCGGGCTCCTCGACCCTTACGTCAAGCGGGTAATCTGAAAAATGTTAGCGGTAGGGGGTGAGCACGAAACTCTGTAGAAAAATTCTCTCAAACCCATACAAGGTTTATAAAAGCATTTAAAATGGTCGGTCTCATTTTTAACATAACATAGATACATAATTTGAACGAAAGCAGTGACATTTAAAAAGAATCTCAAGTTTATGTAAAAACATTACTTAAATGAATAAACGAGCACCACATACAAATAATCACCATACTTCGCAGGACTCTTGTAGAAAACGTCTATGGTAGAATGAACAATACTCAATATACAATAGATAATACCTTCCACTATAAACAATTTCCAACAATTCTTTCGGTAGGTGGCATACTTTGTGGTAATCTCCACCCCTCTTTAGGTCATCTCTGATTCTTTCGGTAGGTGGCATACTTTGTGGTAACCTCCACCCCCCTTTAGGTCATCTCTGATTCTTTCGGTAGGTGGCATACTTTGTGGTAACCTCCACCCCCCTTTAGGTCATCTCTGATTCTTTCGGTAGGTGGCATACTTTGTGGTAACCTCCACCCCTTTTAGGTCATCTCTGATTCTTTCGGTAGGTGGCATACTTTGTGGTAACCTCCACCCCTCTTTAGGTCACCTCTGATTCTCAAGCATCCTTACCGGGAACCTCTTGAGAATGGGTGAGCATCCTTACATGGAACCTCTCACAATAACGGACTTATTTCTCAAGCATCCTTACTGGGAACCTCTTGAGAAAGGGTGAGCATCCTTACAAGGAACCTCTCACTCATGTGCATCACCACAACCCAACCAAGCATACAATTCCAACATTCATATCAATTTACAAGCATCTCTCCAAAATCCCCAAAATATAACATGTAACAATTCCACAACCAACAAAGAAAAATACATGAGATCACAATAATATCATTTTTCTACCCAACACCAAGCACTAAGGTTTCGAAAATCCATAATAAAGAAAGCATTTAAGAAGGAAATACATCACTCTCCAAAAATGAGGGTTTTAAAACTAGAGAAGAGATTTCATGGGTATTAAACCCTAACTTTGTTCAAAACATGTAATCTTTGCAAAAAAGCCTAAGAGATGATGATTCCATACCATATATATACCATTGATAGCCAAAGCATACATATATAAATACCCTAGTCTCAATCCAAGTGAGTGAGAGAAAATCCCTACCTTCTTCTTCCTTAGTGTTCTTTGAGGAACTTGAAGTTTTGATCCTCTTCAATGTGTAAATCCTCTCTTGATCTTGTGTTTTCCCCTTCTTTCTTCCTCTCTAAGATTATCTAGGGTTAGAAATGTTGAAATAAGGCAAAGAGAGGCGTCCTTATGTATTTATAGTGAAAGAAATGGCCTCCTATGCGTGAATCTGAAGTTCAGAATTCGTAACTCACGTTCGAACGTTATTGGCGTTCGAACGTTCATTGCTCCTAGTACTTTTATTTTTCCATCAGACAAGAGTACTGGAACGCATTTTCATTCGAACGTTTATTAACGTTCGAACGTCGATTCACGTTCGAACGTCATTTCACGTTTGAACGGAATTCTTGTTTTTGCTGAAACTTCCAGTGAAGTTTTAGCCTATTTTGAGATTGATTTGGAAAATTTTCGTGAAACACACTTTTGTAGCCCTGGACGTCTACTATCTACTGTCAAAATTTCAGAGCAAACGGACATTAGAATAAAAAGTTATGATCAAAATACTAGGAGGTGTCCCAAAATCATTTCTACCCAAGTTTTCTCTTAAATGTGCTTTCATTCCGGAAATCTTCCTAGCTTCTAATACATACCCTATTACACCACCTAACATTTTTATCTCTACTTTTTCAATCTACCAAATTCAAACACACATCACTACGCATATCCCTATTTTTACAACAATTATTTACTATATACCTATATAAAAGAAAAATGCGGGGTGTTACAGTTATGCTACTTGCCATCGAGCACACATCTTCTCATCACTTGATCAGAACAATATTTAAACAAATATGAATCATCAAAGAAGAATTTCTTCACTTTAACTCGGAACTTTCTCCTCTCCTGTGGACTCTAATGTGATTATATTTGCCCTGTAAAAAGAAAATTCACAATATCAACATACCAAGAATAAGTTGTAGTAATAGAAAATATATGCTCATCGGGGAGAGTATAATGAATGGCATGTGATCTTATGTGTCTTGAAACACTAGCCGGGATAAGTGATCATCCACTACATTCTCAACTACTTTCTTGTCTTTGATGATCAAATGGAATTCTTGAACGAAGAGCATCCACCTAATGAGTCTTGTTTTAGCATCCTACTTAGACAACAAATACTTCAAAATAGAGTAATCAATATAAAATACAATAGATGAACCAATGATGTAAGATCGAAACTTGTTTAGGGAAAAAACTAAGGCTAGCAATTCCTTTTCTAATGTGGTATAATTAATTTTGTCTCATTTAAGTTGTAGTAGATGACGTGAGGTTTCTTGACTTGCCTTAACCCAACAAAAGCTCCAACTACATAATCATTTTTCAAAAGCTGCCTCACAATTCGGCGACCACACAAATTAAGCATCTTTTGCCAAAAGGTTGCATAAACGACGAGATAAAGCATTGAAATCCCTTATGAACCGCCTATAAAACCTAGCATGTCCAAGAAATGACTGCACATCTCTCATGGTTTTAGGGGTGGGTAAATTTGAAATTAATTTAATCTTTGACTTGATGACTTCTATCCCTTTTGCGGACACTATGTGACCCAAATGATAACCAAAGTTACCATGAAATGACACTTCTTCCAGTTGAGCACCAAAATTTTTTCCTCAAACCTCACCAACACTTTTTCAAAATTTTTAAATAGCTATCGAATGAATCCCCAAATATTGAAAAATCATTCATAAACACTTACACTATTTTATCCACTGTTGTGAACAAAGACCACAAGCAAAATAGAACACAACGAAATAGAAAAATAGAACACAAAGATTTGTGTGGTTTGGCTCAACAAGCAAGCCTACGTCCACGAACGAAACACAGCGGCAAGATTTCACTATTGAATGTTGGAGATTACAAAGTTCTCAAATCAAAAGACAAGAGAACATCCACCCGCTCTATTCCAATATTACAATAATTATTGGAAAGACACCAATAGAGCAAACCAAAATCCCTATATTTATAGGCTAGAAAACTCCTTTTAAGGTAAGGAGTTTAAATCCATGTAGGACTAGAACTCTTCAATACATTACCAATTAAATAATGAAACAATCTTCTATTTGAAAACAAATACTCTTGAGTCTCCAAATCCAATTGAGACTTGGAATACAAGTCATAAATAACAAATCTCCACCTTGGCTTGTATTCTATCAAGCCATCTAACCAAAGTGAACTTGATTGCTGTCTTCGCGAAATACCCCGAAGGGTACAACTCAAATAGTGCAAACACCAATCAAGTCCAAGCAATGCTTGAACTTGAACACTGATACCGGCTTAGTAAACATATCTGCTGGGTTCTCCGCTGTAGCAACCTTTTTCACTGTGACAATACCTTGAGCCATAACCTCACGAAGGAAGTGATACCTAACATCAATGTGCTTGGTCATTTCATGATACATCTGATTTTTGGTCAAATGTATTGCACTTTGACTATCACAAAACACAGTAGTTACCTCCTATTCCAAACCCAAATCACAGACCAAACCTCTTAACCAAATTGCCTCTTTAACTACCTCTGATACTGCCATGTATTCTGCCTCTGTGGTAGACAAAGCAACTGTAGACTGTAGAATCGCCCTCCAAATTACAGTGCACCCAAATAAAGTAAAAACATAACCTGTTAGAGATCTCCTCTTATCTAGATCACCCGCATAATCTGAATCAACAAAACCAACAACTGTAGAATTGATGCCATCTCTTCTACCAAATACTAAGCCAACATCTGTAGTGCCTCTCAAATAACGAAGTATCCATTTCACAGTCTGCCAATGAATCTTCCCAGGATTAGCCATGTAACAGCTAACCACACTAACTGCCTGTGAAATATCTGGATAAGTGCAAACCATAGCATACATAATGCTCCCAACTGCACTAGAATAAGGAACATGAGACATAAAATGCTCCTCATTCTCACTCTGTGGTGATAAAGCTGCTGAAAGCCTAAAGTGAGTGGCAAGTGGAGTACTCACGGGCTTCAAATTCTGCATCCCAAACCGCTCAATAACTTTCTCAATATATTACTTTTGAGATAAATATAACATACCTGCTCTTCTATCCCTGTGAATCTCCATACCCAAAATTTTCTTTGCAGCATCTAAATCTTTCATCTCAAATTCTGAATTCAACTGTTTCTTCAACCTGTTAATCTCTAACATGCTCTTAGCAGCAATAAGCATGTCATCCACATAAAGCAATAAATATATAAAAGAACCATCTGACAACTGTCTGTGATACACACAACTATCATAATTACTTCTAGAGTAACCATGATCTACCATAAATGTGTCAAAATGTTTGTACCACTGCCTTGGAGACTGTTTCAAACCATATAATCATTTCTTCAACAAGCAAACATGATCTTCTTTACCTTGAACAATAAATTCCTCTGGTTGATGCATGTAGATAGTTTCCTCTAGCTCACCATGTAGGAAAGCTGTCTTTACATCAAGTTACTCAAGCTCAAGATTGAGTGAAGCAACCATGACAAGCAATACACGAATAGAGCTATGTTTCACCATTGGTGAGAAAAATTCATTGAAGTCCACACCCTCTCTCTGACTGTAGACCTTTTCAAATAACCGTGCCTTGTACCTTGCAGATTCAACCCCTGGGATTCCTTCCTTTTTCTTGAAGACCCATTTGCAGCCAACAGTCTTCATGCCCTTAGGCAACTTCATTAATTCCCAAGTCTGGTTCTTATGAAGAGATTCAATTTCCTTAGCCATAGCAACAACCCAATGTGTAGATTCATTACCTGTGACAGCTTCTGAATATGTGGAAGGCTCCTGAACACCAAACTCCTCTGCTATAGTCAATGCATAAGCCACCAAATCTGCATACCCATATTTCTGAGGGGGTCTAATTTGCCTCCTCTCCCTGCCTGTTGCAATACTATACTCTTGTTGCTCTTGTGGATCATCACTTGAACTAGAACCAGGCAAATCTGAAATAGCTTGAACTGGAGTACTTTCTGTGAAGCTTCTACCTGTAGCTCCACCTCCTTGCTATAACCCTGTTCTTTCCCTGAAGAAACTACAAACTCATTTCTCGGATGAAATATGGAAGATTCATGAAATACAACATCCCTACTTACTATAAACTTAGGCGATTTAGGATCAGAACACCATAATCTATATCCTTTCACACCATTAGCATAACCAATAAATATGCACTTCTTAGCCCTAGGCTTAAGTTTACCATCATTCACATGACAATAAGCAGTGCAACCAAATATTTTTAAATCAGAATAATCAGCAAGAGTACCAGACCATACCTCATGTGGAGTCTTCAACTCAATAGCAGTGGATGGAGAACGATTAACTAAATAGCAAGCAGTGCTAACAGCCTCAGCCCAAAAATATTTATACAATCCTACATTAGAAAGCATACAACGTGCTCTCTCCAAAAGAGTCCTGTTCATCCTCTTTGCAACCCCATTTTGCTGTGGAGTAGACCTGACAGTACGATGCCCGACAATGCCTTCATCTTTGCAGAACTCATTAAATTCACCTCTACAAAATTCCAAACCATTATCTATTCTGAGACGCTTGACTTTCTTGCCTGTCTGTTTCTCAATCAAAGTCTTCCATTGCTTGAAAGTCCCAAAAACATCACTCTTGCGTTTCAGAAAATATACCCAAACTTTTTTTGAATAATCATCAATAAAGGTCAAAAGAAACCGAACACCACCCTTAGTTGAAACCTGAGAAGGACCCCAAAGGTCTGAATGAATAAAATCAACTGTACCTTTAGTCCTGTGAATAGCTGTACTGAACTTGACTCTGCACTGTTTCCCAAAGACACAATGCTCACAAAAATCAAGTTTCTCAATTTCCTGTTTACCAAGCAAACCCTGTTTACACAAGACTTCCCTGTTTACACACCAGCTGCACCAATCATAGTATCACCATAAAGAACATAGAGGCCATTAATCTTTTTACCTTTCATCACAACCAGGGAACTCTGTAGACTTTCATAACTCCACCTTCAACAGAAAACCTGCAACCAATGGAATCTAAAGTACCCAAGGAAATCAAATTCTTCTTTAATTCTGGAATATGTCGTACATCTGTCAAAGTCCTCACAACCCCATCATGTGTCTTAATTCGGATAGTACCTATTCCAACAGTCTTGCAAGCACTATTATTTCCCATCAAGATTGAACCACCATTGATTAACTCATAGGTGGTAAACCAATCCCTATTAGGGCACATATGATATGAACAACCCGAATCAAGAATCCATTCATCATTAAAACGTCCATCAGAGACTGTAAGGACATTATCTGAACCATCAGATGTATCTTCTGCAACACTAGCAACACTAAAGGAATCGGAAGGATTATTTTTTTCTGTCCTCCTTTATTTTTCAACTTAAAACAATCATGCTTATAATGACCAATTTTATGACAATAAAAACATTCAACATTATTCTGTTTCTTTCTAGACTGTGATCGATATCCAGATTTTCCTTTTCCTTTATCTAAATTTCTTTCAATGGATCGACCTCTATTATTATTAGAGGAGTTATCATGACGACCCTTCACAAATAAACCCTCGGCTTGAGCATCACTGCCCTTACCGTTCAATTTAGTACGCAACTCCTTACAATTCAAAGAGGATTTTACATCAACTAAAGAGATTGAGTCTCTCCCATACAACATCGAATTAACAAAATTATCAAACGAATCAGCCAGCGAGCATAACACAATCAGGGCTTGATCTTCATCCCCAATTTTAATATCAATATTTTTCAAGTCAATAATAATTTTGTTAAATTCATCAAGATGTTCGTTAATGGGCCTACCTTCCTTCATCTTAAGTGTATACAACCGTTGCTTCAGATATAAGCGGTTGGCGAGAGACTTCTTCATATATAAGCTCTCCAACTTTTTCCATAGCCCTTTGGCTTTGTCTTTATCGATAACCTCACAAAGAACTTCATCAACAAGAGACAACTGAATTGCACCGTGTGTTTTTTCTTCAATATTAGCAACTTTAGTCTGATCTGTCTCCTTGGATAAAGTTTCGTCAATGGCCTTTGCCAAACCCCGCTGACGAAGCAATGCCTTCATCTTGATCTGCCATAAACTGAAATTTTTCTGACCATCAAATTTTTCTATCTCAAATTTTGTTGTAGCCATCCCGAAACCAATAGCTCTGATACCAATTTATTGTGAACAAAGACCACAAGCAAAATAGAACACAATGAAATAGAAAAACAGAACACAAAGATTTACGTGGTTCGGCTCAACAAGCAAGCCTACGTCCACGAACGAAACACAGCGGCAAGATTTCACTATTGAATGTTGGAGATTACAAAGTTCTCAAATCAAAAGACAAGAGAACATCCACCCGCTCTATTTCAATATTACAATAATTATTGGAAAGACACCAATAGAGCAAACCAAAATCCATATATTTATAGGTTAGAAAACTCCTTTTAAGGTAAGGAGTTTAAATCCATGTAGGATTATAACTCTTCAATACATTACCAATTAAATAATGAAACAATCTTCTATTTGAAAACAAATACTCTTGAGTCTCCAAATCCAATCGAGACTTGGAATACAAGTCATAAATAATATCCACCATGTCACTAAAAATCTCAAGCATGCACCTTTGGAATGTACTTGGGGCATTGCATAATCCAAATAGCATACATCGATGAACAAATGTCCCAAAGGGGCAAATGAAAGTAGTCTTTTCTTGATCCTCCAAAGCAATCTCAATATGATTATATCCTGAGTATCCATCCAGAAAGCAATAGAACAAGTGGCTTGCTACCCTCTCCAAAACTTGATCAATAAAAGGAAATGGAAAGTGATCCTTGTAGTGTAGGAGTTAAGCTTCCTATATTCAATACAAACTCTCAACTTGGTCACCACCTGAGTTGGAATCAACTTCTTGTTCTCATTGGAAACTATAGTGACTCCCGAATTCTTTGGCACTACCTATATATGGCTCACCCACTTACTGTCAACAATAGGGTAAATGATACCCACATCAAGTAGCTTAAGAATTTCAGCTCGAACCACATCATTCATTATTGAATTCAATCTTCTTTGTGGTTATCTGATGTGTGCAAATATGAGGGCTAATTCCCTTGATGTCTGCTATAGTCCAGCCAATAGCTCCCTCGTGTGCTCTCAAGACAGTCAACAATTTTTCTTTTTTCTCTAAGTTTAATTCTAAATTGACCCCCATAGGAATTGTCTCACCACTCCCAAAGAATGCATACATCAATGTAGATGGTAGTGGTTTCAACCCCAATGTTGGTGGCTGAATAGTGGATGGTAAAATGTTATTCTCAATCAATGAAAACTTTTCAAATTTATGCAACCAAGTGGCTACTTCACGAACAGCTTCCCAATCTGGCATTTCTCCTGAATCAGCCTCCTCGAAATCAACATCAACCAAATGCTCAACATGCTACTGTGTGATAGTATCAATCAAATTAAATTCATATATTTCCCCCTCATCACCCGACTGTTTGTTGATGTTGAAGACATTCAATTCTAGCGTCATATTGTCAAATGCAAGCTTCATGACAACATTCCTACAATTTATAATAGAATTAGAGGTTGCAAGAAAATGTCATCCCAAAATAACTGGCATTTGAGCAGCAGGGTTAGCCACAATATGTATATCAAGGACAATAAAATCAACAGAAAAATAAAATATATCCACTTGGACCAATACGTACTCCATAATTCCTCTCAGTATTTTTAAACTACGATCTGCTAGGTGGAGAGTAATAGATCGACAATATATGATAATTATGGAACTGGTAGGATAGCCTAGATCCTTGAACTTCGGTGGAGTATTGGTCTGCAAGATAGAACTTACCTATTTAGTCAGAAAAGCCTTCTTTCACACATTCCTTTTTCTTTTGATAGTGCATAAATCTTTCAAAAACTTTGCATGTGAAGGCACTTGTAGTATGGTATCGAGCAATGGAGTGTTGATCTTTACCTGCTTAAACGCATCAAGAATTTCAGTAGTGTCAGTCGTCTTAGCAGGTAGTTTTAATCTCTGAGGGTAAGGTGCAAAAATAGGACACTTATTTTCATCTAAATTGACAATCTCGGGCTGATCAAGTTTTTCATCCTCATATTCTTCCTCAGTCTCTTTTTCTATAGGTTTAGAGACTTTTGGTAAAATGGATTTATCAAATTCTTTTCCGCTTCTCAGGATGGTGATTGACTTGATCTGCTCCACATTACCTTGAGTGGCATTAAAAGTTTCAACACCATGTTAACTGTTAAGGTTTTTCCTGGGGTTGTGCTAGAAACTTATCCTTTTCTTGTTGTCTCTGTATAAATTGATGCAAGGTGTCCTCTAAAATTCTCTTATGAAGTGGTTGATATACAAATGCATTTTGTTGACCCTAGGGGCCAAATCCTTGTTGAGGCGGGTTTTGTGAAACCCTTGTGGTCTATGATTGTGATAATGGGAACTATTTGACGGACCTTGACCAAATTTTTTTTGACTTTGTTGGATGGGCGGGGCATATGACTTAGATGCATGAGATGCAAATGTGTTATCATTCCTCCAACTAAAATTAAGATGGTTCTGCCATCTAGGATTATAAGTGTTAGAATATTGAGAAAATGATTACTTTGATGGATTAAATGCATTGACTTGTTCATGCAGCACTTCTTTAAAGGCTGGAATGGTCGTGCACTCCCTCGTGGGATGCTCGATTGTATCACAAATAAAAAACAACTCATCAACCTTTGGAACACTATTTACCTCATTCACTTTTTGCACTTCCAAGCTTTCTAATTTGCAGGATAATTTTCCTATCTTGGCATGCAATTTGTCTTGGTCTCTTAATACATATTTTCCTCCCCTGGTGGATTGGGATGCAGTAGATGACCTTGATCTCTCGGTAGGATCAAAAATTTCCCATGACTGGGCATTTTCTGCCAAGTTATCAAAGTAATCTAAGGCTTCCTTTGGATCCTTATTCAAAAATTCACCATTGCAAATCATGTCAATGAACTGGTGATGTGCAGGTAATTCCTTCGTTGAAGAAACTAACCAATAGTCAAGGCTCGAATCCATGATGTGGAATAGAGTTTAAATGGTCATTGAATCTTTCCCAGCACTCATAGAACTGTTCATTCTCTTTTTCTGAGAAGTTTTGGATTTATTTTTTCAAAGCAATAGTTCTATGGACTAGAAATATTTTTTTTTACAAATTCCTTTTATATATCCGACCATGATCAAATTGACCAGAGTTTCAAAGAGTTTAGCCAAAATTTCACTTTATCCTTTAATGAAAATGGGAATAGCTTCATTATAGCAATTTTCTCTTGCACATTTTGATCTAGCAATGTTCCAACTACCTCCTCGAATTCCTTGCTGTGAAGATAAGGGTTTTTCTCTATCCACACTAGGGAATTAGGGTAATAATTGGAGCATTTTTGGCTTAATAGCAAATGCATGTACTTGGACAGGTAAATGAATGCAAGATGGTGCAGATGATCTAGTTGGTTGGAGATATTCCCTCATTGTTCTCATAAGGAGAACAACTTGAAGATTATTTTCATCTCGTCTTGGATTTTGCACGTTTCTTTGGTTTTGCCCCTCATTTATATTTACATCATCCATGTTTATGTTTAGCCCTGGGTCTCATCTAACAAGTCTATTTGTGCTACCACGTGCCCACATACAATAACTAAAAACCCACAAATACAAATCTACTGCTACTAAAACAAATGTATATATATACAACAGAAAAACTTGATTGTGCTTGTGATTAAAATCACAAGACTCACATGTTGTCAATCCGAATCACCTTTCAAATTAAATCGTTGGTCTCCAGCAACGGCGCCAAAATGCTTGCTTACTTTTCTTCAATGATTGTGCTCTTCCATCTGAATTGTACAATGTGTTTCCCAAACGTATGAAGAGTTTGCAGTGTAATAACTCAAAAATCCGAGGTCGTCTCCTAAGGGAACATAGGCAATCTGAATGGTGATTTGTTGAAAAATAAAATGAAAAATCTTGGATTTGTGGAAAATTGTGAGATTAGCAACTAATGTAGTAAAATCAAATGGAAAAAAATCGTCCAATCCTTGGAAATCTCTCAGCGTAGTTAAGATTATTGATTCTCATTTATAACTCATTCAAGCTCATAATCAAATTTACTCGGACGAAAAATATTCAACTAAAGTTAGATTTGAAAAATATGTAGCTTTGAGGATAGGTAATGATAGCTAAAATGATAAATATTGAGATGAATATATGAACTTCAAGCATTACATGTCCCGGAAGAATCGTCGCTGAGAAATCAAGATGAACACACAACAACTAGTTTTCAAAATTAGTTTTTTCTCATCTACAAAGCATACCACATGGATAAAACACATTAGAGAATCAACAATGCTTAATCACAAGTGAGAATCCTCCCTTGGATTGTGCCGAAACTTAGCCAAAAGCAAAACCCATCAAACCAAAATTGACAATAAACATGTATACCAAAGGTAAATGAACAACAAGATTGAAAGGAATAACTTCAATAGATTTACTTCAAAATGCTAAGTTCAAATACAAGAACAAACAATACAACACAAGCTTTGAAAATGGAAAAGGAAATGCACTCATTGTCTTCTCTAAAGCTCGGCAAAATTCTCACAATGTAAAACTAATACAAAAACTCAAAACTAAGACAAAAACTTCTCTCCAATGTGTATAGGAGTGTATGTATAATAACATCTATCTTTCTTCCTCCTCATTGACCAAAGTGTATGGTATGGTGGTGGGTACTTTTCCAAAAAAAGCTTCCTCCGCCAGTGTCGTCTAATCAGAGTGCTCATATGAAGCTTTGGAGGTGCCATCATCCAATCAAAACAAGGGCCATTGGGATTGGTAGTCTCCCCCTTGAGCGTGGAAGTGAATAAAGTGAGCCCACGGCATCCGGATGAGGTTCAGAACTCGTCCGTTATGTTTGCGACTAGACGAATTGGTAAAAGGGTGAGGATGAACCAATTCAAAACATTCTGTTGAGACCCATACCAGTACAAAGGTGAATGAACCGGTTCCTCAATCTCTGAACCCCGATGAACCAATACAAGGATGATCTATTTTTTTAGCATTTTGACGAAATAATTAATTGATCCATTGACAGGAGTTCTATGGGCACTTCTTCAGCATTCGAAAAGAAATAAAATAAATAGTAAACCTCACCGATTTTAATGCTTGAACCATGATATAAAATGGGTTGACAAAGTACCAAAAATTTCTAAAATATAATAAAATAAACAGTAAGTATGCAATAAATATGTGATCGATTCAAATAGTTTCTACAACCTGATGAACTGGTACAAGCTGCACCAATACATCAGGCTCTTCTCTGGATTTCCCTGTTGTGCTTCCCTAGCTCAACTCCTCTTCATTCCTAAGTTTTTCCATGGCACATATGTTGAATCGTAGTCATTCCTTCTACTCCCCTTTGCACCTACAAACACCAATTTACACAATTAATCAAAATTCAACATATGCAGTAAAGATAAACATAAAGAAAATGCATTAAATGAGCTAAATAAATCATGAAATATACAATATTTTGTGCTCAACACACCCAAAAAGAGAAGTTGACCACGACATTGGTACTCATTGTTTCCAAATAGTGGCGAGTGCTACGATGAGTAAATGGATGTCTCTTTACGAGGTTTGGGTTTCATGCTGATACAGAAAGAGAAGGTAGTGGCCTATGGCTCGAGAAAGTTAAGGATTCATGAAAAAAATTACCCTACCCATGACTTGGAGCTTGCAACGGTAGTGTTTGCTCTCACGTTATGTAAGTGTTCCTTATATAGAGAAATTTCATATATATTTCGATCATAAGAGCCTTAGACATATTTTCACTCATAAGGACCTAAATCTTTGACAAAGATGCTGGATTGAATATTTGGAGGATTATGAATTTACTTTGAACTATCATCCAGGGAAGGGTAATGTAGTAATAGATGCACTTAGTAGAAAGTCTTGGGGTGCCATAAATTCACTTGTAGTGTAAGTGGAAGAGATTAAGGCATTAGAGGATTTTGATTTGTTAGTGGATAAATAGGAAGACCAGCTATGTTTGTTCAATCTAATGGCTCAACCTATCATTTGACAAAGGATTATAGAGTTACAAAGATTGGATCAGCCATTGGAGGCGACTGGAGAAATGGGAGACTGTAGAGGATTGGTCCTTCCATAATGATGAGTTAACAGGGGACATTATTTATACCAGATGACTCCCATCTAATGGAAGATGTCTTGGAGGAAAACCACTATTCCAGATTTGCAATCCATCCGGGTAGTAACAAGATGTATCGAGATATGAAACGATAATATTGGTCAAAAGGGGATGAAGAGAGATATAGCTAAGTTTGTGGCTAAGTGTGCAGTTTACCAATAGATGAAGATTGAACATTAGAAACCGGAGGGAGTACTATATTTTTTTCCTATTCCCAAGTAGAAGTGAGACCACATTACTATGGACTTTGTGTCAGGGTTGCCAAAGGAAATAGTGCAATTTGGGTGATTTTGGATAGACTTTCCAAGAGTGCTCATTTCTTGTCCATGAAGATGGCAGATACATTGGTGACCTAGAGCCAATAGTACATCCGAGAGATAGTGAAACTTCATGGGGTACCTTTATCTATTGTGCCTGTAAAACCCGGGAAAATTAAAACTTCATTAAAAAGGGTAAAATGACAATTAGTTGTTCTGGTACAGGTTGAAAACTCAAAATTTTCTAGAAATCGGGTTATGAAACGGACCTCAGCGTTGGGTTCGTATTGCAAAATCTACCTGCCCAGTCATTTTTCATTAAATTCTTAGATAGTCAGAATTTTCAAGTAAAACGAGGCAAAATGCGCGATTGGATAACCCGCGATTAAAATCTCAGCAACTTAGTTATTCGCAGGACCCACAATATAAATGATCTAGATATTTTTAAGGCATTATCCAAACAAGACAAGTGGCGCAAAGTGATTGGCTCTCTAGGATTTCCAACCAACCAAAATGTGACATATGGCGCATTGTGAGCCAAGTATGAGAGGGTATTTAAAGGGGAAAAATTAGATTTTTCCCCAATTTTTTTTTTTAATTTTTGGATATATATATATATATACCGAGAGAGATTTGAGTTTCAAGCTTCTTCTTCCTTCCCCCATATCTTAAGATCCAACCATTACATCTTCATCAACCAAGAATTAAAGTTGTTCTACTCGATGAGGCCTACGCATTAACACCAATAAAGACTATTTTCTACAGTTTTCAAAAATTAAGGATGTTGGGAGCTAGGGCTTGGAGGAATTTTTCTTGGGCATTCTTGGAGATTTTCTTCCATGATTAAGTTCAAGAGGTGAGGGTTTCCTCCTATTTAGGATTACTTTCAATTTCGATTATGTATATGGCATCGGTATGGCTATGTAGAATAATTACATAACTACCATGTAAGTAGTGTAACTAGTGTGATGATTTGGTAATTTGATGAACATGTTATGCTTATGTCTACTTGGTTTGGGCTTGAATTATGTGGGTTATGTGTAATCTGTATTGGCATGCTATGTGTCTATATTTTGTGCCTTAAAGGCCTTGGATAGTATCCTATGGATGTTAAAGTGTGTGATTTGAATGGAAAATGCTATAATATGCTTAGTGATGTTATGAAATGTTATTACACACTTCATGATATAATTGACATTTTGATGTTTATGGAATATTTTCATATGTTCACATGTCATGCATTATGATGAATTGGGAATGGCACATGTACATTACATTGCATATGCATGGGTTGCACTACATTCATGGGCATTGACATGAGTGTGAGTGTGTGGGTGCATGGATTGGTCAATCACCACATGGTAAGTTGATGGGTGAACTCGAGAAATTTGGATCAAGGTCCAAATTGAGTCACATGGAACATTGCATAGAACAAATGTGTCAGGTATAGCAAGAAGGGATAGGTTCTCCCTCGGGTCCAAGGCCCGATCACTTGGTTCACTAACTTTTCCTATGGTGAAATTCTAAAAAAGTGTGTCGGTATAATCAGAATCGGAGGAGAGAGGCCCGCGAATGCCTCGGGGGTTTATAGGCCCTTGGTGGGATGCCCATAAATTACCTAAACAAGAAAGGCATAAGAGTTGATAAATGGTCATTGGATGCATAACATCAATGACAAGGGTTTGGAATGTCTGGTGCATGTCATGACATTGTATCATGTGTCGTGTATGGGAACTTGGGAGGGGGTTCGGTGTTGGACATGCATTCATGAAACATTACTCATGTTTGGCATGCAAGGTAGCATTCATATGTTACTTGAGATATATGCTTGGTGTGTTTTGGTGCACATTCATATCATATGCATTGGGATTGGGAGGTATCCTCTATAGAAGATACCCTACTAGGCTTTGGCTCACCCCGTGTGGGAACATTTTTCAGATATTGGATGAACTTCCCCTGAAGGGCTTCCTACGGGGATTCCCATGTATATATTTACATTTTTCCTTGTATAATCTATGTACAAAACTTTTATTTTTGACAAAGGCATGTAATGGGACTCTCTAGAAAAATATTCTTTTGTAAACAAATGAATGTTGTGAATGTTGATATTCAATGTTATTTTGATTGAAGGTTGATGTTGGGACCCGGTGTGGTCAATGATTAGGATTGCACAGGTTGTGTGTGTTGGGTAGAGCTCCCCGTACAAAGGAGACTCTGCCCGAATTTTGTTTAAGTCATGGACCCCAGTGAATGATGTATTACTACGTGTTATCGAAATAAGCAGTATAACGAGTTATTCCGCGGGTTGATGGGTGATCAACGGGTTAATCGGAACTCCTGAAAATTGGGGAGTCACAGTGCAGGATCATGATAGTAGGTTGAGTCCAAGCCTAAACAAGGCAAACCCAAAAGAGGAATTTTCTCTTCCTTAAATTGATGCTCTGGTGGACATGGGATGCTGGAACTCATAGCTGACGTTGGTTGTCTAAATCTACCTCTTTCGCTTATGTCTTTCTTTCGCCTTCTGCTTATGTGGCCAAATTTTGACAAAGTCTACAAAGGGCCTCGGGGAAGATTTGTGTTTTAGCCTCCTTTTCATCCTCAAATGGATGGCCAGTCTGAGATAGTAATTCAAATTGTGGAAGACATGTTTTGGGCATGTGTGTTGGATTTCAAGAGAAGTTGGAGTGAGCATTTACCTTTAGTGGAGTTTGTTTATAACAATAGCTATTAAGCTAGCATTGGAATGGCTCCTTATGAACCATTGTATGGGAGGCCGTATAGATTATCGACATGTTGGGTGGACGCCGG
Source organism: Ilex aquifolium (assembly GCA_951799425.1). Classification (NCBI taxonomy): domain Eukaryota; kingdom Viridiplantae; phylum Streptophyta; class Magnoliopsida; order Aquifoliales; family Aquifoliaceae; genus Ilex; species Ilex aquifolium. Next base: position 14,731,247 of record OX637406.1, read on the forward strand.
GGAAAGTAGTCTGTTTGGACCGAAAATAGTGAAAGAAACCACCGAGAAAATTCAATTAATTCGGGAGAGGTTGCGTTTTAAAGCTTTAATAATGTAATACCCAAGGGTAGGTTGTGCAAAGTAATAAAATACTCAAGAGTCTAAGATCGTACCATAAGGAATTATGAAAAACTTGGAACACAAGAAAAATAAAAGAAAATTTGCTTTAAAGATTTTTTGAGAGATTTGAATTCAAAAAATAGTACATTTTTATTAAAGACAGTAATTGAGAATACTAAAGCTTCGGGGATTCCTTTTCAATTCCACATAATAATTATTTATGATCCGATTTTCAAATTCAATAAAAATTCAACTGATGTGTGATCTTAATTGGAAGATTTAGAGGTGATAATATTAAAAATAAATCTATAGATATAATAAATAAATTATTTGAATACAAATTAGTATTTAATTTTAGATCACTGTTGAGTAAACAATATTGCATAATTTTATGTCTCAAACCAATCACTTTAGCTTTGCTCGTTAGTTATATGTTTCATTTTAGTTGAGTTTGTATTTTATAAGGAATCGTGTGTTTGCAGGTAATCTAGAGTAAAAGGAAGGTTTTAAAGTCATTTGCATTCTTTGGGGAGTGTTGAGAATAAGCTGGACAAGTCGAACATTGAACCATGAGCATCGAGGCAAGAATTCAAAAAAAGAGTGCTTGAACTAGTAGGTGTTGTACCGGTTGATCGGGCTGAAAACAGAGGTTCTACTGGTTCATTGCAAAGAGTGACCATTTGTATTGGTTCAACTAAAGACTTGTACTAGTTCATCTTAAACAGAGAGTACTTCTAATAGTTCTACTTGTTTGCCTACCAGTAGATCATGGATAGAAGGCCATTGTACCGATTCACCCTTACCTTTGTTTCGGTACATCAGAGTTCAAACTCAAGGAAGAGTCCTATTTGGAAAGTTTGAATCGCCAACCCTCAGGAATATTTTCTCAAGGCTTTATTGGAGGAAAAAAAGACGTATTTGGAAAGGAAAGAATCCTCTGTATCTGGGAGAGGATTGGGCATATCTCTTGGGCCCATTGTTTTTTAAAAGCCATTGGGGGGGGGGGGGGGGGAGGGGGGAGAGAGAGAGAGAGAGGAGAGCTTCTTCAGTGATTTTTTCCTTTGATGATTTCTCTCCTGTCACTTCTTCTTCATCATTTTATTTTGGGCTACAGGAACAAGCACGGGTATTCACCATTTTTCAGAGTTAATTTACAGAGCGTATTTCCTATTTCGTTTGCTTTATTTAGAAATCACAGTACTTTCGATTCTTTATTCTTGTAATCAGTTTTAATTCTTGTTTTCAATACAAAGTATTTGATTCAATTTTATAATTCTTTTCAATTATCATGTCTTTTATAATTGTTTTCAATTCTACATTCGATATATGTGAGTAGTTTAATTCTAGCATAATCAGAGGAGGAATTCCTGTGGGGTTTACATGGGTTTATAGAGGGTTTTAAGAAACCAAAATCTAACAAAAATCAAAGAGCACATCAATTGGTTGATTCTTCTTATCGCGTACAGATGCGTGTTTCCAACCGTCCAGACATGCATATTGGACCGTTCTGACGCAATCTGATCATTTTGCCTTTGCAGCCTTTGGAAGTCACGCTTGGACTTGCATGTTCCACTATCTGGATGCATTACTCTTGTTGTCCTTTTTTGATTTCTGATTGCTCTGAATCTTTCTCCTTCGTGCATTCATCCCTTCAAGTATTGAAATCGCCTATTTTACCTGCAAACCTGGTAAATACTACAAAAGAGAGATTAAACCCAAAACTTAATTAATTTCATGCAATTAGTTCCTTACCCTATATAATTAGCCAAACAATATTATAATAAAATGCATAATTCATGGCTAATCATTGCGTACTATTCAAAGTTGGCAAAAAAAGTTATGCGGATAGGAGAATGAGGCCATTGGAGTTTAAAGTGGGTGACTATGTGTCTTTAAAGTTGTCATCTAAAAAGGAAGCAATGCACTTCGGCAAGAAGAGGAAGCTAGCACTGAGGTATATTGGACCTTTTGTGATAATTCGAGTAATGGGAAAGGTGGCATATCAACTCAACCTTTCAGCTTAGTTATCAAAAGTATATGATGTCTTTCATGTGTCAATATTACATAAGTGTGAACACGACACATCACATGTGGTGGGCTTGGAAGGGATTGAAATTCAAGATGGAGTGACACACAAGGAGCAACCGTGAAGATTCTAGACACCAAGGAAAAGGTACTTCGCAACAAATTCATCTTACTTGTGAAAGTATTGTGGCAACACCATGGAGTGGATGAAACAACATGGAAATTGAAGTTGGAGATGCGAGAAAAGCTCCCCGAGTTGTTCACTATTTGAGGTTTGTTTCGAGGACAAAACTTTCTTTTAGGGGGTAAATTGTAAACCCCTATGTATTTATTTGAATAAGATTAGATTATGATTTATGATGACGATATAACATGTGTTAAAGATAAATAGACGAGTGCAAGATGATAAAATAGGAATCATAGGGAATCTCAGGTAGGAAAGGATTTGATACTAAGGTAGTACTTTAACCATAAATTTTATCTTGATATTCTATTGATATGATTTTTGGACATTAGAAACTAGACTTCAATGGCTACAACAGTGCATTTCATAAAAAAATTGAATCGACTTCTAACCAAACCAAAATTGACTTGAAAGTTCAAGCAGAACGTTTGAACGCAATTCACATTCGAATGCAGCTTAGCCCCAGAAGTTTAGGCATGACAGACATAACATGAGATAATGGGAGTAGAGCATGTTCAAATGTAGCGCGTTTGAATGCCAATCACGTTCGAACGTGAGTGCGCGTTTTGCAACTATCAAGCTCATAACAACTGAACAGTTTTTGATCCTATAAATACCCTAGGAACATTTCTTATGTCAATTGCCAATATGTTAACCCTAGGAAACCAAGAAAGGTTGAGAGAGAGGTAAAGAGGCCAAAATTTTGATGGCTCTACGTGTTAAGAACTCAACAAACGTGCTGGGGTTTTGCTAAACTATGCATTAAAGGTAAGGGTTCTTTCTTAAACTCATTCATTGAGATTAGATCTATATATTTATATCGTTTTCATCTCTATTATAATATATTTATGTTGTTTTCACGTTGTTTGATCCCAAGATTCAGTTCTTAAATAAAATAAATGTTTGACATCTAAGATTTATTCATTTTTTACGTAGAAACCCTAGTTGTTGATTTATAATATAACCTACAAATGTTTTATATCAAAATTCGCATGTTATTGATACAAAATGTAGAATCATTATTATCCAATTGAATGCTTTCTTTTTACTATCTCTTTCATGTTTTAATTCAATTACTCTTGTATTTTGAGAATTGTGGGATTTTGGATATTGGAAAATGTGGAATTTTGTGAAAGTGTAACACCCCAAAATCCACCCTGGAAGGCATTACTATCTACAAACTATCCAACCATGAGAGCAACTAAAAATAACCATTAGAACAACCATTCATTCATCCATCTAATAAAGAATAAATGTTAAATCCAATAAAACATTAAAACACTCCAACTTACAATTCAAACCAAATAGTATCTAGCAGCGGAATAATCAAGACTAGCTGAAACATTGTTTCATAGAAATCTCTCAAATAAAATAATCTAGACTAAGACGAAGCATCTCTAAGCCTCCACTTCAGGATCCTTATATTGACTCTCTCCATTCTTGAGATCAACCGGCTCATCTAACTTGACATCCTCCTTGCTACCAAAATCTGTAATGTGTTGTAGGGACTGAGCAAAAGGCCGTAAGAAATCCCTCTCAAATCCCAACAAGGTTTTAAAACAAATAAAAGAAGGCCAGTCTCTTTTGGAATATATCATATATAATTTTTTGAGAGTAAAACCATGACAATTGTAATGATCTCAAGTGTACAGAATGCAGTAAATAGATAATAGGAATACACATGCAAGAAATTAAAGTAATCAATAATTAACTAAGTAGTATCATCTCATATTCTCATGTATATTGATTTACCTCCATTCTCATGTATATTGGTTCATCCCCATCCTCATGTATGTTGGTTGTTTCTCAAGAATCTACACAACGATTCTACCTCGTTCACCCATCACAACCACACAATCTCAATCATTCCCTGCAGGGCCAAATCAAAAACCACTTTAGGAATGGCGTATACCGTCTCCCACGGCATTGACGAATCCTACCCAGGAAAGGTATACCATCCCTCAGCCTCGAACTTACGTGAACAATAGTGGTTGCTCTCACAAACAACAATCCACCACAAATGTTAGGCAACCATCTCACCCCCACTGGGATAGACTAACATCTAACACTCTACGGCAGCTCTCGAAGGTAATTCAAGTCCATCACAACAAATCATACAAGAGATTAAACAACAACTTTCTCAAAAACTATAATATCAACCAATCACAATTTTCATTAAAAATTCAAGTATAACAATTTCACAATTCTCAATATACTACAGTAATAAGGAATTAAAATATGCAAGAGATCATATCAAGAAAACCTTCACAATTTCGATATACAAAATTCTAGGGTTTTGCCAAAAATCATAATTTCTTGAAACAAGAATGATAGTTGATTGAAAACATGATTTAATCAAGAATATGAATTTAGAAATCAAGAATCCATATGAATTTCACAATAAAACAAGTATCTTGGAAAAACTAGGGTTTTGACAATTTAAGAACAATTATTCTTGAACTCAAACATGTATTTTGTTAAAAACTAAGTTTCAATGATAAAGAAATCAATAACCCATGAGTATTTATCATATAACTACCAAGAAGATTTAAAACATACATATATAATACCCTAAGTCTCAATGAAAGAACTTGAGAAGAATCCCCTACCTTGCTTCCTTAGTGTTGTGTGAAAAACTAGAGATTTTGATCCGATCCAATGCAAAAATTCCCTTCAATCTTGTGTTTCTCCCCTTCTTCCTTACTCTCCAAGGCTCTCTAGTGGTTAGAATTGATGAAAATGAGGCTAAGGGAGGTGGCCTTAGGTATTTATAGTGTAAAAATTGGAGAGAACACCCAAAACAGGTCTGGGACGTGAAGCCCCCTGGTTTGGTGCATCCGGATGCGTGTTTTTTATTGTCCGGACGCATGTTTCTTTGCCCAACTTTCGGCGAAACGCGTCCGGACGCATGTCTATTACCGTCCGGACTCGGGTGACAGTATACCCTCAACTTCCAGATCAATTATAACCTATTTAGAAGCCGATTCAGAAAATTTTCGTGAAATACACTTTTGTAGCCTTTGAAGGCTAGTTTCTACTGTCCTAATATCAGATCAATCGGAGTTAGGAGTAAAATGTTATGGCTAAAATACTAAGGTATTATCAAATTTCTTCATATCCAAATCCTCTCCAAAATAGGTTTTAACTCCAAAATACTTCCTAACTTCTAACACACCCCATATTACCTCTCCCAATGTTTTTTGACCCTCCAGATTCAATGGAGGTATTATTTTGACCTAAATACATTTAGAAACTTATCTAATCACCCTTCTTAAGCTTACACACCTTCAAAACTAAGTTTGACCTGAAAGTCAATTCGTTTCGTTCGAAACTCAAACTTCATGATCAATCTTTCAACAATGATTCTAAGTTTCTACCATCATTTTATTCATATTAGGAGAACTCTTAAGATAATAGTATTCTTATTTAATTTTAATACGGGGTCTTACAATCCACCCCCCTAAAAGAAAGTTTCGTTCTCGAAACTTAATCGTCGAGTTAGTATATCTAATTCAGTCTATCTAATTCTCATTTGGTCATGATGTCTCCACTTCTATTCATTCTTTTAACATCAAAGTCAAGATTAAAATAGAACATCATATCCTAATTTTAAATCCATCCCTTCAACTTATACCGTCACTACAGTTAGTGAAGTCCCCAAGTTTACCTTCATTCACTACTTTTGATTATTCTTTATACTCAATAATTACATGTGATTGTCTAAACTAATTTCATATCATGCATAATTGCTAGATCTTCAACTTATTTCCTATTCATCGGATATCAATTCTATTTTGAATGTACCAATCATTTTAAAATTCTCATGTTTGCTTTTTACATGTAGCTTATCCATAAGCATTTCACAACAACCAAATTCAATTTCACTAATGGGATTACTCATCATTCTTATACCCAAATTACGTTATAATCCAAAACTTAGTAATGCCATTACGACAAGATCTACAACGATTCCTTAAATAGATGTATCATTCTTAATGACTATGTTTCTCACTAGACTAGAGAAAACTCACAATATTTAAAATCTAATAATAACTTCACATCCTATGGACACTTATCAATTTCAGTAGTTCAGTGGACATCGCAAGATTCCCAAAAATTATAACCATCAAACTATACACCAAGTTTTCCAAGAAATTGTAAGACCCTGTATTAAAATTAAATAAGCATAATATTATTTTAAGAGTTCTCCGAAGATGAATAAAATGATGGTAGAAACATAGAATCATAGGAAAAGATTGATTATAAAGTTTGAGTTTTGCGTGTATTTACGTTGAGATAAATTGAGTTTTGGATATATTTGGATTGAAAAGTGTGGCTAAGTAAGTTTCTAAATATTTTTAGGTCAAGATAAGGTCTCAATTGAATCCGAAAGGTCGAGAAACCTTAGGAGAGGTAATATGGGGTGTATTAGAAGTTAAGAAGTATTCCGGAGTTAAAATACATTTTAGATAGAATTTGTGTGGGAAGAAATTAGACACTGCCTTAGTATTTGGACCAAAACTTTTTATCCTGATGTCCATTTGATCTGAAATTTTTACAGTAGATAGTAGGATTCCAGGGCTACAAAAGTGTATATCACGAACATTGGAATCGACCTCTAAATAGGCAAAAACTTCACTGGAAGTTTCAGCAGAAACAGAAAGTCCGTTCGAACGTGAAAATACGTTCGAACGATGATTCGTTTTAGTACTCTTGTCTGATGGAAAAACAAAAGTACTGGGAGCAACTAACGTTCGAACGCCAATGACGTTCGAACGTGAGTAACGAATCAGAACATCAGATTTACGTCGGTGGAACTCTTTTCTTCCCTTATAAATACTTAAGGATACCTCCATTAGCCCCATTTCAACATTTCTAACCCTAGAAAGTCTTAGAGAGGAAGAAAGGAAGAGAAAAACACAAGATCAATGAGGATTTTCACATTAAAGTGGATCAAAATCTCAAGTTCCTCACACAAAACTAAGGAAGAAGGGAGGGGTTTCTTCCCACTCTTGTTCATTGAGGTTAGGGTTTATATATATGTATGTTTTGACTCTCAATCCTATATATATGATATGAAATCATTATTTCTTAATGCTCTTGAAAATATTACCATGTTTTAAAGGAAGCTATGATGGAATAGCCATGAAATCTCTTTCACTTGTCTTGAAAACTCTAGTTTCCAAGAAAAATGGATTTTTCTCTTAATATTCATTTGTTCTTGATTTCAAAACTCTAGTGCTTTGTATTGAACAATAAAATGGTATTTTTGAAGATCTCTTGCATATTTTCTTAAATTGTTCTATTGGAATAATATATGTGAAATTTGGGGATTTTTGATTTACTTGTGATTTGAGAAATTGGTTGGTATTGTATCTCTTGTGTGGATGTTTGGATGAACATGGGTGGCCGTTAACCGGGTATCGTAGAGTGGGTAGATGCGTTTCTTATTCCGTGCGGGTTTGAATTTTTCCTACCACTCGTAGTGGGGGTTGGTGCCTTGTGAGGACCAAACCACTATTCGCTCACGTGGTACCGAGGCAAAGGGTTAGTATACTATTCCTGGGTTGGATTCGTCACTGCTAATGCGTTGGTATACGCACTTCCTAAAGTTGGATATCCTTGCGAGGATTGGGTGTGTGTGTGTGGGCCAGGATATTCTCGATGTGTTTATTCATGCGATGTTATACATCATACCTGAGATACAAAGTGTGGACAATTGTATATTGTGGTATACAGATACAAGTTGTGGGTTGAGATACATTGTGGGTAATGGTACAAATTGTGGGTTATTGTTTATGGTTGAAAATGGCTTATTGTTGGAAATTGGTTTTACTTATTCATTTAATTTATTGTTGTTGCGTAAACTGGAGATCTGTTGAAATGTCACTGTTTTATGTTAAAAGTTATATATGATATTTGTAAAATGAAACCGACTATTTTATATGTTTTCAAAACCTTGTTCGAGTTTGGGAGGATTTTCCTACAGAGCTTAGTGCTCACCCCCTACAAACAACATTCTTTTCAGATTTCAGTCTAGAGGAAGAACTTGGAATAGATGGGCAAGTGAATTGGGAAGCTCATATCGATGGGAACATGGATCCCGATGTGGACGTCTAGAGCTATTTCCTTTATGTTCTAAATTGGGAGGAAAATTTTGAGATAATATTAATGCCAATACTTTATTTATTCCGCTGCAAGATAATAGTTGATTTTTGGATTGTAATTACCATAGTTTGAAATATTTATTGTGAATGATGTTTTAGTTATTATGGATGATGAATGGAAATTCGTTTATTTATGGATTTTGTTAGTTGCTCTGATGATATGAATGATTATGGATAATAATGTCTTCCAGGGTGAATTTTGGGGCGTTACAGAAATTAAGTCACTCTTCAAGCGTACACCCTCTACATTCATCACTGTAACCGTAACTAATGGTTAATTCCACTAATATTAAATCTAATCCAATGGCTCGCTGCACACTCTGATATAAATTAACATCCACCAATTCACATATCAAAACTAGCCACAAAATAAGAATTCCCATTGGTTTGAATGCTTTGAAAAGATATGTCAAATTCCATCAAAGTGTACAACTAAAACCTAACCACATTTATCCTCCAACTATAGCTTCTAGAATGTGTACACTAATGATCCATCTAATCCATTCAAAGGGAATTTTAGTAATTAACTAACTATAATACTTAGGCTAAGTTTCAAGTTATATCTCCAAGATATTTGCTCTCAGTCCCCAATCTTGAGCTTAAATCAATAAGCCTTATAATCCCCTTCATAACTCATTTGTATCCGGATTCATACTTTTAGATCAATCTTAATATCTCTACATGTTCACCAACTCAATTAAGGCCAATTATTTTCTATCTCCCAAGTATTCGTTCTCAATCTCTAACCTTGAGCTAGAACTAATAACCATGTAATCAATTCTTAGTGGCTTTCATTAACATCACAACTCTTTTCACGATACCTATACTTTCGAATCCCTGTGATACAATCCATTATAATATATATCTTGTAATATATCCAAAATGTGAAGATAGACTGTCAAGGATCCCAAAATATCTCTCAATTCCTTATCTCCAGACTTCTTATGATATAATCAAAACTAAAACAAGACTCCCAATGATTAAACCAATGTTCCTCAATTTACCCACATTAGTCATCATAGTCTTAATCATTATTCATAATTCCCAAGATAATAACGATCTGCTAATTACTAGGATAACCATAATCATTTATCCCAAAAATTATATAAGCTTTCTACATCCATGTCAAAGCCAATCTGCATAGGTATCATTATTGATTCCTCAAATTACATCTTTCCAATTATCACCATTAACTGCCAAGTTAGAATCTTCAATACATACCAACAATACTCAAGTATAACTAATCAAACCTATCTTAATAATGTATTAAGAGAGACAGGAAAAAGAACTTCGTATTCCCCCTACACAACTCCAATAATATTTAAAAGGTCTCACATAACGATAGAAGTTAACACCAAACATTGAAAATCATTCTTATTTCAATAATTGTCTACTATATCTGACAACGAGCTTTTAAACTCCATAATATTTAATCCTACAATATCGAGGGTCAAAGGTAACTACTACCACTTAATTAGGCTTCCTAGATTTTCCTTTTTTCATGTCTATAAGTTCGTTTCATAAATTGGCCTCAATTCCCAATCAAGATTTGCAATACAATTCAACTATTAACCCCATACTCAACCAAGAGATTCTTGATTATTAATACTTTAGAGAGTCTAAGTGTAGTCAACTAAGCCCACAACGAAATAAGATTACCTAGGTATAACGTCCTCAGTGAGTATCATATGTATGACCCTTTTGAACCAATAATACTTCCAAAGTAAATTTAATCAATTCGCTGTAATATTTTCAAACCAATATTGGTAACCTCAAGTACGTGGTTATGAAACAAACTCTTGCCCATTTAAGAACCATAATTACAATTCCTATCGTTATTCCAAAATAGGCTTTCATTCGATGTTACTTCAACATATTCCTTCAATTGGTTACTTTTGAGAATTATACTATCTCATACCATCGTACTCATCCTAAAGGAAAACATAACACTCTCATGGTTCATATCGTAAAGCCAAATCTACATTCATTCATTTATTTCTATGACTTTTAAGTAACACACATAACTTTCCATAACCTTATTATTCAAAACTTAGTCCATCTTAAAAACATCTAAGTTGACCTTACCTCCACACATCCAAATTGGGTTATCAAATCTCCTCACTACCAAAAATATAAGCAACACTAATAGTAGAATAGAATACTGAGAGTCGACAAGGCACAAAGTCATAGTTCAATTTTTATATTGTTATCCATCAAAACACTTCAATCAACATGGGGCTGTCTCTAAATCAAAGCCTAAATAGTGTGAAAGGTCGCTTAAGGATAAGTCCTTTAGATTCTAAGAAGAAAGCACGACACTTTGTTATCCAAGGAATAGCACAGTGCAGATTTTTTATCAACTTAAGAGAGTAAACTGATTTAATGTAGGCATTTCTAGTATAAGTGACCTATATGGTTGGAAAGATATACGAGTTAAGATTCTAACAAAAAAAAAAAAAAACGGTGCCAATTTGGACTTGCCAACAAAGAGTTATGGTCCAATTAATGAAAGGTAGTCTGCTTGAATGATGATTCTGCTACAGCTGTCCAATTCGAGTATGTGTGTCTTTTGTCACAAATCCTATTTCATTCCAATCTCCAATATACATAATATCACTTGCACAAAGATCCATGCCTAGCATCATTTACTAACCAAAACTAAATTACCATTCGTCTCCTAGAATCATCCATAACGACATGATATAAAACTAGTATATCCATCAAAATTTTCTTCAATTCCTCTAAGCTAGCTAATCCATGAACTCGAATAAATCATTAACCAAAAACCTAAATAAACAACCAATCATACTTATATTATAAACCTATAACTTCAAACAAATTCAAGACTAGAGTTTTTTCACCCTCACCCAATACACCAATGATAGTCCACAACCTACAGCTTTCATGTAAGACCTAATTCCTAAGCTCTGATACCAAACATGTAACACCCCAAAATCCACCCTGGAAGGCATTACTATCTACAAACTATCCAACCATGAGAACAACTAAAAATAACCATTAGAACAACCATTCATTCATCCATCTAATAAAGAATAAATGTTAAATCCAATAAAACATTAAAACCTCTCCAACTTACAATTCAAACCAAATAGTATCTAGCAGCAAAATAATCAAGACTAGCTGAAACATTGTTTCATAGAAATCTCTCAAATAAAATAATCTAGACTAAGACAAAGCATCTATAAACCTCCACTTCAGGATACTCATACTGACTCTCTCCATTCTCGAGATCAACCGACTCATCTAACTTGACATCCTCCTCGCTACCAAAATCTGTAATGTGTTGTAGGGGTGAGCAAAAGCCCGTAGGAAATCCCTCTCAAATCCCAACAAGGTTTTAAAAAAAATAAAAGAAGGCCAGTCTCTTTTGGGAATATATCATATATAAATTTTTGAGAGTAAAACCATTACAGTTGTAATGATCTCATGTGTACGGAATGCAGTAAATCAATAACAGGAATACACATGCAAGAAATTAAATCAGTAATTAACTTAGTAGCATCATCTCATATTCTAATGTTTATTGGTTTATTTTCATTCTCATGTATATTAGTTCATCCACATCCTCATGTATATTGGTTGCTTCTCAGAAATCTACACAATGATCCTACCTCGTTCACCCATCACAACCACACAATCTCAACCATTCCCCGCAGAGCCAAATCACAAACCACTTTAGGAAGGGCGTATACCGTCTCTCACAGCATTAACGAATCCTTCCCAAGAAAGGTATATCATCCCTCAGCCTCGAACTTACGTGAACAATAGTGGTTGCTCTCACAAACAACAATCCACTACAAATGTTAGGCAACCATCTCACCCCCACTGGGATAGACTAACCTCTAACACTCTACGGCAGCTCTCGAAGGTAATTCAAGTCTATCACAACAAATCATACAAGAGATGAAACAACAACTTTTTCAACAACCACAATCTCAACCAATCACAATTTTCATTAACAATTCAAGTATAACAATTTCACAATTCTCAGAATACTACAGTAATAAGGAATTAAAATATGCAAGAGATCATATCACGAAAACCTTCACAATTTCGATATACAAAATTCTAGGATTTTGCCAAAAATCGTAATTTCTTGGAACAAGAATGATAGTTGATTGAAAACATGATTTAATCAAGAATATGAATTTAGAAATCAAGAATCCATATGAATTTTGCAATAAATCAAGTATCTTGGAAAAACTAAGGTTTCGACAATTTAAGAACAATTATTCTTGAACCCAAACATGTATTTTGTTAAAAACTAAGTTTCAATGATAAAGAAATCAATAACCCATGAGTATTTATCATATAACTATCAAGAAGATTTAAAACATACATATATAATACCCTAAGTTTCAATGAAAGAACTTGAGAAGAATCCCCTACCTTGCTTCCTTAGTGTTGTGTGAAAAACTAGAGATTTTGATCCGATCCAATGCAAAAATCCCCTTCAATCTTGTGTTTCCCCCCTTCTTCCTTACTCTTCAAGGCTCTCTAGTGGTTAGAATTGATGAAAATGAGGCTAAGGGAGGTGGTCTTAGGTATTTATAGTGTAAAAATTGGAGAGAACACCCAAAACAGGTCTGGGACGTAAAGCCCCCAATTTGGTGTATTCAGACGCGTGTTTTTTTACTGTCCAGACGGTGTTTCTTCACCCAACTTTCTGTGAAAGGCGTCCAGAAGCATGTCTATTCCCGTCCGGACGCGGGTGATAGTATACCCTCAACTTACAGATCGATTTTGACTTATTTAGAAGCTAATTCATAATTTTTTTTTGAAATAAACTTTTGTAGCCCTTGAAGTCTAGTTTCCACTATACCAATATCAGATCAATCGGAGTTAGGAGTAAAATGTTATGGCTAAAATACTAAGGTAGTGTCAAATTTCTTCCTATCCGAATCCTCTCCAGAATAGGTTTTAACGCCAAAATACTTCATAACTTCTAATACACCCCATATTATCTATCCCAATGTTTTTCGATCTTCCGGTTTCAATGGAGGTATTATTTTGACCTAAAAACATTTAGAAACTTATATAATCACCCTTCTTAAGCTTACACACATTCGAAACTAAGTTTCGCTCGAAAGTCAATTCGTTCGAAATTCAAACTTCATGATCAATCTTTCAACAATGATTCTAAGTTTGTACCATCATTTTATTCATATTAGGAGAACTCTTAAGATAATACTATCCTTATTTAATTTTAATACGGGGTCTTACAGAAAACATATCTCTTGTGATGAGATTGGTGAACTAGGGTTACATGCGAACCTATATTGTAGAGTGTTTAAACGTGTTTCTTACCTCGAGGGGCTTGACGGTTTCCTATCACTCGTAGTGGGGTTGGTTGCTTGCGGGGTTCCAAACCACTATTCGTTCCATAAGGAACCGAGATTGATGGTTTTTATACCATAGTCTTAGGAAGGATTTGTCACTGCTGACGCGTTGGTATACGCCTTTCCTGAACTGTGTGACCCTATGGAGTGTTGCTTTTGAGAAGGTGGGGTTTGTGGGTCAGATATATTTGTTATGTGGATTCTTGTTTATTCAACTTGTGCTCGTGAGATATTATTTTATGAATGTTTATATGTTGATTCTAATTTTAATGTTCATATTGCATAAACTGGAGATCGTTACTTTACACTGTTTTAATTCAAAATTATATATGTTATTTTACAAACTGTGACTTACCTGCTTTCATAATTGCTAAACCTTGTTCTGGTTTGAGAATGTTTTCCTACAAGGTTTTATTGCTCACCCTATCATAAACATTTTTCAGTTTTTGATATTAAGGATGACCCCGAGCTAGATGAGTAGATAGATTGGGATACTGAAGTGGATCATGATGTGGATCCAGGAATGGACATTTACAGATTCTTTCCTTAGTTTATAGTTTCTTAACTCTGATGAATTGATAATGTTATTGATGTTCTTTATTTAGTTGTTGAAGAATATTTACTCTGGTTTGGATGTAACGTTGAGGATTTTTTTTATATGTTATTTGAAATTTATTTAGATAGATATTGAATGATAAATAATTGTATTTATTTAATGGTATTTTAGTATGCAATCATGGTTTAGTGGTTGATATGTAGATAATGTCTCCATTGTGAATTTTGGGGTGTTACATGATCGTTGAGATTGCTCAAATTGTTAGCGTGATCGTTGGATCAACTTCTGCCCTATTTCTCAATGGCCTCATGGGGAGGTTGTCATTGGGCTGTAAGATTATTGATTTTGTCGCAAAAGCTCCATCATAGCCTGCTATAGAACCCTCTGGTCTCCCAATTGAGGCTGATTTGCATATAGGGCTTGTGGTTGAGGAATCCTAGGTCAATTTTCCTAATTATTTCTCATGCTTTTGGTCAAGACCATCAATCAACAGTGGAGGTTTCAGTTTAGAATGATAAAAATCATTCTCACAAACGGCGTCAAGGTAATAGTGTAAAAAAACCGCGAAGTACTGTATTGAGTGAATTGTTAATATAAATGTGATAAGTGATACAGTTGAGTGATAAGAAAGTGAATACTAAAATGGTTCGTCATATTGAAGAGTAGGAGTAATTCACTGTTGAATAGAGTTTCTTGCTCCTAGGAGGCATTTACTGCTTGAGGAAAAATAAAATACATAGTAGGATTTTTTTTAGGGGTAGAGTGGATTGGCTTACCCTTTGTTACACTCTTTCATTGCTTTTATAACATATTTGTCAAGAAAATTTTTGCAGTTGAGATGCTTTTTGCCCAAGGTATGATGTATGTTTCTAGAAATAATGTCTTTGTCCAAGATAGGATTTTCTGGTAAAGTTTCTCCCTTTACCCATTTAAGTAGTTTCCATGTTAGATGCCAGTCTCAATTGGTGTTGTGGTTCTGAAGGTGACCTTTGTCCCTTGGGTTATCTTCAGGTCAATTGATTTGTTCATTTTTTTTTATATCATCAATAATTAAACTGCATCATCTGTATCTACAGCTTTAGGCCTAATAATGCCTTGAGTCGCCCCTCGCATGACAACCACATTACACTTTATGTGTCATGTCGATGGATTACACTTCAGTACCACCAACCTGTTTTTTGGTACCAAACCGAAAGGTAGGAGATCTTCCTTATATGACAAGTGTCCACTAAAAAGTATGATATATTTGAAACATGCTATAACTCAACCCGAAAAGTTGTAACATCACCCCCAAAAAGTTGTACCTCCACCCAAAAAAATAATAACTCCACCACCAAAAGGGTTGGAACCCAATACCCAAAAAGGTTGTAACCCAAGCCAGAACCCAAAAGTTGGAACCTCATCTCAAAAGTTGGAACTCAATTCAAAAAGTTAGAACCCAATCCAAAAAAATTGTAACCATACTCAAAAAAGTTGAAATCCCACCCCAAAAAAGTTTTAACTAACGAAAAAAGTTGTAACATTCAATTACGACCAACTGTAACTAATGGCGACCAATCCTAATTTAACAATAGATTAATAACATTTTTATCCTCTAAATTTTATCAGTTTCATCTCAAAAATTATTCAATTTTGTCATTTTATCCACTAAAATTTTAATCCTAATCGTCCTTAATCATTCTTACTGAAACAGAAAACCTAATATTGTAACAGAAAAAATTAGGACCGACCATAACTCCTAAACAAACGGGTTAATAACACTTTTATCCTCTAACTTATCAATTTTGAGTTTCAGTAAAAAAAACCAAAAAATTTAGAACCGACCATAAATATTCTAATTTAACACTGGCTAATTACACTTTTATCCTCTAAATATGACCTTTGTGAGTTTAATGTTAAATAGTTGAATTTTAATGTTAATTTGATAGATTTTATTTGATGAAATTAAATGTTAATTTGGTGCTGATTTGATGAATTAAATATTTATTGGATAAAATTACATATTACTCTGGAATTGATTTAATAAATTGAATATTTATTGGATGATTTTGGATGTTAATTTGATGAATTGAGTGTTCATTGTATGAATTTGAATATATGTTAATTTGATATTAATTTAATAAATTGAATATTAACTGAATGAAATTAAATATTTCTTAAATGAAATTTAGTGTTAATTTGATGAATTGGATGTTAATTCTACATAAAATTGATGCATGAAATATTAATTGGAAAAAATTGCATGTTACTTTGCTGTTGATTTGATAAATTGAAGCTTTATTGGATGAGTTAATTGGATGAATTTGCATATAAATTGTAAGAATTGAATGTTAATTTAGTGTGAATTTGATGGATTGAATTTTAATGTGGTGTTAATTTGACAAATTGAATATTAATTGGATGAAGTTGAATGTAAATTTAATAAATTTAATGTTAAATAGTTGAATTTAAATGTTAATTTGATGAATTTTATTAGATGAAATTGAATATTAATTTGGTGTTGATTTGATGAATTAAATATTTGTTAGATAAAATTGCATATTACTTTGGCCTTAATTTGATAAATTAATTTTTTATTGGATGATTTTTGGTGTTAATTTGATGACTTGAGTGTTAATTGGATGAATTTGAATGTCAAATTGATGTTAATTTACTGAATTGAATATTAATTTAATGAAATTTAACTAGTTGAATTGGAATGTTAATTTGATAAATTAAATATTTCTTAGATGAAATTTAGCACTAATTTGATGGATTGAATGTCTATTAGATGAACATAAATGTTGATTTGTTGAATTGAACGTTAATTTAGTGTTAATTTAATGAATTGGATTAAATTGCATGTTACTTTGGTGTTGATTTGATAAATTGAATCTTAATTAGATGATTTTTATTTTATTTATATGAATTGAGTGTTAATTGTATGAATTTTAATATAAATTGTATGAATTTAATGTTAATTTGGTATTAATTTGATAAATTAAATATTAATTAGAAGAATTGAATATTAATTTGCTGTTAATTTGATGAATTTTATTAGATGAAATTGAATGTGAATTTGTTGGATTGAATGTTAATTTGGTATTGATTTGATGAATTAAATATTTTTGGATAAAATTGCATATTACTTTGGTATTGATTTGATAAATTGAATTTTTATTGAATGATTTTAGATATTAATTTGAGGAATTGAGTGTTAATTATGTGAAATGAATGTTGATTTAGAGTTAATTTGATGAATTGAGTTTTAATTGGATGAATTGAAAGTTAATTTTGTGTTAATTTGATTAATTAAATATTAATTTGATGAATTAAATATTTATTAGATAAAGTTGAATATTAATTTGATGAATAAATATTAATTTGCTGTAAATTTGATGAATTGAATATTACTTTAATTTTGAGTTGATAAATTGAATCTTTTATTGGATGAAGGTTGATGTTAAAGATTCATCTAGGACTATTTAAAAATAAATTTAATACTTTAGAAATTAAATTCATAAAATTGATACTTAAAGAACTAAATTGATAAATATGTATAACTACAGGGATAAAAGCGTTATTAAACATTTGTTAAATTACAACCGACCATGACTGCTTACGATCAGTCATAATTTAACAAATGTTTAATAACACTTTTATCCCTAAAATTATACATGTTTGTTATATTGGTCCCTAAAGCATATTAATTTATCAATTTGATTCTTAAAACATTCAATTTGTTTTTAAATAGTCCCAGATGAAACTTTAACAGCCAAACTCATTTAATAAAGATTCAATTTATCAAATCAACACCAAAGTACACATACAATTTGTAACACCCCAAAACACACCCTGGACGGCATTACATTCTAAAACCATTTATACCATGAGAGCAACTGATAAAAAAAAATCCATAAATGACCAGGGGTCCTTAATTCAACGAAATTCGGGCAGAGTCTCCTTTGTTCGGGGAACTCTACCCAAAACACAACCTGTGCAATTATATTACACCGACCACACCGGGTCCATTTATCCATCAATTATTAACAACATTATCCCAAAAGATTTCCATTCACCACATGTAATATTCACAATAACATTTCCAAAAGAATACGCCAAGCCATGGCCACAATATCAAAAGAATATGCCCAACAATGGCCTTCACATTTCCAAATGAATTAAATTAAGATAACACAGCGGAATAACAAAATACTAGACTTTACATGACTTCATAATAGTTTCTCTAGTCTAGTACAAAAATACATGACATCTCTAGATGTCCCACTCGGGATCCAAGTATCCCTCTAATGAAGCTTCTCCTTGGCCCGGCTCATTAGCACCGAACTCCTCCTCTAGAGTAAAATCTGAAAATATTCAACTGTAGGGGGTGAGCACGAAGCTCTGTAGAAAAATCCTCCCAAACCCAAACAAGGTTTCGAAAATATGTAAAATAAGTCGGTCTCATTTCACAAATATCATATATAACATTTGAAGTAAATACAAGACATTTTAAATAGATCTCAAGTTTAAAGAGTAACAATAATTGAATGAATAAGTGAAACCATTATACCGTTAACAAACCATTTCCAAAAATAATCCAGTCCACCATACACTGTTTCCACAAGTTCTCGCGGAATCCCATACTTCCCAAGACTCTTGTAGAAACCGTCTGTGGTAGAATGAACAATAACCAATAATCCATTTCCAACTTTAAACCATTTAAGAAGGGCGCCTTCCGATGCATTGTCCCATACCAATGCACCGGCCAAGACGATTCAACCCATCATCTCATATATATATATTGGTTCATCCCCGTACCATGTATGTTGATTGCTTCTCATGAATCTACCCTACGATTATACCTAGTCCACCTATTACAATCGCAATCACAAGCACTATAGGAAAGGGCGTCTACCATCCCAATGGTAGTGACGAATCCCTTCCTAGGAAAAGTATATCATCCCTTGTTCGAACTCCAGTGAACGATAGTGGTCGCATTACCAAATGACAATCCACTACAAGTGTTAGGAAACCATCTCACCCCCACTGGGATAGACTAACCTCTAACACTCTACGGCATCTCTCGAAGGCAATCCAAGTCCATCACAACAACCATACAAATGAGGAAACCAAAATATTCTCAATTCACCAACAATTCCAAAACAAAATACAAAATCCACAATTTCTCATTTATAATTCAAGTATCACAATTGTACCACTCTCAATATACTACAATAATAAGGGATTAAAATACGCAAGAGATCGTATCAATAAAACCTTCACAATCTTGATATCAAAATTCTAGGGTTTTTCAAACAAAACATAATTTCTTGGAACTAGAACAAGGATTTGATGAAAACATGATTTAATTAACTATAGGCATTTAGAAATCAATAATCCATATATTTTGCATAACCCAAATAGGTAATTTCTAAAACTACTATTTTGGAAATTCAAGAACAATGTCTCTTGAACTCAAACATACATTTTGTTCAAAAACCATGTTTCAACAAACAAGGAACTAAGAATTCTTAACTATTTATCATATAACTATCAAGAATATGGAAAACATACATATATAATAACCCTAACCTCAATGTAAGTGAATGGAAAGGAAACCCCTACCTCAAAACTCAATCTCCACCTTCAAATCTTCAAGTGAATTCAAGAATCTCATCCTAAGTTTTGAAGCAAAAGCCCAAACTCTAATGACTTTCTTCTCTCTTCCTCTCTCTTTCTCTCTCTAATTCTAAGGTCTATTGAGTAGTATTGGGTGAGAGGTGTGAGAAAAATGAGAGAAATTGAGGTAAAAATGGGGTTATAAGAGCTGAAATTCGCGCGGGTACTGTTCACAGGACCCAAAAAATGTATTTTCTCCAAAATTACGGTTTTGCCCCAAAACTTCTCCAATTTGATCCATATGACTACCCTAAGGTTTTTCGACGTTCCGGATTCATTTTTAATGTTATTTTAACCTAAAAACATTTATTTTTATGATTTATTTCAAACTAAAATAAATTTACACTCGAATCATTAAAATTACAACTCAAGTGCAGATTTTTAGTCAACTTCGGAGAATAAACTGATTTGACTCAGGTATTTCTAGTATGTGTGACCTATATGGTTGGAAAGATATACGAGTTAGGGTTCTAACAAAAATAACGGTGTGCAATTTGGACTTTCCAATAAGGAGTTATGATCAAATTGGTGAAAGGTAGTCTG
Source organism: Ilex aquifolium (assembly GCA_951799425.1). Lineage (NCBI taxonomy): Eukaryota > Viridiplantae > Streptophyta > Magnoliopsida > Aquifoliales > Aquifoliaceae > Ilex > Ilex aquifolium. The sequence goes on from OX637406.1 coordinate 14,751,842, forward strand.
CCGGACTGTTTCGACATCGCTTCGTTATCTGGGTATAACTCTCTCATCCGAGCTCCGATTGAGGTGATTCAAGATGATATAGAACGCTAAGAAAGAGTTCTACAACTTCCATGCTTTGAGTTTTGAGAGATATTGACTGTATCAAGGTCGAAATTGGGCTTGAAGTTGCAGCTAGTGCACTGTTCACGTGCACCGTTCGTATGCAATGATTATTTTATTTTTACGTCATTACATATATAAGAATCACTAAATAAGTACATTACTATATTAATATAAGCATGTGGGGGTTTACACAATTTAATCCAATAAATATTTAATTCATTAAATTAACATCAAATTAACATTCGCTTTCATCTAATAAAAATATTTAATTAATTGAATTAACATTCAAATTCAATTATTCAACATTAAATTCATCAAAGTAATATTCAATTTCATCTAATAAATATTCATTTATCAAATTAACACCAAAATAATATTCAATTCATCAAATTAATAACAAATTAATATTTAATTCATCAAATTAATATTCAACTTCATCTAATAAACATTTAATTCATCAAATTAACATTCAATTAACACTAAATTTCATCTAAGAAATATTTAATTTATCGAATTAACTTTCTAATTCAACTAGCTAACATTAAATTTCATTCAATTAATATCATATTCATCAAATTAATATCAAATTAGCATTCAATTTATCGAATTTATATTCAAATTCATCTAATTAACACTCAATTCATTAAATTAACATCCAATCATCCAATAAAAATTCAATTTGTCAAATAAACACTAAAGTAATTTATCCAATAAAAACTTAATTCATCAAACCAATACCCAATTAACATTCAGTTCAACAAATTAACATTTAATTTCATCTAATAAAATTTATCAAATTAACATCCAAGTTCAACTATTTAACATTAAATTTATCAAATTAATATTCAATTTCATTCAATATTCAATTTATCAAATTAACACCAAATTAAAATTCAATTCATCCAATTAAAATTGAATATTCAATTTATCAAATTAACACCAAATTAAAATTCAATTCATTAAATCGACACCAAATTAACATTCAAGTCATACAATTTATATGCAAATTCATCCAATTAACACTCAATTCATCAAGTTAAAATAAAAAATCATCCAACAAAGATTCAATTTATCAAATCGATATCAAAGTAACATTTTTTTTTTGGTGAAACCTCGACGGTGTAAGGGAGATTTTATTAATTAAAAAATTAAATTACACCTAGTCAGGGGGGACGTATATACCTTACCCCTCGATGCAATCTAATTACATGAAGAATAAAATAAAGAAGGCAAAAATGCATGCTTAGTACAAGAATGGAAAAATAAAATCGAAGCATACTGCCTAAATAAATGAGTGGACCAGCTAATGTAATGTTGCAGATATATGTTGAGCTACGAGCTGGAGCTAAGAGCTGTAAACAGTAGCTGAAAGCAATGGCAGTTAAGTGAATGCAGAGCTGTGAGCTTTAGTTGGGAGCATTGAAGACAGCGTCTGATATGAGCTATGAGCATTAGCTGTCTTAATCTGTAAGATAAGCTATGAGAGCCGCTTGAGCTGGAAGAGAAAGCCAAGGGCATAAATGAGCCGAGAACAGGAGCTAGGAGGATGAGCTGAGAAACAAATTCAAGCTGAGAGGCAATGGTCTGATAAGTTTCTGAAGCTGATAAGTCGTATGAACCAAATGGCCTATGATAAGCCATGCGAATAGTCTGTGATAAGGCCATTGAAAGACCTTGATAAGGTAGCCCAACCATCAAAAGGTGGTTCTTGGGAGAATAAAACAACGCTCTGAAAACGAAAGAGACCATGTATAGTCTCTGAACGAAAATCAGAGATTTTAGAACAACTGAAAAGCTTCCATCTTCTGTCAAATCCTCTCTTGCAACGATCACGGTTGAAGATGAATATCCAGCATTTGAAGAAGATGTAAGCCTGCTGTGTAGAAGTCCAGTGCAATTTCCAATAGAGCATCCCACCTAAGACTTTCAGAGGAGCAATGAAGCGTAAGAACCAGCAGGAGAAGAATGATATACGTAAGACAAAAATTTCCAAGATTTGCAGAGAAGAAGGACCCAGGAGAAGTCTGAGAAGCCAGGAGAAACCAAAAAAGGAGTCTTCCAGCGAAGAAGATGAATGCCTAGCAGTTCTGTTGATACAATAACTCTGCCTCGAAGATCCAATGGAGCTTGAAATAGACGAACTCAAACATCGCAGAAAACCACCAAGAATAACCAACAACACAACACCAATTCTGCTTTTCAGTAAATCAGATAAGATAAGAATCCCGCTAGAAGTCCAAGCGATCCAAAGATGAAAAAAATTCCACCAAAGTATCGGTAAGAAGAAACACATCCATTTACACAACCATCCAACAACCAGTAGACACAGGTAAGACATAACTCCTTCTCCTTTTTCCATATGATCAATAAGAGTCCTGTGAGAGTCTAGAAGTAAGAAATAAGCAATCCAACCTCCCTTGCTGAAATCCAACAGACACATCAGAAAAGGAAGAATCAAGAACAGAATCCAATTGAAGGTGATGTCCCAAGAATACCAAAAGCTCTTGCATTTATCTAGAGGAGGAAGGGAAGGCAAACAGGTGCTTGCCATAACCTTCTCAAGTAGACTTTCTTTATTCATTGAAAAAATATCCCTCATGTCAAGGGATGAAAATGTAATATGGACAGTATAAATGGACTTTGGCATTTGTTTTGACATTGGGATGGATTTGCCTGCTCTGCATATGAATGTTTCATAGTCTAATGTAGAACTTTAACCTTAGAACGTAGAGAATTGATTTGCCTCAGATCCTGTAGTAAGAGTTGTCTAGTATGTAGTTGTAGAAAATGGGAAAATGTATGAGTATGAGAGGCATTGTCACAGACTCCTTGGTTGGCCAAAGAGTTTGCAACTGTGTTACCTTCCCTATAGGAATGTTGTATTCAATATTCAAAACTTTGTAGTATAGAGAAAATCCTATGAAATAGTGCCAAAAATTTCCAAGATAACTTAGACTGTTATCTGACTAAGTCCACGAGGACTTGAGAGTCTGTTTCAAAGGATAGACCCCCAAACCATGATCATGTACAAGCAGTAGACCATCCAATAGGGTAAGGATTTCAGCTTCCATATTCGAGCAAGTACCATAGTAGTATGATCTAGCTAGAACCATTTAACCCCACTCATTTCTTAAAATCACCCCACCACCTGCCTGACCTGGATTGCCCTTTGAGGCTCCATTTGTATTTAACTTAAGCCATCCATGGGGAGGAAAGACCCAGCTAATCCATTGAGCACTCCTAAACACCTTGGTACATAATCTGACATTAAGAGACTGAAGCACAGACTGTTCATAGGCAGTGTCCATAACCTTGGGCTTGGAAATACTCACTTGTAACCTGAGTAGATGAATGATAAGAGAGAACAAAGAACTGATAGGTTGTTTTTGGTTTTCAAAGACTCTATAGCATTGTTCTTTCCATAGTTGCCAGTAAACCATCAGGGATATTCCTCTTATTAGAGCATGACTTCTAGATTTCCTAGAGTCTGAAGTACATCTTCACTCAACGAGACCTCAACATGAGGCAACGCAGGTGGATGGAGTACCTGGAGGATTATGACTTCACTTTGCAATATCATCCCAGTAAGGCAAATGTGGTGGTTGATGCATTCAGCTGGAAGTCACAGGGAGTCTTAGTAAATATAGCTTCCCGAGAGTAACGGATGCTCGAGACTGTGGGACATTCCGGGCTACACTACAGGGGTCAGGCTTAGGGCACTTTGGGGAGTCTGGTGGCTATACCTTCCTTACTGAGCAGAGTGATCGATTTCCCAGGACATGACACGAATATATTTTTCATCAGGGACCGGGTACAGTCAGGTACGGGTGATGAGAGGTGGGCCATGCATGCAGATAGTAGTCTTTGATTTAGAGAAAGGGTTGTGGTTCTCCAATCTGCGGATTTGAGAAAGGAGATCATTGCTCTAGTTTTGTTGTGCATCCAAGTGGCACGAAGATGTACTATGATCTTTGCTACTAGTATTACTAGAGTGGGATGGAAAGACATGTCGAAGACTTTGTTAGTAGATGTCTCACGTGTCTGTAGGTTCAGACAGAACACCAGAGACTAACAGGGTTGCTCTAGCCTTTGGAGGTGGCTAAGTGGAAGTGGGAACATGTCACTATGGATTTTGTGAACCACTTGCCACAGACTTCGTGCGGGCATGACCCAGTATGAGTGATAGTGGATCGGCTCACGAAGTTGGCACACTTTTTTGCTGTGCGGATGACCTTCACACTGGAGGAATTCTGTCGATTGTACGTACAAGAAATAGTCTGATTGCACGGGGTACCTGTATCTATAGTATTGTATTGCGACCTTAGGTTCATGACCCATTTTTTGGGAAAGTTTCTAGCGGGCTATGGGAATACAATTGATGATGAGCACAGCATTTCATCCCCAGACAGATGGTCAGTCAGAGAGGACCATCCAAGTTTTGGAGGACATGCTTCGGGCATGCGTCCTTGACCTCAAGGGTAGTTGGGAGGAGCACTTACCCTTAGTAAAGTTCGCCTACAACAATAGCTATCAGGCGAGCATACAGAAGGTATCCTATGAGCACTTTATGGGAGGTCATGTCATTCTCCGGTTTATTGGACAGAGGTGGGAGAGAGATCCTCTATAGGTCCGGATTTAATCAGAGACACCTCGGAGAAGGTGGACTTAATACGGAAGCGTCTTCTTACGGCTCAGAGCCGGCAGGAGAGTTATGCCGACAAACAGAGGCTACCTCTTGGAGTTTGAGGTTAGGGATCATGTCTTCTTGAAGATGATGCTTAAGAGATGAGTGGTCAGGTTCGGGAAGTGGGGAAAGCTGTCACCGAGGTATATCGGGTCCTTCGAGATACTCGAAAGGGTTGGCACAGTCGCTTATCGGTTGGCGTTACTGCCAAATTTATCAGGTGTTCACGCGGTGTTCCATGTGTTCATTCTCCCAAAGTACACTCCAGATCATATGCATGTGGTGGATTGGGGTGAGTTGATTGTTAATACGGATGTGACCTTTGAGGAGAAACCAGTACGTATCATGGATAGCCGAGGGCAAATTTTGCGAGGCAAGACTGTAAGGCTGGTGAAGGTGTTGTGGCAGCACCATGGTGTGGAGGACGCGACATGGGAGCGTGGGGACACTATACGTCCCACCTATCCGTTCTTGTTCGAGGATGGAGGTACATTCTTGTAGTGAAAGAATATTATATGACTTGTTGCATATGCATGTGGTTATATGTGCATATGTGTTTAAATTTTGGGGACAAAATTTCTTTTAAGGGGGAAGAATGTAAAACCCAGAAAAATTTAAAATTTTATTGTGAGGGGTAAAATAGCAATTAGTCGTGATAGTACGGGTCGAAAACTCGAATTTTTGTAGAACTTGAATGACGAAACGGACCTCACCATTGGATTCGTCTCGCAAAATCTAGTTAACCAGTCGATTTTCGTCGAATTCTGAGATAGTCAAATTTTTTGCGTTTTATGATGTGATTGGGAGTCGCGAGACAAAAAATAAATGCGATCGAGATTTAATTGGGAAACTATAAACCCCCTAATATTTATATTAATATAGTAATGTACTTGTTTAGTGATTCTTATATATGTAATGACGTAAAAATAAAATAAAGTCCACCGGAATTTTCGTGCACCAGATTTTAGAATATAAACAGTGCACGTGAACAGTGTACTACCTGCAACTTCAAGCCCAATTTCGATCTTGATGCAGTCAATATCTCTCAAAACTCAAAAAATGGAAGTTGTAGAACTCTTTCTTAGCGTTCCATAGCATCTTGAATCATCTCAATCGGAGTTCGGATGAGAGAGTTATGCCCAGATAACGAAGCGATGTCGAAACAGTCCAATTAGTTCTGTTTTGCATTTAACGTCTCCATTTGCATCCTAAATCAAAATATAAGAATAATGAGTACATTTAGGCTTCAAATAAGTATAAAAGGCTAAATATTAAAATAAAAAAATATGACATTTTACATTCTCATCAATATATTAAAACCGTAAGAATAAAATAGTAATTTAGTAATTTTAATATTTCGAGTGTAAATTTATTTTAGTTTGAAATAAATCTTATAAATAAATATTTTTGGGTTAAAATAACATTAAAAATGAATCCGGAACGTCGAAAAACCTTAGGGTAGTCATATGGATCAAATTGGAGATTTTAGTGGCAAAACCGTAATTTTGGAGAAAACAAAAACAGCCTGTGAACAGTGTTTTTCGGGGTTGACTGTGTTTAAAACACTGATTTCAGCCATTTACTCCCATTTCTTTCACTCCACTCTCACCCCACACCTCTTGAAACCTTAGAGGAATATTGAGGGAGGAAGAAAAGGGAAGAAGGAGGTCTATAGGACTTGGTCTTTCACTTGGAATCTTTGATTCAAGGTAGGGGTTTCTCTCACTCTTGTTCATTGAGGCTAGGGCTATATATATTTTTGTATATATATATATGTTTTTGACTCTAAATCTTAGATATGTGTTAGGAAATCTATGATTTTTGATATTCTTGCAAATATTATCATGTTTAAAACAAGGCTATGGTTAGATTGCCATGAAACCTCTAATTTCTTGTTTTGAAAACCCTTGTTCTCATGAGAGGTAGATTTTTCTCTCAATATTCATTGGTTCTTGATTTCTAAAACTTTAGTGCTTTGTGTTGAGTAATAAATGATGTTGTTGTGATCTCTTGTATTTTTCCTTAATTGGTCATTGGAATTGTTACATGATAAATTTGGGGATTTTTTAGATATGCTTGTAAAATGAGAAATTGTGGATTTTGTATTTATTTGGAATTGTTGGTGAATTGAGAATATTTTGGTTTCCTCATTTGTATGGTTGTTGTGATGGACTTGGATTGCCATCGAGAGATGTCATAGAGTGTTAGAGGTTAGTCTATCCCAGTGGGGGTGAGATGGTTTCCTAACACTTGTAGTGGGTTGTCATTTGGTAATGCAATCACTATCGTTCAGGGGAGTTCGAACAAGGGATGGTATACTTTCCCTGGGAAGGGACTCGTCATTGCCATTGGGATGGTAAACGCCCTTTCCTAAAGTGTTTGTGATGGTGATTGGTGGACTAGGTATAATCGTTGGGTAGATTCATGAGAAGCAATCAACATGCATGGTACGGGGATGAACCAGTATACCTGGGATGATGGGTTGGATTGTCTTGGCCGGTGCATTGGTATGGGACAATGCATCGGAAGGCGCCCTTCCTAAATGGCTTAAAGTTGGAAATGGTATATTGTTATGAAATTTACCTTAACCTTTCACTTGATTATTGTTACGGCTTAAACTTGAGATCTATTTAAAATGTCCCGTTTTTCCTTCAAAATTGATGTATGTTATTTACAAAATGAGACCGACCGGTTCTTATCTGTTTTCTAAACCTTGTTCGAGTTTTGGAGGATTTTTCTACAGAGTTTCGTGCTCACCCCCTACAGTTAAACATTTTACAGATTATGGGCTGGAGGAGGAGCTCGGTGCTAACGAGGCGGGCCATCATGACCATAGAAAATCATGACTATATTATTTAGAGACTATATTATTTAGTGACTATGGAAGCAATTAGCGCTCTGAATATTGTTATGGAAATGGGTTGGGGTGTCACAAGACTGCTTGAGTCAGGTCAAGGGACCGCTCGAGCAAGCTCATAGAGCGAGCCATGTTCCGTCTTCATGGCCTTTTATCATTTTCTTCCCTAAGTCATAAAGAGACCGCTCTAGCGAAGGCTAGCGAGCATAGGGCGGTCTCTACCAAATTTTTAAGCCTAAAACTAAGCAAAAAACTTCTCCTCTTGAGCACTAAAGGTGTTGCTCAAGAGGGGTCCACTAACGACTCAATCTATATTTTCAAAACACAAAACGGTTTAGAAAATATTTTCTTTTCAAAAAACCTATGAGTCATACACGGATTGCTTCCAATTCCATTTAATCCTAATCATCCTAAGTTAAAATAACTTGGCATCTTAGGTGTCTAGGTCATTACCTTTGTCCTAAGCATGAAGGTGCATACGGAATTTGAATGATGTTGCTTTGACTCTTGATCTCTTCCCTTCAATAACGCTTTCAGATCTTCAACTTGATAACATCATGACCATAGAAAATGTTGAGATTTACAATAGACTCCATGAAATTAGAGGATTACAAAATGTGATATAACAAAGATTTATGTCACTAAGTTTTCTATACCCTAATACAACTCATAGCAATGCACATTTCAACTTTTATTTAAGGATGTAATCATTATAATGCAAAGCTAAGTGTGAATTACCATGATCATTAACAAAGAAAAAATAAACATAAGAAAATCCTTTTACTTTTTCTTTTCCAATGTTTTTGTATTTTTCAATTAATCAAATACAAATAAAAATATGCATAAAAATGCAAATAACATAAAGAAAAGAACAAACAAATCAATTACCATAAATCCTAAAAATGAATGTCAAAGTTGACATCAAAACTATTTTTTAATTTTTCAATATATTTTGTTTTTAGGTTTTTTAAATTTCTATTGTTTTTGACTTTTTCTTATAGAAAAACAAATCAAAATACCCTAGGGTGTTTGATGCAATGCACTAATGAGAACCTAGGTCCATACTCTCACCTCTTCTACTTCTTAGGAGCCATGTACTAGCACTCGGGGCCTTCAACTTGGTTGAGATAGTGAGTTTCTCAAGGTCCTCCCTATTCACCTAAACTTGTTTTCCCTTCCAAAAACTTGGGTTAGGTCAGAGAATGGGTGGAGGACTAACTTTCTTCTCTCCGGATATGTGTAGATCAATTTTGACCTTGGGGGTAGAAGAAGTTTTGTGCACTCTAGCATGTGGTCTATTTGATGATGATGCATGACTATACTTGGACTCACAAGACCTCTCTAAAATTTTTGAAAAATTTAACACTTAGTTGTTTACAACCTTACATTGGTTAGCTAGATGCATGAGCTTCTTATTTAAGACTTCCCCATCATGAAGGCAACGTGCACTATGTTAACCATGTTCACCACAAGTAAAACACAAAAAGAATTTGGTTTAAGTTTCATTTTTAGCCAAATTCTTCAAGTGTTTAACCTTGCCAATTTTGCCTTTTTAGTACTTGACTTTACTTGTAGAGGTGCAAGGTTGTGATTTCCCTTTACGAAGATAGTCTTAGAAGGAGGGGTGGTGGTGTTCTCATTAGTGCAGCTTAAACCTCTTTTGTCACCCATACCCTTCCCTATAGCCAACATTTTGTCAAGTTTTTCGGTACTTTGGGAAAGTATTTTCAAGAGTTATTGTGATTCATGAAGGTCTCCATCAAGTTTGATAAGTTTAAACTCAAGACCCTTTTTAGACTCTAACAGCCTTTTTTGCTCACTCTCAAGAAATCTCACTTTTCCATGGTGGGACTAGACTCAACCAAGTCCTCCCCAAGCCTACCAATGTGAGGTTTGGACTTAACCAAGTCCATGTGAAGTACTTCCTTATCATCTTCATTCATTTTGAGCATCATGCTTGAGGAAAGTAACTTCTCACCTTATTTTAGACATTCCTTATATATTTCATTGTATGCATCTTGAAAGTCCTCAATACTCTTGGTCTCATCCTCACTAGTAGAGACTTAGACTCCTAAGTCGTCCACTTCCATGGTGGGACTAGACTCAAATTTCACTTCTTTTTCTTTGGAAATTTCTTGTGTAAGGGGGGGAGAGTGTGATTGTGAAGTTCTCTTCATCACTTTTAGAAGATGAGCCATCACTTGTTGTATACTCATTTTCACTCTCACTCACCTTAGCCTTCAAAGTTCTCCTCCTATCCTTGGGCATGCCATTCTTCTTAGAACGTGGACATTCCATAGCTACATTCCAAAACCATGACATTCATAGAAATTTGAGACCTTGCCCTTTCTTGTCAATCTCTTGCTGAGAAGTTCTTCCCCCACTTTCTTTTCCCTTTTTAGGGGATTTAGGTCTATGTGGATTCCCCTTCAAGCTTGAGGACTTGACACTACTAGCCTTAAAATATTTATTGAATTTATGCGCAAGGTAGGCTACGTCATCCTCTTCTAATCAGGGTGACTCAGATTTAACCCCTTCTTCAATTTTTGAATTTAAAACTACACACTTCATTTCTTGGGTGGAAGAAGGTTTATCTTGAAATTCAAAATTGACCCAACTAGGTGTATAACTGATACCGAAGCCATATTGACACATCTCTAACAAGGTCACCTTTAGCATGAAATCTCTCCGTTAAAGATCTCAAGATTTTCCAGTTGATAGCGGCATCATCAATTTTGGTACCCTAATACAAAGGAAGAAGTAAGAATATCACACAATTTAGCATAAAAGTCACTAAATGTTTCTTCCTTTTGCATCCTCAAAGTCTCCAATTGAGAAGTGTACCTTTGGAGATGGGACATTTCGACCATAATAGTTACCTCATATTAAACCACAAGAATATCCCATGCTTCCTTGGAGGTCTCACAATTTGTGATTCTCGAAAACTCATTCGGTGCCAGAGCATTGAATATCGCATTCACTCCTTTGAAGTTTCACCCCATCGACTCGATCTCGGTCAATGACCAAGTCCTTGGGGATTTCACTTCAACCACCGCTTCACCACCTTCGACTTGTGTGGTGGCGGTGGGGAGGGCTCCAACTCTCTTACTCAGTTAACCAAACTCTCTCATCAATTGATTTAATAAATGCTCTCATGTGAGCTTTCCAATATGAAAAATTTGAACCATCAAAGAGAGGTGGTTGAGCAAATTAACCAATTTCCTTTTGAGACTTCATTCAATACTAACTTGTAGTAATCAATAGATCTCTAGGAAGCAACACTAGGTGGTCTACGTGCAACTTAGAAAAACCACGCTCTGATACTAATTGTTGTTTTGGGAGGGGAAAAACTATGTGGATATTCTCTCACGGTTATAAATGTGGAGCACATGACATTACCTAGGAGGAGGGGCGAATAGGTTTTCAATTTTAATCACAATTAATTATCAATTAAAACCTAATATACCACAATTACCTCTCCTCACACAAATTTAATAATGAATAGTGAAAATCCCTTTTAGTTACCACAAACCCTTACATTCATGACAATTGATGTTCATTAATTTTTTCAATTAATTCGCTCAAGCACTCAATCTCGCGACAATCCCAAAATCCAAATGCAACTACGAATGAAAGGATGTCAATCAATCATTCATACCAACGCATTGTGCGCATGTGTGCAAACAATCACAAATGTATAAGTATAAGCAATAAAGAACATAAGTGATTTGTTGACGCGAAAGACCCTCCTCAGGAAAAACCGCAGGGAAGCACTCGGGTCACCAAAGCCTAATCCACTACTCTCAAAGTGAATCTACAACTACTCAAGTCTTATATCTCAACCAATATCATGGTTAGATGCTCATTTTTTTCGTAGATATCTCCGTCAAAACTCCCACTCCAATATGTTATGTAGCTTCACTTGAACTCCCCGCCACACGGTTCATTTAGGCCTCGAGCAATCATGGGCAGGCCCACAATTTCCCGATATGCACACACTAATGGATTTTGGTTCAAACCATCAAGATCTTCAACACAAAGTTATGAGGTTGGGTAGAATCTCTTGTTGTAGCCTTGGGTTTGTAAACCCCCATGTGTTCTTTATAGTATTTATTGATTATTATGTACTGTGTGTATGTGGAAGGACTTGTGAATAATTTTTGTAGGTGGTGTTAAAAGATAGGTAGTCTCTAAATCTTATACACATGTTTGGGAGACGTTGGGTAGAGAGGGATTGGACACTAGTTTACTAATTTAACTATAACCTTTTATTTGGATGTCTGTTTGACCTAATAGTTGGACACTAGAAATTAGACATTAAGGACTAGGACTACAAAACAATTGAGAATCAGATGCTAAGTAGGTTAAAATGGCACCAGAAAACTAGGCCGGAAGCGTTGTCCAAATTTGATATTGACAATTTACGTGCAAGTATACACGATCAACAAGTAATAAAGTGATGAGCAGAGTATCGTTCCCACAGAGAATTATTACTAATAATTTCCAAGTACTAAGTTTATATCAATTCAATTTTATTTAAACAACTGAAATTAAACTCTGAAATTACTAATTTAAAACTAAATTTAAAATTACTAAACAAGGACTGATTTCACTAGATAAAAGACTTTAAGATTACAACTTCCTCTAATGTTTTGTATAAATCTTTTCACTCTCCTTTCAGTTAATTAATCAAAACAAGTTGTTAACTGAGAATTCAAAATTATTTATTAAACCTTTTCCGATGGTTAGATAAAAATATCTCTTCCAATTAAATCACTATATTCATATGCAAAATAAATTGGAACAGATTCATTAAGCTCAAACTCTCATAAAAGTTACACACGGCATATAGATATATTCTTATCCTATACACAAACCTAGCTATTCAACCCTAAGAAGGAATAACTAGACGCATGTTATCATATTCAGATCCAAAACCTAGAATTCATCTTCCAATCTCATCTAGGAAATCAAATTAATTGTTGGCCAAACAATCACAAATTAAGCACAAAATATGATAAACAACTTATGTATGATCAATAATAACTGAAAACGAGTGTAAATTAATTTAACTAAACATCAGATTCCATTGAAATCTTAATAAAAATTTAGTTCATAATGTAATTGCAAAAAACCATCCTCAAATTAATCAACATCTCAAAAAATCAAAAACTACAAGTAAGAGAAGAGAATGAAAACTGTGTTGCAATCTTCTATCTCTCTCTAGCCTCCAATTCCAATCTTCTTCGCTTTGCTTACGTCGATCCTTTCCTTCAATTCACTGTCAATCCTTTGTTCTCTCTCTGTTAGAAGCTCTTTTCATGTGTGTAGCATTAGAGTTCAATTCCTACTCAAAATCAAGTCAAAATCCGTGTCCCACACTGAAACCCGCGTCGTAGCCCCGCAAAATAGTGTAGCAATGCTTCCTTTCAGTACCTATAGCGTCGTGACTCCACAACTAGTGTTGCAGCGCTGATCACCTTCCACGCGCGCAGATGCCTTTGTTGCTCAGTTCACAATTAACTCGAAACTTAAGCTTCCAAAGGACATTTTTCCTACCAAATCAAAATCCCTACAAAACAAAATTAAAACACCCAAAACAAATAAAAAGATAAATAAAATACTTGAAAACTCGCAATTTCATCAAGCCAAGAATGTAAAATCCGGGTAAATTTAAACTGTTTTCTGAAAAAAAAAAGGGCAAAACGGTAATTTGCCACTATAAGGCGGATTTGAAATAAGTATTTCTCTAGAGCCTGGATGATAAAACGGACTTCACCGTTGGATTTTTCTCGTGAAACCAAGTCACTCAAACAAATTTTGTCGAATTCCAAGATTGTCGAATTTTGCACGTATTTCGAGGTGACTGGGTGGCGGGTGCCTCACAAAGGTCCCCACAAACAAATTTTATAGAATTTCATTAAAATTGAATTAAAGTTCAAATAAAATTAATTTGAACTTAAACCGGGATGAAATTAATCGTTTCGGGTCGAAAAACGAACCCCGAAGTGGAAAACGTGTTGCGCGATGTGGACCGCGCAATTAAAGGCTATAAATAGGGGGAAATATCTGATTTTCTTCAGAATTCTTGAGCTGAAAACCAGTGAGAAAAACGTGGGAGAGGAGGAGAGAAAAAAGAGAGAAATCCAAACTTGTTCCTAAGATCTACGGAATTCCGTCAGTCAGAATTCTTCGAACCAAGAATCAAAGTCGATCTCCTCGACGAGGGCTACGCTTACGTACCAAGAACAAAGGATTTCACCGAAGATCCAAAGAGGGAATTTTGGGAAATCAAGAGTTTTTGGGACTTGGGAGGTGTTCTTGAAGTTCTAGCCTTCGGTTTACGCTCCAAGAGGTAGGGTTCCCTCCTACTTGGGTTTATTTCCATCCTATGATGTTCATATGGAAGGGATTAGTTATGTGGAATATGTATACCAGTTGTTTATTGTTATGAAAATGAGGGAAAGGATGTAGAAATGGTTTAGACCAACTTCTAGCTTGATTTTGATATGTGGGAGTTACTTGTGTAATCCCTTGAAAATTGGTTTATGTGGGCATGTTATATGTTTATATTATGCCTTGTGATTAAGTGTGATTGTCATAAAATTGTGAAAGACCATACTTGAGCCTTGTGTTGGGAATAAATGTTGATACATGCTAGTTGATGTATTGACATGATAATGAATTTTGGTGATTATATGCATGTGATATAAATTGTCATGGAACATGTGGACATGTGGATGAATTGCTCATTTGGCATTATTGCATATTGGGCATGGGGTTGGCATCACATTCATGGGCCTTAAGCATGAGTGTGGATGTGTGGGTGTGTGGGTGCATGGTTTAATCAAACACCATACTTGATGCTTGATGGGTGGGCTCGAGAAAGTTGGATTGAAGATCCGACTGAGTCGCATAGGTACATGCATGAAAAACTTGTGTCGGGTATAGCAAGAAGGGCTAGATTCTCCATCGGGTGCAAAATTCGGCTACTTGGTTCACACACTCCCCTGAGGTGAAATTCCGAAAAAGTATGATGGTGTACGGAACCGGCGGTTGTGATACCAAAATCTGTTGCCCAACAAAGACACGAGATTTTGTTTTATAAAACACCCATTCAATGGGTAGCATCCATCAGTGATTTGGTTTTATAAAAACATAACTTTTATTTCAAACAATCATTGGATGGATTTTCGTCAAATGACGGTTTCATTGCACAAGTGCATTGCATTGTATTATGGGAGTCGGTGAGGACTCGGGTTAAAGCGCATGAGTGAGTCTCATCTCATTTCATGGCATGACATAAAATTCCTATCATTGGATGCATATTCTTGATTGGAATGTTTGAATTATTGATTGTTTGCATTGTGCACATTTCATATGCATCTAGGGTGGGGAGTAGCCTCCGTAAGAGATACTTTATTGACCTTAGCTCGCCTTATACGGGAAAACATTTCAGGTGGGAGATACACACCGGTGGATGACACTCACTCAGAGCCCCAATGATGAAGAGAGGTCGTTGTGTGGCTTTACCTTAGGTTTTTTTTTGTTTTTGTACAATAACTATGAAAACTCAGTTTTGACATGTAATCATATGAAAAAGTTTGTAATAGAACTTGTATAAACTATGAATTGACGTATGTTAGACCTCGGATGGGTCATGTAATTAAATGTTGTTATGGGAGTGTGGATAAATAGACCCGGTGTGGTTAATGTTATATGATTGCACAGGTTGTGTTTTGGGTAGAGCTCCCTGTACAAAGGAAACTCTGCCCGAATTTCGATAAATTATAGATCCCGATAAATGGGGCATAACGGCGTGATATCGAGTTACACGATATCCACGAGTATTCCGCAGGTTGATGGGTGATCAACGGACCCCCGGATTTTGGGGCGTCACAGCTTGGTATCAGAGCCTAGGTATACGATTTACCTAGGGCTTGATGGGCATGGGTCTAGACCATTGCATTCATTGTACATTTCATGTTATGTGCTTTCAATGCTACATGTTATGTGCTACGTGTTATGTGAACAATATGCATGGTAGAATGTATATGGAAAGGGAAACACTAGGGTTAGAAAACATAACCTTAGGGTTCGGAGAAAGGGATGAACGGTATAGTTCAATGTCTAGATGTCTACTAGTAGGTGGCACAAGCACTACTAATGAGACAATGAGAGAAATCTTAAAATTTAAACTTGATCCCTATTTTGGGATACTATGTGAGTGTTCTATTGCTATTTGACATGTGTGTAGATGGCATATAGAGGGAGAGGACGCCAAGGAAGTGGGTGGAACAACCAACCACCATCGGCCTTTGACCAACAAGCCTTCATAGAGGCTATTGGAACTGCGGCTGATACTATTGCACAGGCCAGTGCTACAACTGCTACGATTGCACAGACTAGTGCAAATGTAGGCCAAGGAGGCTCGAGCAACCTCCAGAAGTTCAAGGCGCACCATCCTCTGACCTTCGTGGGGGGAGCGGATCCTATGGTAGCTGACCATTGGTTCCGACAAGTTGACAAGATCTTAATGGCTATGGAGATCACCTCCGATGCCACTAAGATAATGCTAGCTACATTCCAGCTAGAGGGAGAATCTGAATTGTGGTGGGATTGGGTAAAGGCCTCGAGGAACTTAGAGGCAATGACATGGGAAGAGTTCCGAGAGCTCTTCATGGGCAAATATTTTCCGGCTTCTGTCCGGCAAGCTAAGGCTAAAGAATTCCTGGACTTGAGGCAATGAACGATGACAGTATTAGAATACGTGGCTAAGTTCACGGAATTAGCCCGTTTCGCTGATGATTATGTGGCCACAGACATGGCCAAGGTGAGGAAGTTTGAGGATGGCTTGAAATTATCCATCCGGGATAAAATTGTGGGTCTTCGTCTACAAGACTTAGATTCGATGGTCGAGCCATCTATGGCCATTGAGAAAGAGATGGATGACGCACGGAGCATCCGGAAAGCAGGTGTTAAAGACAAGAAGAAGGAGGGCCAATCCTTTTCTTCAAGTTCGGGGAAGAAGCAAAGGACTTCGACTCCACAGGGCCATGGCTATCAAGGCCAAGGCCAAGGTCAATCCTCCCAATGTGGGAGAAATCAAAGGCCTTCCTACCAAGCAGGCCAGACAGGCCAAAGGACTTGCTATCATTGCCACCAACCGAGGCATATGAAGCGTGATTGTCCTCAACAACAGGGATCTCAGAGCTATGGGGCATCCCAGTCCCAGTCTTCGGTGGGGCATGCACAGACGCATTTTGTTCCTCCCTACCCTACCATGGGCCAGGGGAGCCAGTATCAGTTCTAGGGTGCTGCACAGGGCCCTACTACTTCACGTGCGGGGACTCCGTAATCAGTCTAGATGGGCCAGAGCATGGGTCGGGGTCGGGGTCGAGGTCGAGGACAGGGTTCACAAGCCGGGATTTCAAGGACCTAGGGGCGTGTCTACGCCATTGCACCTTAGATTGAGCCAGCGGATCAGTCAGTTATCCAGGGTACATTTCTACTCTCTCACTTATGGGCAAGGGTGTTATTTGACTCTGGTGCATCTCATTTGTTTATTGCTACATCATGTGTTAGAGATTTGGGCTTAGAGGTTGAGACCTTGGAAGAGCTGTTGCATGTGAGTTCTCCCCTAGGAACTAGGGTAAGTATTGATCAGATATGTCGGGGTTGTGAGTTAGAGATCTCGGGGATTCTACTCACCGTAGACCTTAGGGTCATGGACATATCGGAGTTCGATGTTATCCTTGGGATGGACTGGTTGACGGCACACCGAGTTGTCATTGATTGTGATCGTAAGAGAGTCACTGCCTATACACCAGAGGGTGTTTGTTTCAAGTTTCAGGGGAAAAAACATGATGTTTTACCTCAAGTAGTGTATGACTCCCGTTGGCATGGGCAGTTGATGGGTTGGCTAGCAAGTCTTACCCTAGAGGACGAGGCAAGACAGAAGTTTGGTCTACCTCGGGTGGTGTGTGAGTATGAGGATATTTTTTCGGATGAACTACCGGGATTACCTCCACATAGGGATGTAGACTTCACCATTGAGTTACACCCCGGTATATCGCCCATTTCTATGACTCCGCATAGGATGGCACCTGCTGAGTTGCAAGAACTCAAGGTCCAATTACAAGAATTGTTGGACAGGGACTTTATTAGACTGAGCACTTCACCTTGGGGCGCTCCGGTGTTGTTTGCCAAGAAGAAGGACAAGACCCTTCAACTATGCATAGATTACCGGCAGTTAAATAGGGTTACTATCAAGAATAGGTACCCTTTGATGAGGATTGATGATTTGTTTGATCAGCTGAGAGGGGCGCGGGTCTACTCCAAGATAGATCTCCGCACCGGTTATCACCAGTTGAGGATTAGGGAGGCAGATATCCCTAAGACGGCGTTTAAAACGCGGTATGAGCATTTTGAGTTCATCGTGATGCCCTTTGGATTGACGAATGCCCCAGCGGCATTCATGGATCTCATACATTGGGTGTTCCAACCCTACCTAGATCAGTTCGTTGTGGTCTTTGTTGACGACATCTTGATCTTCTCCAAGTCTGAGGAGGAGCATGAGGGTCACTTGAGGATTGTTCTCTAGGCCTTGAGAGACCATCAGTTGTATGCCAAATTCAGTAATTGTGAATTTTGGTTTACTGAGGTGAAATTTTTGGGACATGTGGTGTCGGCTTCGGGTGTATCCGTTGACCCGGGGAAGGTTGAGGCAGTCATGAATTGGGAGAGGCCGAAGTCAATCTTCGAGATACGTAGTTTCTTGGGATTGGCAGGGTACTATCGGAGGTTCATCGAGGACTTCTCCCGATTAGCTGCACCTATGACCAAGTTGACCCGGAAAGAGATCAAGTTTGAGTGGAATGACTCGTGTGAGAAGGCATTCTAGGAGTTGAAGATAAGGCTTACTTCAGCTCCTATTATGATAGTTCCGGAAAGGGGACAGAGGTACACAGTGTATTGTGATGCCTCTAAGGATGGACTTGGATACGTTTTGATGTAGTCCGGCAGGGTAGTGGCTTGTGGTTCTCGGCGGTTAAAGAACCACGAGTAGAATTACCCCACACATGACATGGAGTTTGCGGCCATTGTCTTTGCGTTGAAGGCTTGGCGCCACTATCTGTACGGTGAGCAGTTCGAGGTGTTTTCGAACCACAAGAGCCTGAAGTACATCTTTACACAGCGGGACCTCAACATGAGGCAACGCAGATGGATGGAATATCTGGAAGACTATGACTTAACTTTGTATTACCATCCCGGTAAGGCAAATGTGGTGGCTGATGCACTTAGTCGGAAGTCACGAGGAGTTGTGGCTAGTGTAGCTTCCAGGGAGTGGCAGATGCTCGAGACTGTGGGACAGTTCGGGCTACATTATATGGGGCAGGTTCAGGGTACCTTTGGAAGTTTGGTGGTTACGCCTTCCCTACTGTGCAGAGTGATTGAGTCTCAGGGGTAAGACCCAGAGATATTATCTATTAAGGACCGAGTACGATCGGGTACGGGTGACGAGGTTGGAGAAGGGTTGTGGTTCCCCAGTTAGCAGAGCTGAGAAAGGAGATCCTTAGGGAGTTCCATTGCTCCTGTTTTGTTGTACACCCTGGTGGCACGAAGATGTACCATGATCTTCGTCGCCAGTATTATTGGAGCTGTATGAAGGGACATGTTGGGAATTTTGTTAGACTATGTCTCATGTGTCAACAGGTCAAGGCTGAGCACCAGAGACCAGCGGGATTACTCCAACCTTTGGAGGTAACTGAGTGGAAGTGGGAACATGTCATGATAGATTTTGTGACCCACTTGCCACGAACATCGTGAGGGCATGATGCGGTGTGGGTGATAATGGACCGGCTTACTAAGTCGGCACACTTTTTGGCAGTGCGGATGACCTTCACACTGGAGGAATTCTGCAGGTTGTATATACGGGAGATTGTCCGGTTGCATGGGGTGCCAGTATCTATAGTATCAAATTGGGATCCTAGGTTTACGGCTCATTTTTTTGAGAGTTTCCAGCGAGCCATGGGAGCACAGTTGATGATGAGCACTACTTTTCATCCCCAGATGGACGGTCAGTCGGAGAGGACCATCCAGACTTTAGAGGACATGCTACGAGCATGCGTCCTAGATCTCAAGGGTAGTTGGGAAGAACACTTGCCCTTAGTGGAGTTCGCTTATCAGGCGAGTATACAGATGGCACCCTATGAGACACTATATGGAAGGCCTTGTCGATCTCCGGTTTGTTGGACGGAGGTAGGAGAGAGACCCTCTATGAGTCCGGATTTGGTTAGGGACACCTCTGAGAAGGTGGACTTGATACGGAAGCGTCTTCTCACGGCTCAGAGCCGGCAGAAGAGCTACGCGACAGACGGCGGCAACCTCTAGAGTTTGAGGTGGGAGATCATGTCTTCTTGAAGGTGATGCCTAAGAGAAGAGTGGTCAGGTTCGGCAAGCGGGGAAAGCTGTCGCCGAGGTATATCGGGCCCTTCGAGGTACTCGAGAGGGTAGGTACAGTTGCTTACCGGTTGGTGTTACCGCCAAATCTATCGGGTGTTCACGCCGTATTCCATGTCTCCATGCTCCGGAAATACACCCCAAATCCGACTCATGTGGTGGATTGGAGCGAGCTTGTTGTTGATGCGGATGGGACCTTCAAGGAGGGACCGGTGCGTATCATGGATAGCCAGGATCAGGTTTTGCGAGGCAAGACCATGAGGCTAGTGAAGTTGTTGTGGCAGCACCGAGGAGTGGAGGAGGCGACATGGGAGTGTGAAGACACTATACGTACCAATTATCCTTTCTTATTCGAGGATGGAGGTACATTTTGTAGTTATGAGTATGATATACTTGTAGCATATGCATGTGGTTGAATGTGCATATGTGTGTGAATTTCGGGGACAAAATTCTTTTAAGGGGGAAGAATGTAAAACCCAGGTAAATTTGAACTTTTTCTGAAAAAATGGCAAAACAGTAATTCGTCACTATAAGGCGGATTTGAAATAAGTATTTCTCTAGAGCCCGGATGACACAACGGACTTCACCGTTGGATTTGTCTCGCGAAACCGAGTCACCTAGACAAATTTCGTCAAATTTCGAGATTGTCGGATTTTGCACGTATTTCGAGGTGACTGGGTGGCGAGTGACCTCACAAAGGTCCCCACAAAAATTTTTTGTAGAATTTTCTTAAAATTGAATTAAAGTTCAAATAAAATTAATTTGAACTTAAACCGGGATGAAATTAATCGTTTCGGGGCAAAAAACGGACCTCGAAGTGGAAAACGTGTGGCGCGATGTGGACCGCGCAATTAAAGGCTATAAATAGGGGGAAATATCTGATTTTATTCAGACTTTTTCAGCTGAAAACCAGTGAGAGAAATCCAAACTTGTTCCTAAGATCTACGAAGTTCCGTCAGTTAGAATTCTTCGAACTAAGAATCAAAGTCGATCTCTTCGACGAGGGCTACACTTACATATCAAGAACGAAGGATTTCACCGAAGATCCAAAGAGGGGATTTTGGGAAATCAAGAGTTTTTGGGACTTGGGAGGTGTTTTTGAAGTTCTAGCCTTCGGTTTACGCTCCAAGAGGTAGGATTCCCTACTACTTGGGTTTATTTCCTTCCTATGATGTTCATATGGAAGGGAGTAGTTATGTGGAATATGTATACCACTTGTTTATTGTTATGAAAATGAGGGAAACGGTGTAGAAATGGCTTAAACCAACTTCTAGCTTGATTTTGATATGTGAGAGTTACTTGTGTAATCCCTTGAAAATTGGTTTATGTGGGCATGTTATATGTTTATATTATGCCTTGTGATTAAGTGTGATTGGCATGAAATTGTGAAAGGCCATACTTGAGCCTTGTGTTGGGAATAAATGTTGATACATGCTAGTTGATGTATTGACATGATAATGAATTTTGGTGATTATATGCATGTGATATAAATTGTCATGGAACATGTGGACATGTGGATGAATTGCTCATTTGGCATTATTGCATATTGGGCATGGGGTTGGCATCACATTCATGGGCCTTATGCATGAGTGTGGGTGTGTGGGTGCATGGTTTAATCAAACACCATACTTGGTGCTTGATGGGTGGGCTCGAGAAAGTTGGATTAAAGATCCGACTGAGTCGCACGGGTACATGCATGGAAAACTTGTGTCGGGTATAGCAAGAAGGGCTAGATTCTCCCTCGGGTGCAAAATTCGGCTACTTGGTTCACACACTCCCCTGAGGTGAAATTCCAAAAAAGTGTGATGGTGTACGGAACCGGCGGTTGTGATACCAAAATCCGTTGCCCAACAAAGACACAAGATTTTGTTTTATAAAACCCCCATTCAATGGGTAATATCCATCAATGATTTGGTTTTATAAAAACATAACTTTTATTTCAAACAATCATTGGATGGATTTTCGTCAAATGACGGTTTCATTGCACAAGTGCATTGTATTGTGTTGTGGGAGTCGGTGAGGACTCGAGTTGAAGCGCATGAGTGAGTCTCATCTCATTTCATGGCATGACATAGAATTCCTATCATTGGATGCATATTCTTGATTGGAATGTTTGAATTATTGATTGTTTGCATTGTGCACATTTCATATGCATCTAGGGTAGGGAGTAGCCTCCGTAGGAGATACTCTATTGAGCGTGGCTCACCCTATACGGGAAAATATTTCAGGTGCGAGATAGACACCGATGGATGACACTCACTCAGGGCCCCAAGGATGAAGAGAGGTCGTTGTGTGGCTTTACCTTGGGTTTTTTTTTTTTTTTTGTACAATAACTATGAAAATTCAGTTTTGGCATGTAATCGTATGCAAAAGTTTGTAATATAACTTGTATAAACTATGAATTGATGTATGTTAGACCTCAGATGTGTCATGTAATTAAATGTTGTCATTGGAGTGTGGATAAATAGACCCGTTGTGGTTAATGTTATGTGATTGCACAGGTTGTGTTTTGGGTAGAGCTTCCCGTACAAAGGAGACTCTGCTCGAATTTCGATAAATTATGGATCCTGATAAATGGGGCATAACGGCGTGATATCGAGTTACACGATATCCACGGGTATTCCACAAGTTGATGGGTGATCAACGGACCCCCGGATTTTGGGGTGTCACAAAGAATACTCAATTTGTAGGTATAAAAGCCATTCATTAGGAAGCTAGAATCGTTTGGATGCCAGACATCACTGTTCGGACGCCAGTTAACCGTCTGGAGGCTTGGACACTATTTGGACAATTTTTAGAGCCATAACTTTGGGGTCCTGACAAAAAGGAGTTACTTGGAGAAATTGTCGTTCAGACGCCATTACCACCGTCCGGACGCCATGACAAAAATAGCAACGATCAGGTTTTAGTGTTTGGTCCATTTTTCACTCTATAAATACCCCAAGAATGTTCTTTAGGTTATTTTCAGCAGTTGTGAACTCTAGGAAGCTAAGAAAGGGTAAGGGGGAAAACAAAAGGCTAGATCATGAAGGATTAATGCCTAGGAAATGAATCAAAAGGCTAGGGTTGCATCAAACTACGAATTAAAGGTAGGGTTTCTTTCTCAAATTCAAGATTGAGGTTAGGGTTTTTACTTATATGCTTTCGATCCTTATGTATATGCTACATAGACAATTATTGGGAATTCTTTTCAACTATGTGAATCGTTTCTTGAATATAAATGATTTCTATCCAAGATTCTTCTGGTCTTTATTGAAAAACCCTAGTTCTTGAGTTATAACCTAATTTATCCTTGTTTTATATCAAAACTCGCATGTTCTTGATTTCTAAAATCCTAGTCATGGTTATGATCAACGTAAATATGTTTATTGAAGATCTCTTGCTTGTTTTCTTGAGTTATTCCTTTTGAAAATTTATGGAACCATGATTCTTGATTTTAGTTGGATTTTATTGGAAAATTGTGGAAAGTATCTCATGTATGAGTGGGTGTGATTAACGTGGGTTGCAATCAACCGGGTATCATAGAGAGGTTAGTAAGTTTCACTATAAAAAAAATAAACTTTTAATATATAACTATATCAAGTTGAGCATAGAAATCAATAATCACTATAACTTTCATCCCTTTACATCCTCGAAGTATCGAACTGAGAGGTGTACCTTTGGAGACAAGACATTTTGACCATTTGAGTCTCTTCGTGAGAAACCTACAAGATGTCCCATGTTTCTTTGGCGATTTCACGAGTAACTATCCTTCGGAACTCGTTTGGTGTTACAGCATTGAATATCGCATCCAAGCCTTTCAAGTTCCATCCTGACAAATCATACTCGACTTTTGTCCAAGTATTGTATGGTTTTAGTTCAATGATTGGCTCACTAACTTCCACAGGGGTAATGACCATCAGAGGTAATCCCTCTAGCACGTACAACAACACATGCTCATCAAGTGATTTTAGAAAAGCTCTCATCTGAGCCTTCCAATATGCATAATTCGTACCATTGAAAAGAGGTGGTCATGCTATTAAACCTCCTTCTCTCTAAGACCCCATTAGAGACTTAGGGTGTGTTTGTTAACCCAAATTCAGCACTTATAATGAATGTATTCAACACTTATTAATTAAGCTCGTTTGATAACTGAAATTTAAACTCTCTTAATATGTTAAGTATTCCTTAAAATAGGCTAAAATATTAAGTAGGAGACCCCTTACTTAATTCTGAAAGCTGAAAACGCTCAGCAAAATCATCTTTAATAATATTTACAATATGACAATTATACCCTGAAATATTTTACAATCCTATTAAAACTCTAATTAGTCTTCTCTCCAAAACTCATAACCTATCATTTTCCTTGTCGATCTCTTTTTTTTTTTTTTTTCTTTCCCTTGTCTTCTACAACAAAAATATACATACAAAATTATAATTATACACACACAAATGCACACACTGCACAGACACAGTTACACACAGACATATGCACTGCACACACACATAGTTACACACATGGACTGCACACACACACACACACACACACACATATACATTCACGGCGCACACCCATATTGTTAATGAAATCTAATTTATTGTATTTTTTCAATATTATTTGATTAGTTATTAGTTATTATTATTTTTTATCAGATGTTATTGTTCACTTATTGTGTTATTCAATTTGTTATTATTCACTTATTGTGTTATTCAAATCTTATTTATTTATTTATTTTGATCAAATATTTGTTAAATATAGACTAAAATATAATAATAGTGATTATGATTTATGTTATGACATATTTTATAAATATTTTTAAATTAAAGAGTGGAAGGGTAAAATTGGAAATTAATTTATTTTCAGACGTCAGCTTTGTGTAGTTATCAAACAGTTTAATTCAATTCAGTACTTAAATTTCAGTGGATACCAAACAGTCCACAAATTCAGCATTCAGCTTTCAGTTTTCAGACTTCAGCTTTCAGTTTTATCAAACACCACCTTACTTGTAGTCACAATAGATCTCAAAACAAAAAATTAGGTAAGTAAGCAAATACACTAGGATGCCTACAAAGTGCCTAATGCAATCCTAAAGGGAGACTTTCTTTGATACCAATTGTAAAGATAAATATTGCCCTTAAGCACAATGGATCATCCTTCACGATGAAATAAGTGGGATTAAGACACTACCTAGAGGGGGGTGAGTTGGTTAATCCAACTTTATGACCGAACGTACACCAATATTTAACCTAATTCTACCACAATTACCTATTCTCAAATTAATTAAACAATTAAAGTTAAGAACCCCTTTTACACAAAAAAAACAACCCTAAAAACCATGTAAATTGAAGTTAGGAAATTTTTTATTTCACGATTAACTATCAATCTCACACAGTGATCCCATCCATGGCAATAGTCAACCAACCAAAGCACTATTAGTGTAATGAATATTCAATCAATCAACACATCAAACAGATAGTGCCTATGTGTGCATCAAATTGTAAATGTGTACAAAATTAACAATAAAGAATGCAACAATTTGTTGACGTGGAAACCTTTCTCGGGAAAAATCGCAAGGAACCACTCGGGGTTCACCAAAGTCTAATCCATTATCCCAAAGTCAATCTACAAGTACTCGAGTCTTATACCTCAACCAATACCATGATTATATATTCTTTTCCTTCAATAAATCTCTCCATTGGACACACCCATTGATGTTATGGATAGCTTCACTTGAGCAATCTTAGGATGCACCCAAGATTCTCGCTATGCACACTTTCCATTGGGTTTGGTTGACCTCCCAATCTTGATCTTTTTCTCCAATGTGTGAGGTTGGATTAGAATATCAATGTGGGTTTTTATTTTGGATCTTAGGGATCTAAGGTTCTTCAAGGATCTCCTAAGGTTGGGAGGCAGATTTTAGGCTCATAAAAGGCATACCCTAGCTTTGGAAGGTTTCCTATATTTATAGGCTCATAATAGGATTAGTCTTGGGACCAAGTAATCCAAAATTGGAGAGTGACCATTTGAACAGGGCGGTAGCTGTTGCAATCAAACCACAATAGAAGAACAGGGACCGTTCGAGCGGCCTAAAAGCGACCCAGAGGACAATCTCCACTGCCCATTCGTTCAACATTTCCCAATTTTATCCCTAAGTGTTCAGAGACTGCTTTTAGCTGAAGGCAAGCGAGCAGAGGGCAATCCTAGTGGTTTTTAAGCTAGAAAACCAAGCAAAAACGTATCCCCTTGAACACTAAAGGGTGTTGCTCAAGTGGGGTTCAATTAACGACTCAATCCTATGTTGTCAAAATACAATCTAAGTTTAGAAGATTTTTCTTTGTAAAACACCTAAGAGTCATTAATGGATCAGTCACGGATTCCATTGTAACCTATTTAACCTAGGTCTAAAATTAAACCAAGGGTGCCAAGGTCTCTAAAGTCATTACCTTTGTCCTAAGCATTAATTTGCATTCGAATAGTCTTTGATGTATCGTTGTAGCTTAAACTCCTCCCTTCATTTTGTTGCATTCGGATTTTGACATTGTAACATCATGACCATGGAATTGGTTGATATTTACATAAAGACTTCACGAAATTGTCCAATTACAAATATAATCATAAAAATCATCATGTTTATTCCCTTTGAATTACATAATTATATTTTTAATGTGTGATCACTAGGAAATTTTGGAATGTGAAAGGATATTCTGTTATCGAAATTTTTCTTAATCTAAAATCCGATGAAAGTTTAATTGAATAGTTGCTTTTAATTACGCCACTCTTTTTTATGAAAAGCGGGGCGTGACAAGGCATTATTGGCACTAAGGGAGTCCCAAGGCAGTGACAATGGTGTTCGAACTAGACTTAAATACAACCCATCTAACGTAAGTCCTGAACCCTATTAGGGTTGTGTCTCAAATGTTAGTGTAAAGCCCCCTTTACTATATCCACATTTGCAGGCACTGGGGCCTCAAACAATCTGACCCAACCTCAGCTCTCGAAATTCTAAGGAATACTGGAAGTACTTACCCTAGAAAAGACGACCTTGCGCTCAACCATCACTGAGTGAAGCCCATAAACAACCCAGCGTAGCTCCTAATGCTTCCGTGTTTGAAAACAGTTCAACACCATGCCCGAAAGCAGTGGCGGAGTCAAAAAAAAATTTTAGGATGGACACAATAGTATGTTTTAATTTTTTTTTTAATAGACCGTAAAAGTTCATAAATTTATATTTAATACTTTTTAAACATAGAAAATTAAAAATCGATATACTCATAAACAAAAAAATAATAATTAAAATTTCTTATCAAGAATGCGACTAATTATTATTACTTACCATTGACCCTGGTATGCTTTTATTATTTGAAAGTGTTACAAATTAATTTTATTAATAATATTTCTTTTATATATAAAATCACGGTAACACTCTTCTATTTATGATCCTATAGTTTACTATATAACGACACACATTTTTATATAATAATGAAATAACCCTATAATTTAAAAAAAATTATAAAATAACATCAATATGTTCAAAACATATTCGGACATGCCTAAAAGTTAACAATTATATTAGTTGTACCTAATTTGAGATTTAATTGATGGAGACCCAATGGTTTGTGACCATTGAATAGACAATAGAGCTTATTAAATATTAATGAGATTTAATTGATGAAGACCCAATGGTTTGTGACTATTGGATAAACAATAGAGTTTATTAAATATTAAGACTCACTAGTATACTTAATATCGCAATGTATTAGGTCCTAAAATTAGGTTTCAATAACATTGTTCAAAAAGTTGACAATTGTTTATATATGAGTCTATTTAAATCAATATCACCAAAACACAATATTAGGGTGGGCACAATTAAATATGGTGGGCCAAAAGTTTTGTTTTTAATGTTGGGCCAAATTTTTTTTTTTTTAAGTGAAAATTGGAAGTAAGTCCCCTTAGATGTACTTGTTTGGAGATGAGTCCGACAAGGAAACTTATTAGGGGTTAAGTCCATGTTTAAAATTATATATAATGACTTAAGTCCACTTTTTTTTTTATCTCAAAAATATTCTTCCTTGAAAGGAAGTTAAATTAATTTCCTATTTTGGAAATTGTTATCCCTTAATTCAAGTCAATTAAAATATGTCAATAAAATTTCCATCATAAATTTAAAATTCAAATTCAAAGATCTCTCTCTCTCTCTCTCTCTCTCTCTCTATATATATATATATATATATATATATATATATATCAAATTCAAAGCTCTCTCTCTCTCTCTCTCTCTCTCTCTCTCTCTATATATATATATATATATATATATATCAAATTCAAAACTCTCTCTCTCTCTCTCTCTCTCTATATATATATATATATATATATACACGCTGGGTTGTTATGAAATGATGCAAGTATAGTGGTGGCGTGGTGTAGAGTAAAAATGAGCCATCGAAGTGGAACTTGAATGAGTTTTTGTGTGGTGGTTAGCGTTGTTGTGGAGGTGATGACAACGTGATGGTTGACGTTGCTCGGGAGGTGACGATGGTGCGATGGTGGTAGTGCTATGGTGAGAAAAATGGTATATATATATATATATATATATATATATATATATATATATATATATATATATATATATATCAAATTCATGTTACTATTTTTTTTATTATGTTACTGTTCATATTACTACTTTTGTTGAGTATGTTACTGTTTATGTTTCTATTATTTTGAGCATGTTACTGTTTTTGTTGAGCATGTTACTACTATTATTTTACTAAATATTAATATTCAATGTTACTATTTGTTTTGTTTTTGAATATTACTATTTTTTGTATTTGAATGGTACTATTTTTTGCGTTTGAATTTGAGAGAAATAATTATTGTTAAGTATGTTACAATTTTTGTTGAACATGTTAATATTTTTGTTAAACATGTTACTGTTGTTATTTTTTAAAAATATTAATATTGAATGTTTCAATTTTTTTTTATGTTTAAAGTCAAATATTTGATTTTTTAATAAGTTTGGGTAGATAGTGATGGGTTCAAATTTTTTTGTTTTAAATGGGCTTAATTTTTTAATTCTTTTGAGTAAATAATGTGGACTTAACATTTTTATCTTGAATTTTGGGTGGGCACAAATAATATATTATACAAATATATAATATATATACATAACTAATAAAAAAAAAATTGAGGGGGGCACTTGCCCACCCTGGCCCATGCCTCCCTCCGCCCCTCCGGAAGGATCCTTCATTTCTTTGTGGCTCGGGGAGGCATGATTCTCAAATCTGATCGGTGAAAATGTGTGAATTTTAGTAGGGAATTCAGATCTAAGGTGAAAATGAACTAGGATCTATCCAAAATATTTTTGAGAAAATGGGGAGAGGAGTTTGAGAGGTTTTTCTCAAGTTTAAGAGGGTTTGTAATGAATTTGGAAAGTGAAAATGTGAATTTAAACCATTTGTCCGTGATTTTGACGCACGTTGCTCCTCGAGCGATCAACGAGTCTCTCGAGTGGTCCTACTGTGACTGCTTCCCAACTGTTGTCAACAGAATATGCTCCCTATTTAACCCCAAACACACCTCCAACAACTCGAAAAACATCCCCTCTAACATCCTAAATATGCATGAATGAATGAAATTCAAATTTGAACATATGCATGGATGAAATGCGTACTAAATACAATGCAATTTTCAATTAAAATATGAAAAAATAAACTATTAATCATGAAAAATCACAGTCAATTCATCAAATCTCAGTTTCATCCTCCATATCATCATCTTATGCATTAGTCCAAGGCATATGAAAAGATATAGATCTCTACACTCATGCATCACGAGCAATCTCTGAATCAAATTTCAATCTTTACAATCACGTGTTCAAATTTTGTAAAGCAGTAATCAATTCAACTATGAAGTGTGCCAAACCAACACAAAACGATTCCAGAATCCGTCTAAGTTAAGATTTTAACACACATCTACATAGATTCCTAAATGCATCAAATAAGTGAATACAAGACCACCAATGAGTGTCTTAATTTTAATTTTTTTTGACACTCACCCCGAGTTTTTCATCCCTTTAACTCATCGTGCATGGCCTCAACTAATACAATTACAGTTTCCAACACTAACTTTGACTTTTTGAATATGACCCTTGTCTTTTAATATAAGTTGTACTCCCAACAATTGTGTTTTATTGGATTTAACCACACGTTATTTTAAGGGAAATACTATGTATTCAAAATTTCTAATCCAATTTTCATCCCAAATGAAGGGAGACCATTGGATCAGTGGGGTCCCATTTAAAAAAGTTGATGGAACCCACTATTCCAATGGTCTTTCTTGATTTGGGATGAAAATTTGAGTTAGAGATTTGGGATATATAGCATTGCTCTTATTTTAAACACCATCCAAGCACTTGTAAGTGGAAGAGACTTACAAGTACCAAGTTCTCTATCCCTTGATATACACCATAGAAATACACTGGACAAATCCAAATTTATGTATGGTACACATAATTAACGACGAAATGAACAAAGGAAATTTTTTTTTCCTTTTTTGTATTTTTTAAAGAACAGCAAATTAAAGAAAAATGCATGCAACAAACAAAGAAACAGTGCAAACCAAAGGTAAATCCTAAGCTAAAAATGAGAGGCGGTGGAGGTGCTTCAGCTGATGGGTGGTTGTGGTGGTTCTGATGAAGTAGAACAGCAGAGAGAAATTAGAGCGCATGAATTTGATCGAAACAGAAGGGCATCATAGTCATTCAATTGTTTCTTCTGTCACACAAAAGAGATGGACTTCCTGTATCAATATTAAGTTTTTTTTTGGGAAGTATATCACTATTATGTTATTGGGTATTGTTATAGCTCTTATTGATGTCATTAGCATCAAAATGACAGTTAAATCATCCAGCATTCAAAATTTATTAGAGACTTGTTAGGCCATATCCTTATAATGTTTCATTGAATATCACAAAAATTCCAAGCAATCGATTACCTAGTGTGTAATATATTATAAGCTCATGTACAACATATTGATTTGGTGTTATAAACTGTTGGTTAATGCGGGGATTTTATCCCTGTAAGGAAAAATCATCTCAATCCACAGCATTTGGACTTGTGCCAATAACACTTTAGAGAAAAATACAACACTTCACGTATACGATCTTTTCACTCGATTATACACAAGGAATCGCACGCTAGACCTAGAAAAAGGTGAATAGGTTATTAAAAAATTTGCTTAGACAAACACCAATTTTAACCCAATTCGACCACAATTACCACTTCTCACAATATGACAATCTAAGTGAGAACCCTTTTTAACCACCACAAGCCAAAACACCCATGAAGATCAGTATATTGATTTTATTAATTTGTTGATTAACACTTAATTTTATAAAACGATCACAACCAAGGCAACTCAAACTCAATCAAACAACTATATGTGATATGTAGATTCAAACAATTAATTAATCAAACAAATAGTGTTTGTGTGTGCATCAAACCACAAGTATATATGTAAAAAACAACAAATAACACAAACAATTGTTAACACGGAAACCCTTCTCGGGAAAAACCATACGAAACCTTCTCGGTTCACCAAAGCCTAATCTACTAAAATCAAAGTCAATCTACAAGTACTCGAGACTTATACCTCAACCAATCCATATGACTACATGCTCCTTTCCTTCGTATATCTCTCTACAAAAGGTCCTCTTTCAACGTTATGGCTAGCTTCACTTGTACCTCGCCGCCGCACGGTTCGTCTAGACCTCAAATAATCTTTAAGGCTTCACACCCAAGACTCTCAATTTTCATACTCCAATGAGTTTGGTCTTCACCCAAACAAGTTCTTCTTCTCTAAGTTGTGAGGATTGATAAGAATTACAAGCTAATAGCCTTTCTGGTGAGGGATCTAGGGTTGTGGTTGAAGTTCTCTAGAAAGGTTTATCTTTTCTGGCTCTTAGAGGCTTACCCTAGATGTAAGAAATACACTTATATTTACGAATGATCGCTCAATCGGTGAGAAGACGATCATAGGGCAGTGATCTCTAAATGAAAAAAAAAAAAATTTCAAACCAACCTAAGAAAAGCAAATCACTCGAATGACCTTGGGACCACTCGACCGCTCAAGCGGCCTTAAGAGCAGTCCCTACTCCTCCGTTTAGCCTTTCCTCGTCTTTTCTCTAAGTCATAAAGAGACCGTTCTAACGAAGACTAGAAAACATGGATCGATCCCTACCGATTTTTAAAACAAAAAACCAAGCAAATACTTATCCTCGTAAGCACTAAATGGTATTACTTAAGAGGGGTCCGCTAATGGCCCAAACTATGTTTTCAAAACAAAAAACGGTTTAAAAAAACTTTTCATTTAAAAACACGTATGAGTCATACACGAATTAATCTTTAATTTCATTTTAACCCTAATTC
Organism: Ilex aquifolium; assembly: GCA_951799425.1. Classification (NCBI taxonomy): domain Eukaryota; kingdom Viridiplantae; phylum Streptophyta; class Magnoliopsida; order Aquifoliales; family Aquifoliaceae; genus Ilex; species Ilex aquifolium. The sequence goes on from OX637406.1 coordinate 14,784,349, forward strand.
TCCTAAATCTATTAAACCAATGTATCATCTTAAGCATCTAGGTCATTACATTTGTCCTAACCTTAAAGATGCATCAGAATAGTCTTGATATAACATTATAACTTGATCTCCTTCGCTTCCTTTATCGCTTCCGGACCTTGATCTTTGAAATTTGATGACCATGAAATTTGGTTGAGATTTACAATAAACTCCACGAAATTAACCAATTACAAATATAATCTAACAAACACACTTAGAGACAAGCAATCACTCATAAACCAACATTAGGTAAGTCAAAAGCTCTCTGGTGACAATCGAACTTAGAATCTCAAAGTAATAACTAATAAAATCTTCCCATTGGAACTACCATAATGGCCAAGTCAGAGCGGTGCATACTACCGTTATAGGTTATGTCCACCACATCATATTTTAAATCGAGCAACTACTACAGTAACAAACTAGCAGAAAACAGTCAAGTGCTCCTCCATCTAGCAACATTAGTAATCTGGAAACATCACCTAGAATTGACACGGGCAGCATAAATTTGTTCCTTTACCCATGTCCAGGAACTATTACACTTGGTCTTAAGGTTGCCGCCTATTCCCGTTCAAAAGGTTCAAAGCTGAAAGTACAGTTCCACCCAAGTAGCTCTGACTAGCACTTGCAATCTGTGATTTTTGAATGGAGTCCAGATCAACCTGAACAATTAATTGACTAGCTCTATCCCTGTAAAAGGTGTCCCTGCATGAAGTTGAAGGGCAACATCACCGACAACCTGCAACCCAACGAGTAGCAGGGAATGAAGAAGTCAATATGACGATGTTTCAATTAACATTTATACAAGAAAAAATTACCAACCTGCTTGCTGAAAGCAGTTTTGACATTTATGGGTAAACTATGAATACCAGATTTCAAGCCCCCCTGCAGTTTGGTACACATAAAAGTTTTTTGATTTTCCAGTCTCCATCACAGGGATACCCTTCAAAAGAAGTGGTATCCGAGTCCATGCATTTCAAATTCCAACCACATTTCTGATTCACTGAACTGAGTTTTCAAAGTTCAATTCACAAAGACTATATACTGATAATTATGCCCGTTGACCTAGGAAGGATCCATGAGTTCTCTCTGTCCTCCCTTTGCTACTCGAATACCCGCTAGGATAGAAGAGAATGTAATGCAATACAGTTGTAGCCTTTTCATTATTATATCCTTTAGGATTAGGATTCCTCAAAAGAAGCGCGGGCGTTGGCTTTTCGTGATATAAAAACTCTCCTATCTGTTCCCCCTCCGTGGGTTAGGGGGCTTTCTGTCTATTGGTTACGCTGTTAGTAGTACTTATAGTCAATGTCTCCTATAGTCTTTACTTTTGGAATTGGCCAAACCCTACTTACGCCAAGTAAATAGTCTCGCAACAGGTACCTATACATATTTTGACAATCATTGTTGCAGAAATTACGATTTTTTTCTGTTAAATATCGGGTTTTGTTTAATGAACTCACTCATGCAGTAACATCAAATTTTACTTTCTTGTTTTTCATTTTTCTCTCTTTTTATTGTGTGAAGGATAAAGCCCTTCAGAGCTTTGGAAGTCTTTGCTGATGGGAAACAGGTGAGCTAAGCATGTATGTAAAGATCAAGTCGCCTATAGCATAGGCATCCAATTACAAGGGAACAAAGTTTCAGGAGTAAAGGAAGCTACAGAAGGCCCAGTCACAACCTCAGCTATAATAATGGCCAATAATTTGGTAGGTAACCTGGTGCATGGGTGGTCAACAGGACAAAAAAAAGTTTGAATTTGTTGTGAACTTCCACAAGTGGTTCTATGCACAAATATAACTACATGCGCTCCGTTAGGGTCAAGTAATCCCACCAATATTTTGAGAATAGAAGGGGTCAATTATTATGAAGAAAATGGTGTTGGTTTGCCTCATAGTTTGACTCCTCTAAAATCACCGGGGAAAAATAACGGGGTAAATTTTTGGAATTAAAAGAGGTGGGTGAGTTTCATAAAATGACAACATAAAACCCGAATTGTTTCTTTCTTTCGGTGTTTTTTTTTTCTCATATCGGCCATCCAATGACCTAGGTTTTGTGAGAGAAAAACATCGGATTGTATAGAAGTGGTTTCCTTATGTACCCTATAATTCGAAAGGCAGTATTTTTTTTTTTTTTTTTGGGAGGGGAAGGGGAAAGGGGAGGGGGACTTGAACCCTTGACCTCAAGAAGGCAAAGTCTTTACAAGACAAGGAGTACTATTGGACCAAATGTCCATTGGTCCGAAAGGCAGTATTTCATTGCATGGATGATAGTATTTTGTTCATCCCACATAAATAATATTCATACTTCTAGTTGGTTCTTGAAAGATACCACACAAGAAAAATCATGGTTATGATCCTGGTGTGATGGTATCACACTCAATCATATGGTTGCTGTGAACACAAATGTCGGAGCATGTAAGCAGAAAAACAAGTGATTATAGTTATGCAAATAGACGATTGAGAGGCTTTTTGTAAAACAAAAAAAGTAAAGCTTTGAATTTTGCTAGTGGTCTATGACGACATTTTTGTAAAATTGAATTAGTAGAATTGAGAGTTGGAGAAGTGTAGTAAATTTTGGCATTCGACTTCATTGTATTCCACATAGGTTTGTTGTATACCTTGTCTCTATCTCTCTCTCACTCTCCCCCTCACACACACACACACACAGAAAAATTCTCATTTTCATTTGTTCCCTATTGCTAACAGGAACGAAGAGGCAACATGTGCAGAAAACATCTTCAATTGGTTACTTGAAAGACTAAATTTGCAAGGTTCACAAGCTAGGTGCCTTATATCAAATACCAAATTCAACAATCAAAACATCCTCAACACCTCGTATTCAATAGAACTTTAGGATCTCATGCAATGTCATTTCTCCATTCTTTGTAATTCCCCTATAATCTTCCGTTTATTCTTTAGTTAATTGCTACGTGTGTGTGCAAGGTTGATGTGTAGCAATCATGAGGATGTTAAAATAGACGTGGCAAGAAATGATAGATTATAAATGAGTATATTTATTAAAAATAGTAGTACCAACAGATAACAAATTAAGAGAAAAACGATAAAGTTATTTTTGGACAAATTTATATCAGACCTATGACCTCTGAAACATTTCCAAATCGTCCTATTGCCAAGCTGATCAAAACTAAGTACCTAAATGAAATTGTGATCTTTCCCAATTACAGCACCAATGAGGAAAAATGATGTGATACCTCATGTCGACAACACAAAGGGGTAGAGAGAGAGAGAGTCTAAAGTTAACTCTAAATGAGATGGCGGAAAATGATATGACAGCAGGTGGTTTGATAGAAAATACAACACAATACAGAAACGCAATCATGTAGCCGATTCCAAATAGTTGGGGGAAGCTTTGTAGAGTTGAGGTGCGTAGGTCTAGGTGCATTATATGCAAGGATCAAAATATCGTTTCGAAACGGTTGAAACGTCCGAAACGTTTCCGTTTTCAAGGAGACCGAAATGAAACAGTGATGGAATCGAAATTCTGAAATTTCGAGGTATTCCATAATGTTTTTAAATGTATTATAATATTTCAATGCATTTGCACAATTGTTTTAGAATATTTCAAGGTATTTCAAGATACTTTGATATATTTTCATCAATGTTTTAGAAAAATAATTCTTAAATTTTTTATTTTTTTCATTATGTTTCCGAAACGGGTCGAAACGTTTCCGAAACACGTCGAAACGTTTATGTGAAACAATACACCGAAACGATATTTCGATCATTGATTATATGTCAATGTATATGTTTTCTTTCGGCAAAAGAAAAGTAAAATGAAATGACAACAAAACACACTAACACTCAGAGGGGCCAACAGCCACCAAAGAGCAGCTTTTCCAGCCACAAGTAGCCAGGCTTCGACAACCACTATGCCCACACCACCCTATTTTTCAGCGGATCTGAGTCCTAAGTTTCTTAATGTGTTCCACGCACATTTTCTAAGGTATTTAACAACTCTTAGGTAAGGATATACAACTATGGGTGTGTTCTTAACATTTGAATACTCGAACACATTAATCGAAAAGGAGAGAGAGAGGAGAAACTAAGTTTGGGAAGAGACAAAAAAATTCACGAAAGAATAACTATAATAGTGCAACGAGGATTACAGCTATGAAATATGCTTCCGTCTCATTACTTTCCCTCTTGAAAAACTTCTAATATTGTTTTGTCTTACCTGTGTATCAAATATTTTATGTCCTTCAAATATCACATTCTTCTTATTGAACGGTTGCTTGACCTTGTAATTACTTGAATTCAATGATCAATACCAGTATTCTATGATCAAGCCTCACCAATAGGACCAAATGTTCGTACCGAAGTTACTGTCACTGTCATTTCTGGTCTTTCACGAGGATGGTGGATTAAAGGTGGTCCTCCAAGCTCCTCTGAACTTGAGTTTTGTGTCAATGTTGACAACTATTTGATTGCCCAGTTATTTTTATAACTTTCTTTATACACTATCCAATGATTCTGTAACTCTTACTACTGTCATATTATGGATTGATTCCACTAGGTGGGCTGTCAACCTCACTCTAGCATATATCGTAGATCAAGTTGAAAACTAGTGATTCATAGTCAAGGATGGTGCAATAACAAAGTAGCTGAAGTAAAGAACTATGTTTATTTTAGTTTGTTTATTTTATTTGGGGACTTCGTTTCCCATTGAGGTATGTTGGTACTTATGGACTGCAAATGTTATTTTTTTGTGGGATATTTTACACAAAATATTGGAGATTTGCTAAATTATTGCTTTATGTGGTTTTAGTTGCTCTGCTCTACCATTCTTGTTTTGTGATGATGTTCATAGAATTGGAAACTTATATTAAACCTTGCAAATTAAGAGAAAACATCTAGCTATTCACTAATATAACATTACTTACAGATAGATACAAGAGATAATACATATAAAATCGTACAAGAAGAAAAAGACTAGATTACTCCGAATGAAATAGAAAAACTAATTAGTATAATCACAACAAGAATAAATGTATGTTAGTCATGCTCAGGTTTCCTAATGATATTGGGACCTTATCTGGAAACCTAATTTGAGAAACTAATGCATTGTGTCCATTGGATAAGCAATAGGGCCTAGCATTGAATAAAGCACAGTATCAATCTAGTTACAATGTGTTACGTCCTCAAATTAGGTACAAATAGCATTATTGATGTAAATATCACGTTTCAAACAAATTTCTATGGTCAACGGTTGAATGCTACGAAAAGGAATGGCTATGGTTGACTTCTATTACGCAAAGGCATACTGATTCACAATATAGCTACAATAATCTAGTAGGCACAACAAGATTCATACCTTTGCGTTGAATCTATATGAATATTCTGTAACCCCTGCAACATGGGGAGTGATTAGGACATTTGGGAATTTCAAAATTGGATCATCAGGATCAAATGGCTCCGTCCATGCAACATCAATGCCTAAGCCACCTAAGTGGCCTGATTGAAGGTAATAATGAATGGCCTCATAGTCAAAGAGACCCCCTCGAGCTATGTTCACCAAAAGGGCACCCTAGAACACGAAAATATAAACTGTAAATAAACCTAAAACAATAAATATAGAACCATAGACAGCTGACTATGATATCTCTGAAGGATATACAATCAAACAAGATAATTCAGAAATTTCAATTGAAAATTTTCGCCGTCTTTTTGACATGCTCTTTCTCTCTCTCTCTCTCCCTCTCCCTCTCCCTCTCCCTCTCCCTCTCCCTCTCATGCGGAGGCACATTAAAAAGTATATTGCTCTGGGTTACAAACAGAGCAATAGCATACAGGACAAACATTGTGTCCTAGAGCTAGAAACACAGAATAGGGCTCTTCAAGCACACAGATAATTAGTATGCATCCCTGAATGCATGGTGTTTAATTGGAATGTTCGACAGCAAAGAATAAATAAAATATTGTTCCCTTTAGCCATACAACCCTCAAACCTTAATTTGAATAGAAAGTTAACAATGATAGCAATATTTCCAAAGCATAAATCGTAATATGCAATTTCATGTAAACATGTCATGTAAAGTTCGTCATCACATAACAGACAAAACAGCTGTGTTCCTATTGGTAGTGAGGAAAAGTGAACCCATGCCACCTCTCTGATACTATGGCAGCACTTTACCACTGCCACAATGTCTTTAGGTCGGCAAAAAAATCTATTAGATGGGTCAATCAATCGTTTTATTAATGCACAGACCCTGGAAAGTGCAACTGCTGACAGCGTAAATCTCATTAGAAGCGTCACAGATAAATGAATAACCACATGAGCATTCACCATTTCTATTTTCTGACTTTATGTATGTTGAACCATAAATACTTAAATTACACCCTCTCTAACAACTTAAGCTTTTGGAGTAGATGAGTGTTTCACATGGTATCAGAGTAGGAGGTCAAGTGTTTGAATCTAACCGCGAGCTTAATTATTTAAAAGATTTTCACGTACTAGGCCCAAAAACTAACCGGCACGTGAGGGGACGTGTTGAAGTATAAATACTTAAGTTACATCCTCTTTAACAACTTAAGCTTTTAGAGTAGCTTGTTGTTTAACGATGTAGTTTAAGATTTTTATTTTCTTATAGCTGTCAAAAATATATCCCCCTTTTAAGAACAATAATGTATATAAATGAGCAAATACAAACATTAGAACATTTAAGATATAGTTAATTAAATTCTACTTTAAATGAAGTTTCAAAAGTTAACCAACATTTAATCAAAATACAAAATGACAAACCAGTGCAAGGGGTAGAGCCAAAAAATCGTTCTAGGGTGGGCACTTAATTTGTTTTTCTAATCAATAACATGAAGATGATACACTAATTATTACCATCATATTTCATACTTAAATATTCACAAAACATAAAAGGACTAAAATTGTTATGCATTTTTTATCCAAGAAGAAAACAGTTAAAAAAATAGACTATTTACAATCATTTACAAAAAAAAAATGGAGCTAATAACAATTATTTACAATTGACGTCGACCAGTTTTCACATTTTGAAAAAAGTTGCATGGTAACTTAATAGCAATGTCATTGAAAATGTATTTCTTTTCTATAAAATTATAAAATTAGTCTCTTAATTATCACCTATTCGGTTACACAATTGAGATTTCACAATTGTTATAGCTCAAAATATTCTCTCTATAGTGCCAGATGCAACTAATAAAATTAATGATAAAGCAACGAGTAAATAAATCAATAGATATATTACGCCTTTTGTACTCTCAACCATTTCTTTAAGCAAGACCGCCAATCCTTTCTAAATTTGAAAAACTTAAAGCTAAATAAAGCACACGCCATTAATATAATTGTCAAGTTGGTCAAAAAATGCTAAGAGCAACCTAGTATCGTAGTGTCGTTTGGATCTCAAATTAAGGCAAGTTGCATCTCCCTTGAGTCAGAGGGTCGCCCAATAATCAGAAGTCACACACTCAGTAATCACTTTTTCACACTTCTATCTTGGTCGCTCGTTCTGGTCTACTGAGAATAATCGCGTCAACTAAACACTTTATATTTGACTTTTTTTTAAAAAAATCAAAATGATTTTGTAATTGTAAAGTTGTGACTCGAGATTCTTCTATAAACTATGATATAACCCCATATTTTATTATATAATGATCCTAATTTTTACAAAATATCAAAATAACCTTATAATTTTTGCTGAAAATTATAAAATAACCTTAATATGACCAAAATTTATACGGATGTGCCCATAACATGTTCGAAGAGTGTCCGAAAGTTCATAGTCATTTAGATATGTATACCAAACTATATGTCAAGAAAAGTAATATAGGGTGGGCAAATCCAAATATGCCAAAAAAAAATCTCAAATTAAAGGAAGATAATATTGGAAAAAAAATTCAAATATTACCTAGCCTGGCTCTGCAAATGAACTAGGGCATAGTGAGAAATTACATGTGACTGTGCAATCTATAAGTTGATCCTATAATTTGAATTGTGGGGGACTCGTGATAACCATAATGGTGGGACAAACATGTGGAAATTTGATGTATTACAGTGGGATGTGAGCTGACATCATGAGAAAGAAACTAATGGGAAGAAATTTTGGTAGCACAAGTGAAGTAGAATAAATTTGGGTGCAACGATGATTTATGTACAAATACTATCAGTGGGCGGAATGAAATTTTGAAATCTCAAATGGAAGGAGTTACATTCATAGTTTGGGATTGATGAATCAATGGATTATCAGCTGGTAGGACTATGCTATATCAAAGGAAGAGAGTTAACAAAAAGAAATTAGACATATATTCTCATCTTGGTGAATAGAATTGACTCAATTGGATTTGATGGTTAAAGCATTAGTAGACATTGAGACTTTATGATCAATGAGATTTAGATAGACCGAGAAGCCAAAGTTTTGATGATGAAATTTTCTTTAAATGGGTGGACTATGAGATCTCAGATATTTAAATTTGGAATTTATGACTAGGGATGAGTTTTGAGATTTAAAGTACTTGTGAGATTGATTCTAGTGAGGATTAAATCGAGTGTCGGAATGAGTCTTCAGTTGGATATGATTCTAAAGTATTTAAAACAATGAAAAATTATGGCACTTAAGTTCAATTTGTGGCAAAGAATTTATCGTAGGATTCGATTTTGTCGAAATTGAATATCGAACCAAATCACAATTTTGGGTGTAATTAGCCTTTGAATTCAGGAATAGGCATTAATCTAATTATTTTTGGGTTAAAATAATAATAAAAATGAATCCAGTAGGGGAGGTCATATGGGCCAAATTGGAAGACAGAGGCAAAGCGAACATTTTTCTGGCCAAAGGGGCAAAAAAACAAAATAGGAGAGAATGTTCATCCGGATGAATAGTCTGGTCAACTGGATGTATGAACCAGTCGACTGTATTGCTAACAAGTTGGTCGGATTATCTTACGGGGAAAGCAGACAAGATTTTTGGATATATACCCCTTCAAACCCATTTCTCTCATTTTTCTAACATTTCACTCCATATTATGGTTACTCTTATATAAATGTTGAATAGATGGACACTGAGTTTGGGAGGACTCTGTGGGCCTCTATTTGCCACCCTCGTCTTGGATTTTATGTTGTGAAGGATGCATGGTGGGTATGTTAGTGTAGAATATGTATATTGGTCAGACAGGCTGCTCTTGCCAAATCATTGGATGCCCGATTTTCATACAAACCTTTGCCGGATTTTCAGAAAATTTGCTTTATTTAAATGAACGATTATTTTTATGCACTTTCACTATAACCGGCAAGCATTTTTAGATAAAAGGATTTCCTCATTTAATCACACCTTTTATAAAATTTAGGATGCGCAATAATCTGCCTAAACAATTTTAGCAATCAACCAAAATAAAGAAAATCATCATGTTGTCATTGTGCACAACTAAATTACGATTGTAAAATTTTGAGTTTTATTAAATTCTCTGAATTAAAATAATCAAATTTTCAAAATTTTAAATCAGTGTTTAACAGCTAAATCACGTGTACCATGAATTTGCTAAGCTTTTACAACTTAATTTGCCATGTGTCTACCTTGAAAGTTGAGATTCTTAACTGACTACGGGCACCCCCCCCCCCCCCCCCCCCCCCACCCAAAACAGTCTCCCCAGAATAGAACCAAACGAAAAGAAAAAAAGCAACATCCAAGTGGTTAAAAGGAGGGGAAAATAAAACACGGAAAAACATTAGTGGGATATTGTAAGTGTTCACGATAAACCACATGCCAAGGAAAAACTTGAGAATTATTATTTAATAAATGACCACTAGGTTATACTATTAAAACCTACATGTATGCAGCACAAACTTTCAGAGACAGCAGATAGAGGTTATGTGAATAGTACTATCACCATAGCAAAAAATATTGATTTATCTGGACAAATCAGTGGTTGATAGGTGACAAACCTTTCTCATTGAAGATATGAAACCCTTGTTTACTATGCCAGCCTAAAAGCAATAGGTGAAAATACATATGAGATCACAAATACGATTTCCTTATGAGCATATATATAAAAAAATGAAAAAATGGAACGAAGTCTAACCGTTTCACTATTCAATGCCAAACAACAAACAATTATGTCAGCTTTGCTTGCAAAATGGTGGATTTCATCGTGACCACCTCTCTCATCCACCAGACTATCATTTGTACAACTATCAATGGGCAATACTGAAAATATAGCATAAGATTTAATGTAATCAAACCAAGTACCACACAAAGTTTTGCTATGTCAATTTCTAAGCCCTTCACATACCATCAGATTTGCACGAGTTTTGTAAATGAGTGATCCAACTCCGTTTCGTTGCAAGTATTTTTGCACCAAATGGACGCAAGCGCTTTGCCAAATCAATACCAATATTTCCAAATCCCAAAATGAATACCTGCAAGAGAAGAATTTATCAAGTGGCGCTAATTGTGTAACACCCCAAATTCCCTAATTTGGGCATTACCTATCTACAACCAATAAAACCATGAGAACAACTAAAAATCATCCAAACATATATCAAAACCATTCACCATTCATCATAGATAAATAAAACTCTCAAAACTAAGTAAATTTCTTCAAGCTTACATCCAAAATATCAAAATAATACCGGTTCTCAAAATAAACTACTAACTATCTAATGTTTATGACATCACCAAATAATTAATTCCAAACGTCTAAATAACTCTAAGCCTCACCACAAGTATCAACATCTTAATTGACCTCGTTCTCAAAATCCACCAGCTTATTCAATTTGACATACTTCTCTATGCTAAAATCTAAAAATGTTGTTGTAGGGAGTGAGTAAAAACCCGTAGGAAATCCCTCTCAAATCTAAACAAGGTTTTTAAAGCATAAAACAAGAAAGTCTCTTTTGAAAAATAACATATATAACTTTTGGAAATAAAATAGTGTCAGTTGTAATGATTTCAATTTTACGGACCTAATTAATTCAATAACAGAAGTAAACATTTAGGAATCAGAGTAAATAAAGAATAATTCAGTAAACGGCATCTCAAATGTCTCATTTATGTTGATTGTTTCTCAGGAATCTACTCAACGAACCTATCTCGTTCACCCACCATAAACACACACCATCTCAATCATTTCCCGTAAAGCAGCATCATAAACAACTTTAGTAAGGGTGTGTACCGTCTCATACGACATTGACGAATTCATTCTCATGAAAGGTATACTGTCGCTCAGCCTCAGACCTACGTTAGCAATAGTGGTTGACCTCGCAAGGAAACAACCCTCTACAAGTGTTAGGCAACCATCTCACCCCACCTGGGATAGACTAACCTCTACCACTCTACGATTGCTTTCGAAGAAAATTCAAGTCCATCACACTCAAACCATACAAGAGATAAAAACCACAACTACATCAAAATCATGGTTCAAAGTATTGGCCGATACCGATACGAGTCGTATCTGTCTCGGCACCGTCGGAGACGAAACTGTTACACGATACGTATAAACCCCGAGCCTCGCACAACTCTGCCAAGTCGTTCGAGTTGTATCCGAGTCAATCTCGAGTAGCCGAAATATCGTCACCGAATTAACTGATATGGTTCCACGACGCCGCGATATATCCTGAATTTCTCATCATATTCAACATTTTCTTCTAAATCGTATCGCCTGATACCGCGCCGCGACCGATGTGTCTTAGAGCTCTCCGAGTTGATGGCCGATACCGCGACCTTGAACCATGATTAAAATAAACTATATTCAATCACAATTTTCATCAAAATCTATGTATCACAATTTTCAATTTACAAGAATAAGGGAATTAAAATATGCAAGAGGTCGTATAAAAAAAAATTCATAATTGAGATATCAAAATTTCAAGGGTTTTGCCCAAAAACCTTAATTTCTTAAAGATAATGTAGTATATTAGGTTGGGTAATGAAAGGAGAGACTGATTACCCTCATTCTCCTTAACTCTATTTCTTAGTCTTCTCTTTCTCTTTTTCTTTCTCTGGACTCCTCTCCACTCTAAACCCTAAATTTTAATCTTAACTTGGTATTAGAGTAATTTATCTAAACTTTGGAACCCACTAGAACACTCACGAAGATTTAGAGGATCTGTTGGACTGCTGATGCCGTCGCCGAAGCGACGACGTCATCCCCGGAGTTGATCGAAACCGACATGGCATGGCTTGGTTTTTCTTCCCAAGTACGGTTGTAATTTTTCTGGATTTTTTTGAAGCCATCTGTGATATGTTCTTATAATTTAATGTTTTTCGAATTTTTTGGGTTAAATCTTGTAATCTGCGATTTAGATGAGTTTGGGACTGCAATATCTACTCTAAAGTAATGGGTGCCGATTGGGACTCCTGGGAACTCGAGGAGAGTTTTTTGCAAAGCCCATTTTTCTTTGGGCAATTTCCAGTGGTTTCTTGGCTTTGGCAGTCACCGGCTGTGTCTGACAGCGCCGGTAGACTTCCTCCCACTATGTTTCGAGGTTATGGCCGAGGTTTTTCTTGTGTAGTACCTGTTTGTGAACCCTGTTGGCCAGAGAGGATTTCAGTGGCAATTTGGGACTCTGGCAGGTCTGTTCAGCACTCTGTTTGTTGGGTTATAGATTCCGGTGACGCATCTGTGGCTATCTTTGTGCTGGCCAGTTCCCTAATGATTTCCTGTGTGCTTAATATTCATCAGGGGATCCTTTTTGGCACTGGGCAATAGCTAGCTTGTCCCTCAGGTTTGGTCTCCTACTTATTTGCTACTTGTGGCCTATGTGAAGATTTTTTTGAAGTGTAGGAGGTTGTTTTCTGTGTTGAGGTAGTCTTAAATTGCTAGGAAGCCATGTCTGAAGTTAGTGAAGAAACAACCAATAATGAGAAGGGTGTAGTGAGTCGTGTGGGTACTCTTAGATGCAGCCCTTCTCTCCAGATCAGTCTGGTAAAGTTGGATGGAGGGAACTACTTGGTGTGGTCTCGATCGTGCCTATTATCATTGCGGGCAAGTGGGTTAAAAAGATACTTGACAAGAGCAAGTAAGAAACCCAATTTTGAGCCTGATCTTAGCCAGTAGATCTCTGAGAATTCGCTAGTAATGACATGGTTACTCAACTCAAAAAAACCTAATATTAGCTGGTGTTTTATGTTTATAAGAGATATTTGTGAGTAAAAAAAAATACAAACTAAATGTAGAGCCCCGTATATATAGCCAACAAATAAAAGTGACAATAAGGATAATAAGGTAAAAAGAAGGCAAAAATGACATAACCCAAAGAAACCCTAATAAACTAGACTATACTCTAACACTTCCCCTCAAGCTAGGCGCAAAAATATCAACTAAATCAAGCTTGACAACGGAATCCCGGAAAATGGATAGAGTGATAGGTTTAGTGAAAACATCTGTAACCTGATCACTGGTCCCCACAAACAATAGAGTGACAATACCACAGCTAACTTTCTCTCGAAGAAAGTAAACATCGATCTCTATATGATTCGTCCTCTCGTGTAGTACAGAGTCAGAAGCGAGCTGAATAGCAGATCGATTATAATAATATAATATAGATGAAGAAGTCACTGGAAATTCCAACTCGCCAAGAATCCATCGTAGCCAAATAATCTCACATGTGTCAAGTGCTAGTGCTAGTGCACGATACTCTGCCTCTGCTGACGAGCAAGAGACACATGACTGTTTTTTGCTCTTCCAAGAGATAAGATAAGTCCCTCGAAAAGCACAGAAGCCCGTATTAAATCGACCGTCACACGCTCTCTATAATCTGAATCTGAATAATAGGCTAAAGAATCAGTCTGAGATCCTATGCATAAAACAACCTAAGTCCAAGACAAGACTTGAAGTACCGAAGAATATGATAGACTGCATCAAGATGAGGCTGATACGGCCTGTGCATGAACTGACTAACTCGGCTAACAGAGAATGAAATGTCTAGCCTTGTGTTAGCTAGGTAGATAAGTCTACCTACCAACCTCTGACAAACAGTCAGATCTCTCAACTCCTCACCTTCAGCAGTGAGCTTTAGATTTGGAATCATGGGTGATGATGCCGGTTTGCACCCCAACATCCTAGTGTCCGAGAAAAGGTCCAGAACATACTTCCTCTGAGAAAGAACAATACCCCGGCTGCTACGGGCAACCTCAATCCCAAGAAAGTATCATAGAAATCCAAGGTCCTTCACATCGAAGGCCTCCCAAGGTCTACCTTGACTTGCGCAGTCCCAGAAACATCATCTACAATAAGAATAATATCATCCACATATACCCAAAGGATGACACACTGCCCAGAAGTATTCCGTCGAATAAAGCATGTATGATCATAATGACACCTGGTGAACCCTAAACGTACAACTACACCACTAAACCAAGAGAACCAGGCTCGTGGTGACTGTTTCAGTCCATAAAGAGACTTACGCAATCGACACACCTTCCTAGCATACTCCCCCTCACCACGAAAGTCCGGTGATGCATCCATATAAATAGTCTCGTCCAGATCACCGTGAAGAAACACATTCTTCACATCGAACTAATGAAGAGGCCAAGAGTACTCCGCAGCAAGAGAAATAATCAACCGAACGGTAGTCAATTTTGCCACAGGGTCAAAGGTAGCACCAAAATCACAACCTAGTACCTGAGTAAAGCCCTTTGCCACAAGCCTAGCCTTGTGACGATCAATAGTACCATCCGCAAGAAACTTCAGGGTGTAAACCCAGCGACAGCCAACAGGCTTCACCCTTGAAAGTAAATAGACAAGATCTCACGTATGATTACGCTGAAGAGCGTCCATCTCTATCTGCATGGCAAGAACCCACTGGGGCTCCTGCATAGCCTCTGAAACAGAGCGAGGAATCGGCGTATCTGATAAAGTCATACTATAAGATCGAAATGTAGGAGACAGATCACCATAAAAAATATAACCAGATATTGGATATAAAGTCCTGGCAATCCAACCATAACGAACAACTGAACGGCGATCACGCCGCGGATAATGACGCCCTAAATCATCATCCTCCACTAACGTCTCATCAGGTAAAGTAACTGGCTCACTACCTGCAATCTCATCAGTACTAACAACAGGTGCATCAATATGTTCAATGAACTGAGAAATATTACCTGCATCACCTGAGCTAAAGGGGACATCAGCACGGGGATGAGAGCGAGGACGACGAACATAGACCTGCAAAGGAGGTGAGACTGGTGACCCTGTGGTGACAAAGACGAGTGGCTCTAGAGGAGAAGAGACTGGTGACTCTATAGTAACAGTAACCAATGGTTCTGGCTTCTGTGGTAAAAGAAAATCAAAGGGAGTACCATCAACTAGAGGGGCAGACACAGGACTGGAAGAATAATAAGGAATATGCTCAAGAAAGGTAACATCTAAGTTGTGATACATACGACGCTTGAAAGTATCATAACACTAATACCCCTTAGATTGATGACAATAGCCCACAAATACGCAACGAATCGCTTTATCATCAAACTTATGATGAATAGGAGACCTATCCTAAACAAAACATGCGCAGCCAAAACATGAGGGGGGACCAGAAAAAGTGTCCACTCAGGGAATAAGACCTGTAAGGGAGCCCTATGCTGAAGAACACGACTCGGTGCACAATTCCACAGAAAGATAGAAGTCAAAACAGCAAAATGACAATAAGATTTTCGTACCCCCATACCTCTAAAGCATAAAACGTACCATCTCTATCAGACTCCTATTTTTCCTTTCAGTAACTCCATTTTGCTCAGGAGTATATGGACAAGTGAGTTATTGAAGGATACCCTGAGAAGAAAGGTGAAACACTAAGGCGTCAGACACATATTCTTTGGCATTATCCGAACGAAGAGCACGAACAATGATATCGAATTGTGTCTTAATCATCTGGAGAAACTAAGTGATGATAGGGAGTACATCGGACTTCCTATGCAAAAGGCAGACCCAAGTACAATGGGTATGATCATCTATAAATGTCACATAGTATCGAACACCTGACAGAGCAGTAACAGGAGAAGGTCCCCAAATATCATAGTGTATTAGGTCAAATGGCTTGGGTGACTAGTTCATGCGAGGAATATAACTGGTCCTAACATGTTTCGATAGGAAACATATAACAATCAAGTTTACCACCAACACAAGCATTGCTCAAAGTATGAAACAACATATAAAAATATTTAAAATTTTTATGCCCAAAAGGGTCATGCCACAACTGAATAGTTTGTGAAGAAAAATCATAACGACAATTACTAGGCAAAATACTAGCATGCCAGCTAGAAACAGATAAAGACAAAGCAGGTGCAGGTGATGTAGGTGGAAGAACTAGTAAAACTAGAGGTGGATTGCCTAGATAATACAGTCAATCCCTCTCATGTCCCCTGATAATAATCCTCCTGGTACTCAGGTCCTGTAAATGACACGAATCAGATAAGAACACAACCGCACAGTGAAAATCTCTGACTAACTGATGTACAGATAATAGATTCATGGCCAGCTTTGACGCATGAAAAACCGAACGTAATGTAAAGCCATTTGTGTTTATGTATTCTCAGCCAGTAATAGTCATATCAACAACAATACGTGGGCACCCGTGATAGAAAAAACTCTAAAATAAATAGAAGAATAAAATAAAGGAGAACAATATACCTCTAGTCAAACTGTAGCGACAGATAAAGAAGGTCCAAAAACCTTTCAAATAATCAGGTCACTGTGCCCAGAAATCTAGTAAATATATAAGTGATATACTGCATCAAAAGTAGATCAACGGAGAAGAGAATCTGACCCCTCTTAAAAAGGCCCTAGATACTGCACCCCTAGGAAAAAGAAATCAGTGGCGCGAAGAGATGGAGACACTGCGACGAAGAATGCGAAGCACAAAGGCGTAACAGGTTGGCGCAGGGACTGCCTGGGCGCAAGCTGGGTGCTGTCTGGGCACTACCTGGCGTTGGCTAGGCGCGGGCTGGGCTCTACCTGGCGCTGGGTTGGGTGAAGGCTGACTTGGGTGGCTGTGAGGTGGCTGGGTAGTGCGTAGTAGGACTGTTGGGTTTGGTTTGCTGCTGGGTTAGTGCGAAGCACTGCTGGGTTGGGTTTGTTGCTGGGTTGCTGTTTGGGTGATTTTGGCGCTGGGTTTGCTGGTTTGTTGTTGTCGCTGGTTGCCAAGTCTGTGTTGCAGTCGGTGTGTCGACGCTGGCAATTGGTGGGTGGCGCTGGGCAGTGGTGGATGTTGGTTTGTTGTTGCTGGTTTGGGTCGCTGCTGGTTGTTGGTTTGTTGTTGCTTAGAGTATCTGGCAGTGGTCTATGGTTTTGCTGGTGGGCTGAAGTTGGCTGAAGTACAGCGGCTGTCTAGGGTGGTTTGTGGTCTGTGGTTTTGTTGGTGGGCTGAAGTTCGCTAAAGTACAGCGACTGTCTTGGGTGGTTTATCGGTGGAGTTTGTGCTTCGTTGGAGTGGTGGGCTGTGACTGTTTGGAGATTTGGTTGGCAGAAGGTAGGTGAGCAACGGCTGAAGTTGGGTGAGCAGCGGCTGAAATTTGTTTCGCTGGTTACGACAATTGGTGGAGGCTAGGGTTAGGGTTAAGATTAGTGACTCTGATACTAACAAGAGATATTTGTGAGTAAAAATGGATACAAACTAAGTGTAGAGCCCCGTATATATAAACAAATAATAAAAGTCACAATAAGGACAAAAAGGTAAAAAGAAGGCAAAAATGGCATAACTCAAAGAAAACCTAATAAACTAGACTATACTCCAACATGTTTCTTGAGATAGCTTGTGAGATTTGGTCAGCAGTGGCTCAGACATATTCCCAGGCTGGGAATGATGCTCAGATTTATGAGCTCCAGAAGAAGTTCATGAAACCAAGAAAAATGATATGACTCTCGCAGAGTACTATGCTGGATTGAATAGCTGATGGCAGAAGCTGGATTATTACTAGAATTTTTAAGCAGACTGTGCTAGAGATACTGCTAAGTTTCAGAAGTTGATAGAAAAAGAACGAATATATGACTTTCTTGCTGGTCTCAATATAGAGTACGATCAGATTCGTATCTAGGTTTTGGGTAGAGATATTTTTCCCTCCATGAGGCAAGCTTACTCTTACGTGCAACAGAAGGAAAATAGGAGGAATGCCATACTTCATACTCCTGCTCATGATAGGTATGCTCTAACAGCTGCACCACATAAAGAGAACAGATTCTCTTAACCTCGTGGTGATGGTAAGAATGGAGGAATGGAGAAGGATCTGTTAAAGTGTGACTACTGTGCAAAGACGAGGCACACTAAGGAGCATTGTTGGAAGCTACACGGTCATCCATTAAGGGGGCAAGGTGATAATAGGGGTGGTCATGTGCGCCCACATGCTCATTTAACTGAGAGTGCTGATCCTATATCCTTCACCAGTGGCCCATCTTCATCTACTAGTTCTGATAGTACGAGTTTCACTACAGATGAGATATAAGTTCTCAAGCGTCTGATGGCCCGGCTTGATGTTTTCACCTGCATCTAATTCTACTTATATTACTTTCAACTTTGCTCACACAGGTATACATGTCACTGCTTTTATTGCCACTATCCTTCTAATCCTTGGATCATCAAATCTAGAGCTACTGACCATATGACAGGTTCCTCGCGTCTTTTTGCCTCTTATTCCACATGTTACAGGAAAAGGTTTCATCCATTGTTCTCCATCTATGTCTCTATCTTCAGTCCTTCATGTTCCTAATTTTTCTACTAACATGCTCTCGGTAAGTAGTATTACAAAGTCTCTAGATTGCTCTGTAACATTCTTCCCTTCTCATTGTGTCTTTCAGGAACTAAGAACGGAAAAAATAATTGGCAATGGTAGAGCTCACGATGGTTTATATCTGTTGGAGGATCAACCTTCTCAAGCACTTCAAGCTTCTAGTTATGTGGCCCTCCAACAATTACATCAATGGCATCAAAAACTTGGTCATCCATTAGTGGGAGTATTAGAGAAAGTTTTTCCAGTTTTGATGAAACAATGTAATAAAGATAATTTTCTTTGTGATGCTTGTGAATTTGTTAAACACATAAGAACTTCTTATCCTAGCAATAATAATAGAACCACTGCTGTATTTACAATTGTTCATTCTTATGTTTGGGGACCATCTCATGTTGTTTCTCTTGCTGGATATCGATGGTTTGTTACTTTTATTGACTGCTATACTCGGGTTACTTGGGTTTATTTGTTGCACAACAAAGATGACGTATTTACTTGTTTCAAGAACTTTCATAAATTGGTTAATACTCAGTTTAATGCCAAGATTAAAGTTCTCAATACTGATAATGAAACTGAGTACTTTAAAGGAAAATATGGGGCTTACCCAACAAAACATAGGATTCTTCACCAATCTAGTTGTGTCGATACACCTGAGCAAAATGGTGTATTCGAGAGGAAGAATCGATGTCTCCTTGAAGTGGTTCGCTCCTTGATGTTCACTATGGGTGTACCCCCATCCTTTTGGGGAGATGTCGTACTCACTGTTGTATATCTCATCAATCGCATGCACAGGATTCTTGATTTTGTTACTCCTATTGGGTTGTTTCAAGGGTCAGTTTCTCTTTACTTTATTCCTCCAAAATTGTTTGGTTATGTGTGTTTTGTGCATGATTACTGAAAAAACAGAGGGAAGTTGAATCCAAAGGCGTTGCATTGTGTCTTTATTGGCTACTCTACTACCCAAAAAGGATATAAATGTTATCATCCTCAGTCTAGAAAGGTGTATGTTAGTATGGATGTCACATTCCATGAGACAGTCATATTTCTCCACTCCTCCATCATCTCTTTTGGGGAGGGGGGGAGTGAATTGAAGAAGATATGTGAGAGTATGGATTCCTGCTCTTACCCCCAAATCAGGGCTTGAGTCACGGGAATCCTATGGGAGAAACACCTATTTAGGGGGAGCAAACTATGTGTGGAAGATTGGATAGGGAGGATTTGCGATGCAATACTCGACGACAAGTTAAGCAAATCACCACTCATGAGCCACCAAGTCAATCGTTATCTCCAGACTTAGTTCCTGAGATCTCTTCCCCCGTATCACGTAACGAGTCTCCTTGTAGCAATCGTGTTGATGATATCTCTTTACCTATGCTATTCAAAAAAGAGTTTAGACTTGTACCCAACATCCTATTTCTAAATTTGTCTCTTATAACTCTTTGTCTTCCTCCTATCATGCTTTTTGTTTTGTCTTTGTCTTGTATATCTTTTCCCCATAATTGGCAAGAAGCCCTTGCAAAACTCAAGTGGAAAGCAACCTTGGTAGAAGAAATGAGAGACTTGGGAAAGAATGAAACCTAGGAACTTGTATCTCTTCCAGCATGAAAAAATCAGTAGGTTGTAGGTGGGTACCGTAGAGGAAGTGTATATGGATATTCACTGTCAAGCTGAATGCAGATGGTACATTGGATAGATACAAAACAAGGCTAGCAGCTAAGGGGTTCACTCAGACGTATAGTAAAGATGAATTCCATTCGTATAATCATTTCTTGTGTTGTCAATCTGGGATGGGATTTACAACAACTTGATGTTAAGAATGCATTTCTTCTTGGGGACTTAGAGGAGGAAGTGTACATAGATATCCCACCAAGTTTTTCTTTGTCAGACACATAGGGAAAAGTAAGCAAGCTAAGAAGTCTTTTTATGGACTAAAGCAGTCTTCAAGAGCATGGTTTGACAGATTTCATAAGGCAAAATCATGCAGATCACAAAATATTCATCAAACAATTGAGTGATAAAATCTCAATTCTTATAGTATATGTTGATGACATAATACTTACAGGTGATGATGTGGAGAAAGTGTCCAAACTGAAGGTCTATCTTACTAAAGAATTTGAGATCAAGGATTTGGAACAGTTACGCTATTTCCTAGGGATTGAAGTGGTCAGGTCAGATAAAGGCATTTTCATCTCACAAAGAAAGTATATCCTTGAACTCCTGAAAAAACTGACATGCTAAGTTGTAGACCTGACTCTCCTATTGAGGCAAACCACAAACTGAGAAGTGATGAAAGTAATCAAGCTGATAGAGGAAGATATCAAATGCTTGTTGGGAGACTTATATACCTCTCATATTCGCCCAAACATAGCATATACAGTGGGTGTTAGCCAATTCAGGCATGCTCCTCGGGTTCCTCATCAAGAGGCAATTCATCGTATACTGAGATATCTCAAATCATCTTCATACAAAAGAATATTGTACAAGGAGGAAATCTAGTAACTTGGCGGAGTAAAAAGCTAGCAGTAGTGGCTAGATCTAGTGCAAAGGTTGAATATAAGAACATGGCTTATGGTATTTGTGAGCTTATGTGGTTGAAAACCTTAATGGAAGACTTGGGGGTCTCTAATTGTGAACCTATGCGGCTCTACTGTGACAATAAGGCTGCCATTAATATTGCTCACAACCCGGTTCAGCATGACAGAATAAAGCATATTGAAATTGATCTACACTTCATTAAGGAGAAACTCAATGATAGGTTGATTTGTATGTCATTTGTGACATTCAAGGAGCAGCTCACTGATGTGTTTACTAAGGAACTTAGTACTAGAATCTTTCATTCCGATATAAGCAAGTTGGGCATGAGCGATGTCTATGATCCAACTTGAGGGGAAGTGTAGAATACTAGGTTATTTCAATTAAAGGCATTATTGTAATCGTTCTTTTTGTATAAGTATGGGAAATGAGAAGAGAGACTAATTACTCTCATTCTCCTTAACCCTATTTCTTAGTATTCTATTTCTCCTCTTCTTTCTCTCACCTACTCTCCGCTCTAAACCCTAAATTTTAATTTCAACTAATAGAATAAGTATTTGAATATAGACATGGTTTATTCAAGAATTGGAATTTAGAAATCAAGAGCCAATGTATTTTACACATGAAAACATATATTTAGCAAAACTAAGGTTTCAAAAACAAAGACCAATAGTTTCTTGAATATAAATCATGCATTTTGTTCAAAACAACTTTTCAATCGAAAAGAAATCAAGAACTAATAATTATTTAGCATATAATCATCAAGAAGCTCAAAAACATACTTATATAATATGCCTAAGTCTCAATGAAAAAATTCAAGAAGAATCCCCCACCTCAATCTAATGTCGGACGATAACACTAGCATGTTTAAATCAATCCCGACACAAAAATCCTACCTGTTTATCCTCTTTTACTTCCTCTCAAACTTTCTAGGGTTTTCTAGGATGAATAGCTGCTGAAAATAGGCCTAAGGGTCGTTCTCTAGGTATTTATAATGTCAAAAGTGGAGAAAACGTTCAACACATGCCATTCATCGTTTGCCTTGCGCGTCTGAACGCGCGTTTTTAGGTGTCCGGACGCGTGCTTTTTCTCAAACTTTTTGCCGAATACGTCCGAGCGCGTCTTGTCTCGTCCAAATGCGAGTGACAATCTGTCATCAACTTTCTACTCGATTTTGACCTAATTAGAGGCCAATTCACGAAATATTTTTGAAATACACTTTTATAACCCTTGAAATCTAGCTTCTACTGTCTAAAAATCAGATCAATCGGACATAGGAGTAAAAAGTTATGATCCAAATACTAAGATAGTGTCAAATTTCGTTCTATCTAAATTTTTCCCAAAATACATTTTGTTATGTTATGGCTTATTTCTAGACTAGGAGTAGTTTTCTACTTTGAGATTATATGGTCGTAGATGTGTGACCTAACATACTACTCTATTTTCCCAATCTCTTCCTAATCGTTTCTTCTCTTTCTTAACCCTAATTACATTATAATTTAACTTGGTATCAGAGCTATAATCCAAATTCAAATCCTCAAAGTTGTTGAAAATAGTCGAAAATTATTCGATCTGCATGAAGTGGTTGACGAAATTTTCTGACTAGCTAACGTCACCTTTTGACATGCTAACGTCAGCGATGAACAGTACCCAAAATTTCTGATTTGTTCGTGGGATGATCGATTTAATGCCCTCGATTTTATGGTGATTTTTCTAGAATTTTTTGGAATGATCTGAAGGTGCTTTTGATTTTTTGAAGATTTTTGGGCTTTTTTCGATTTCGAACTAGATCTGCAATTTCTTGAATCTGCAGCTGTTTTTTCTAGTTCGATCTTACTGGCTGGGACTCGAATGAAGTAGATCTACCTTACCCAAGCTGCTTATTGAAGTTAGATTAGATTTGGAATGGTTTTTGGCAATTTTTTGAGGCTCAGCTAGTAAATTCTCCGCCCCTATGCAGATTCAACCACTGTTTAGGCTTTGATCTCGATGTTTTTGGCTTCAATTCTCCGAGTGGAATGCAACTGAGTCAGATCTGCTTGGCCACGAAGTTTTGTTGGAGTAGGATCAAATTTGAGATGTTTTTTAGCCGACTTTGAGGTCAGCTATAGTATTTTTGCCTCTGTTCACTTGGTTTTTTTTTTTTGTTTGGCTAATGTTTTGAGTTATTTGGCTACTAGTTTGCTATTTCCTAGCCACTGTTCATTCCGACAGAGTGTTTTCGGCCCTTGTTCAATTCAGGCAGTGAGGTTTTTGGCCCTTTTCAGTCTCAACAGTGTGTTTCTGGAGTAGTTTTGGACATGTCCAGTTTCAGAGGTATTGTTCCAGACTTATTGGCAACTGTTTGAGGCCGTTCTGCTTGCCTGTATTATTTCGGGGCTACTGTCCAGTCCTTTTTTTGCTCCAGATTGCCTAACAGAGACTATTTTGCCCTCTCTTTGTCTCTGGGTATTGTTCCAGTGATATTCTATCACTGTAGGAGCATTTTGGGGTTGTAGTTCAATTCTTTGGGATTTTTAGGACTCTTTTGGTTGCTGTCCAGAGCAACTGTCGAGGCCTTTTTTTTTTCATGTTGAGGCATATTAATTGGTCAGTATTTGTTTACTAGTTTTATGTATTTTTTGGGACTATTGGAAGGGTTGGCCATTTTGCTGGTTTTGTGACTTGCCGCTGTGATTGTCTGAACTTATTTTGAGGACATGTCGAAAGGGAGTATAACCTCTAGTAATTTCACTCATGATGAGATGCGGATTCTTAGGCGGTTGATGGCTCGACTTGATGTTTCCTCTACCACAGCTCCTAATCCTACCTCTTCTTCTAACTTTGCTCATACAGATATATATGCTATGTGTTTACTACTCATCCTTATATACGCCTTGGATAATAAATTATGGAACCACAAATCACATGACAAGTTCTTCTAGTCTTTTCTCTTCATATTCTACTTGTTCTGATAGGGATAAAGTTAGGGTGGCAAATGAATCTTTATCCTCTATTCCGGGGAACGGCTCAATTAATTGTTCATCCTCTTTATCTCTATTATCTGTTCTTCATGTTCCCAATTTCTCCATGAATTTATTGTTAGTTAGTAGTATTACCAAATTCTTAATTCAGTGACTTTTTTTTCTATTCGTTGTATCTTTCAAGAATTGAAATCACGGAAAACAATTGCCAGTGGTAAAGCATATGGTGGTCTGTACCTCTTGGATGCTGAAGCTTCCTCTCAGTCTATCTGTTAAGCTCTCCAAGTAAATGGTGTTTCAAACCTTCAACTCTTACATCAGTAGCATAGACATTTAGGACATCCATCATTTAGCGTTTTAGAGCATCTTCTTCCTAATTTAGTGAAACAATGTAATAGACAATCTTTTGTTTGTGACGCTTGTGAATTTACCAAGCATAAACGTTCATCTTATCCTAGTACTAACCATAGAAGTACTGCACCTTTTCTCATTATTCATTCAGATATGTGGAGCCCTTCTCATGTTGTATCTACTTCTGCTTATTATTGGTTTGTTACCTTTATTGATTGTTATTCTTGTCTTACTTGAATTTACCTACTACGTAATAAAGGTGAAGTTTTCTCATGCTTAAGATCTTTCCAAAAAAATGGTGAGTACTTAGTTTGAAGCCAAAGTCCAAATTCTTTAGTTTGAAGCCAAAGTCCAAATTCTTCGAAGTGATAATGGAACTAAGTATAGTGATGGAAAATTTTATTCTCATCTAAATGAAAACAGTATCCTATATCCAAGGATCAAAATATCGTTTCGGTGTATTGCTTCGGTCACATAAGAAACGGAAACGTTTCGACGTGTTTCAGAAACATAATGAAAAAAATAAAAAATTTAAGAATTATTTTTTTAAAACATTGATGGAAATATATCAAATTATCTTAAAATACCTTGAAACATTCCAAAAATAATTGTGCAAATGCATTGAAATATTATAATATATTTAACATTATGGAATACCTCGAAATATCATAATTTTAATTTCATCACTGTTTCGTTTCGGTCTCCTTGGAAACGGAAACGTTTCGGATATTTCGACCGTTTCGAAACAATATTTTGATCCTTGCCTGTATCAAACCACTTGTGTGAGTACCCCCGAGTAAAATGGTGTTGCTGAGCAAAAAAATCGTCATATTCTTGAAGTTGCTCGTTCATTAATGTTCACTATGAATGTTCCTCCATCTTTTTTTTTTTTTTTGGGTGGGGGGAGGAGGGGGGGATTGCAGTTCTTATTGTTACTTATCTTATTAATCGTCTGCCCTCGAGTGTCCTTCAGTTTAAGTCTCCTATCGAGTGTCTTTCTGAGTCTATTTCTATTCCTTCTATTTCTTTCCTTTCCCCTACAGTTTTTGGGTATGTTTGTTTTATACATGATCATTAACCCTCTAGGCTCTATGATGCGTTTTTTGTTGGTTACTTTGTCACCCAAAAGGGATATAAATGTTATCATCCACAGTCACAGAAAATATATGTTAGCATTAAGGATCAAAATTTCGTTTCATTGTATTGTTTCGATCACCTAGAAAAAAGAAACGTTTCGACATGTTTCAGAAACGTTTCAAACCGTTTCGAAAACAGAATGAAAAAAAATAAAAAATTTAGGGGTTGTTTGATAATTGTTTTTGTCTTGTGTTTTGTGTTTTTGTTTTCAATTTTTGTCAAAAATGAAAACAAAAATATATTTGGGTATTGTTTTTGTTTTTTTTTTATATTAGTTGTCTTCGAAAAAATGGGAACAAAGACAAAAAAATGGGAACAAACAAATTGTTTCAGGAAATACCGAAAACACAAAACACGTGCGCAACTCAGCTGAAGATTTTAATGAGATCTCGGATTCGACCCTCATTACCAACAAAAATGTGTTATTTTTTGTGGAAGTATAAAAGAAGACTTCAGGCCTCTTTTTACCCATTCTCTCTCTCTCTCTCTCTGTGTATACGAACAAAGAGAACCGATATGTGCAAAGAGAACCGAACGAAGAGAACCGATCTCTCTCTCTGTGATGCTCCATCTCTCTTTCTCTTGCTCGCTATCTGTGAAACCCAAATCTGTGCAAATCTACACAGATCTATGCAAACCCCAGATCTGTGCAAACCCATATCTGTGTGTGTTGTGTTGTGTGATGCACAGATTTGTGCAAATCTACACAGATCTATGCGTGTGTGTGTGTGTGTTTGTGTGTGTGAGAGAGTGATGAGTCTGTGTGGGTGTGTGTGTGTGTTGTATTGAGTCTGTGTGTTGTGTGTGTGTGTGTAAGTGACCAGATAAAATTACAATGCATGTTGAGGTTGGCAGCAAGATTCCATATTGCATGATTAAAACTTCCTTTTTTTTTTATTTTCTACCCTTATTCGTGATCGAAAATATAAATTTTGTCGATATAAGAACGATGTTTGAGAGAAGGGTTTTAATTTTAGATGGAAAACATGATTGGGGTGAAATTGAACCAGAAGTTTATGCCCACTGTTGTACAGGGGATAGGTTTTGGACTGATGCAGAATCCCAATTTGGAGGCACTCTCTATGTTGTTTCTCTCAGCTAAATTCTCGCTCACTTATCTCTTTTGCGTGAGAGTAGTAACTTCTCCTCCTTTATGTTGAGCTCTACCTTGACTGTTATGTGTAATATGTAGCATGGGTGAATTAGTGGATGTTTTGATTTAAGGAATTTTTAAATTTGTATTTTGTTGTATGATATATTATAAAACATATTTAAGATAAAACGTGAAGTAGTTACCAAACATGTTTTTTTTTATTCTCATAATTTCATAGACAAAAATGACACCCAAACATGTTTTTTGTTTCAGTGTAAATTACAAAACAGAGACAAAAATTGTCTCTGTTTTTTATTGTTTTGAAGACGCGAAAACGAAAACGTTACCAAACGACCCCTTAAAATTTATTTTTTCAAAACATTGGTCGAAATATACCAAAATATCCTGAAATACCTTGAAACATTCCGAAATAATTGTACAAATGCATTGAAATATAACAAAACATTTCGAAACATTATGGAACACCTCGAAGTATTATAATTTCGATTTCATCACTGATTCGTTTCGGTCTCCTTAGAAACAAAAACGTTTCGAATGTTTCGACCGTTTCGAAATAATATTTTGATCATTAGTTAGCATGAATGTTACCTTTCGTGAATTTGAGTCTTACTTCTCTACTACTCAAACATCTCTTTAGGGGGAGAAATACCACTATTGGGGAAGAGATATTTTGTCAGAAGCCTCTTCTTTAGTTGCCTGTTCAATGGAATGTTAGTCGGGGGAGCAACAACTTATGGAGAAAAAAGGTGATGGTAGTAACCCACATGGTGTTCATCTTCACTAGGATAATCTAAAGACTTATTATTGGCGTCAAAAAGTACAGATTACCCATGTGCCACCACATTTGATGGATTCCTCAACTCCAGTTCCATCCTCTACTAATTTATAAGGTAATGAGCCTCCAAATGTTACTCTTTTTTATTGATAATCCAGTTATTGACGACTCTGATCTTCCTATTGCAATAAGAAATGGTGTTCGAGTTTGTACTCAACATTTTATCTCTAATTTTGTCTCTTATGATTCCTTGTCTTCATCTTATCTCTTTTGTTTCCTCCTTATCTTCTGTGTCCATTTTTCAGGGTTGAAAAGAAGTTCTTACTGATTCTAAGTGGAGAGAAGTTATGGTAGAGGAAATGAAAACCTTGAAGAAAAATGACACATTTGAATTGGTTCCTATTCCCCCTGGAGTAAGGACAATACGGCGTAGATGGGTGTTTACAATCAAACAACAAGATGATGGGACTGTTGAGAGGCACAAAGCTAGGCTAGTTGCTAAGGGATTTACTCAGACATATGATATTGATTATTAGGAGACTTTTGTTCCAGTGGCAAAAATGAATTTCATACGTGCTCTTATCTCTTGTGCCACTAATTTGGGATAGAGTTTGTAGCAATTGGATGTAAAGAATGTCTTTCTACATGGAGACTTGAAGGAGGAGATGTACATGGAGATTCCTCCTGGTTTTTCATCTCCAATAACGGAAAGGAAAGTGTGTAAGTTGAAGAAATCCCTATATGGATTGAAGCAATCTCCCAGAGCTTGGTTTGATAGGTTTCTTAAAGTTATGCTGAAATTTGGGTATAAACAGAGTCATACTGATTATACTTGTGAAACCCAAAACATGTAAGGAAGATGCATTTAAAGGTTATAGGGTTTTTATGCAATTATATTATAGTAATCTAGTTATACAATATATTTAAAAGTTCTTATCGTAGTTAGGTGTCAAGATGAGAAGCATGCTAAGTGTCTAAAAATGATGAATCCTTGTCATGGTTAGGTGTCGAGGGGGGAAAGGTTCTTGGTGTCTCAGTAGGTGTCAAGCTTGCAAGGGTGGTTGGTATCTCATTAGGTAGCAAACAAGCAAGGGAGTTTGGTGTCCAATTAACTAGGTGTCGAGCATGTCAAGGTGTTTGGTGTCCAATTAGCTAGGTGTCAAGTGTGCAAGGGTGGTTGGTGTCCTAGGAAGACTAGATAGGTGGTAAGTGTGGGACTTGTCTATATATAGTTCATTTGCATGGTGAAGGAATAGCTAATGGAGGGAAATATTTACAGCTAGGGTGAGAGAATTAATAAAAACAAACAACAAGCAAGAAGAAGGCAAGAAAGGAGGAAGGCGGGTTCACGATGAACAACTAGTAGATATGGTTTTCTTGTTAGTGAGGTGTTATAGCAATTCATATTAGTTAAACATGTTTTATTGACTTAACCTAGTACCAGTTTGTTTGGGTAAAATGAAGAGGCATAACTACTCATTAATGTTTCTTTTAATTAGATTGAAGCTCTAGGTAGTGGAATCAATCGACTAAATGTTTAAAAAGATTGAATATAGGGATCAAGCATACATGCATCTAACTCACCATGTTTGGAGGTGATATTTACTAGCATCATCGGATATGTTATCTTAGGTGCAGACAGGACCACGTCAACTTGCGTCACTAGTCGTAAACCAGAAGTGACTTGGTGTGGGGTGTTGAAGGTGAGTATACTATGTTATATAATTTGGAAACTAAATTACTAGTATATATATGGTTTATGAGTATAATTGTTGCTAGTTAGTGAATTTCCTTAAATGGTGAATTGTGGTATGGATCATGATTATTTTCAAAAAAAAGGGTTCCTTAAAATGGTGAGGTTTTATCATTCACATCAGTCTTGTTATACGGGTGATTTTGATGAGGTGATTACTTGTCTTTCGGGGTAAAATCGGGAGGCAAGTTGTGTACCCCTACCATTAGGATAATGAATGGTCCTCCACTCGTTCGATATCAATGAATTGAATTGAGATGTGAAGTTACGGTACTGTCTGAACCTAGTCGTGGGAAGACCGACCCCCGACTGTGAATGAAATGGGTGGAATTTAATTAGATTTTGTAAGAGAGGGGTGTACTTTGACAAGAAGTATCTTTTAATAGCAACTTATCTTCTATGTTTCGTTAACAAATATTTATCTAAGGTGAGGTGGGGACTGTTTACTGCTCAAAGCATGATCAATACTTGTTTTACTGTTCCCTTATTATATGATGCTAGTAGGCTCACTAAGCATGTGGAAAAGCTTACACCCGCACAGTTGGTTTTGGTGTACAGGTGTTCACGATTCTGGTTGATCCACTGTACAGTCTAGAGTCGTACGAAAGAGCGATGCGATGTAGACAAAGCTACTTAGGAACACTAGGTTGCTAGTACTAATGATCTCCGATAAGGAGAAAGAGATTTTGTTAATATGATATGTAAATTATGTTGAGTTTTCCGTAAGGGTATGTATAAAGATGTGTGTTGGTTATCCTTGAGCAAGATGTGATTTATCAGCTTTACTATCTACTACTTGATGACAGATATAAGGGGGAAGGTCAAAGGGACCCTACCAGGTTAGGGTGTGACAAATTTTGGTATCAAAGCATTAGGTCTATGAGGTTTTTTTTAGGAGTCAATCTAGAGGTTACAGTGGATCCGTACACACCACTTAAGGATGTGTATGTGTTGTTGAGTCTAGGGAGTCTAGAGTAACTTGTGGGCATACTAAAGTTTGTGAAGACGTATAATTAAATATCATGACATTACATGCATTTTTATTGGCACAAACTGTTGGGCAGAGGTGCTATGGATCCAGTTTCAAATCCACAACCTGGTGAGGAGAGGTTCCTACTGCTTCTGATCGGAAGGACAAACAAGTTCCTGAAGTACAAGTGGAGGATCAAGGGGAGGGTGAGGTTGCACCAAAGCCAATGTATGCTGCAGTTACAAGGATGGCAGAACAACTGGCTCAATTTTTCGAATGGTATGCGGGCGAGCTGCAAGTACCCCCAGTACAGAGACCAGATCCAGGGAATACCTTGTTTGATAGGTTTAAAAAGTTAGATCCACCAATATATACGGGACCGGTAATGAGGTTGATGCAGAGAATTGATTGAAGAGGATAGAGCAAATTTTCAAGGTGATGGCCATGGCGGACGACTATAAATTGAACTTGGCTACCTTTATGCTAACAGAAAAGGCAGAGTACTGGTGGAATGCTACTTATAGTTTGATAATAGTTGTACCGCCAGCTAACGACCCAGTGGTTGCAGCTCCTATTACGGTGACATGGGAGCAATTTAAACAAGCATTTGACCAGAAGTATTTTCCTGCATCCTATCGGTTCCAAAAAGAGAGAGAGTTCATGTATTTGATCCAAGGAAAGATGACGGTGTCAGACTATGAAGGGAAGTTTATTGCTTTATCTCGTTTTGCTACAACTATGGTGGCGACAGAGGAGTCCAAGTGTCGAAGATTTGAAAATGGTCTAAATCTACCAATACAATCAAGGGTTGCTACCTTAGAGATAAGGAGCTTCGTAGAGTTGGTGAATAAAGCGAAAATTGCTGAAAGGAATGTGCAGAAAATGCTAGGGCGAAGAGAGCAGTTTAAGAAAACCCGGTTCAAATCATTTCAACTGAAAGGAAGTAGCAGTAAATCATTTCCTCCTGCGGGTCATAGTTCTCAATCAGTTAAGGGTTCAAGGGGAATATCACAAGATCAAGGTCAGGTCGGAAGAGGGTATACTTTTTCAGGGAAAAGACGGGGTTTGCAACACCCCGACCTAATCAACAGGGGAGAGGAGCCTTCGGTGGCCAGATAGAAGGTAATACCCACTGCTTAAGGTGTGGTAAAGTGGGGCACTATGCTAGAGATTGTTCCATGTATGGAGATGACACTCGTAGGAGCTACAATTGTGGACAATTTGGGGATCGGAGCACACTTTAATATCATATAAACTTTGATTAAAAAACACAGAGAACAAAAAGAAAGAAGGAAAATATTATTACAACTCCATTCGTCTGCTAAGCATAAGGATTAAAGATATAGAAACCCTCTATTATAGGGAAATAATACTAGAAAATGACTACAATACCCCTAATACTAAATACTCTGACAAAAAATATATATCACCCAAGCGATTTTGATCCGAGTAAGAACTTATGGTTACCGTCAAGTCTTGAGTTTCAGGGGGTGTTAAGATTGTATTTATGTTTTACTTATCATTTGAGATAGTCTATTCTTTTTATTATTACTAGTTTTCATTATTATGAAAAATTAGAGAGCATCTCAGACTAACTTTTTTCTCTCTGCCCCTTCTACGCATGTTTTCTCCTTTTTGTAGGTTCTGATCTAGTTTTGAATATACTCGTCACATTGTTTTAGGCCAATTCTACTCGACTTCCTCAACATTCATGCAGGCTTCCATCACCAAGAGGCTGCAATCAGAGCCACACTAGTCCTGTGAATAAATAAATCTCAGGTATAGAAAACCAATCAATCTCATTATTCTCTCCGTGTTATTTTTGTCAGGACTGGCAGTTTTGCAAACAAAATTGGTTGCCTGCACATCCCTACCGTACAACTAGTTTATTCTATCACAATAATAAACTCAAATATGCCTTTAATCATAAGATTCTACACATGAGACGGTAACAAATCATACATTCAAGGATTTGCTCATCAATTATCCTCGGACATCAAAATCAAAAAGAAAAGATAAAAGAAAAACAAGAAACATAACTGGAAGCATTCATAGGTGAATCATTGCAAAAGAAAACCAAGAAAAAGTAGCTCACTGTTTTTCCAAGCAATTGGCTGTCCAAGTTTCTTCTGCTTTACAGCTATTTGCATCTCACGCTGCAGAAATACGATGAGTTGGAAAAAAACTCAATATACAAGTAAATGGTGAATGGCAGACATATATGTGTATGTGCATCTCAAGAACAAGAAAAGGAAACATATTACTTGGAAGAAAAAGTTGTGCAGTGCTATTTAAATATCATAAAACTTTACTCGTGAAGCCCACTACCACAACACAAAGACAAAAAGTTAATGTAAGTCATAAAAGGAACTCAAAGAACATAACCGCAATGGGAGCTCCTTAAAAACATATTCTCGACATTTATAGCGGATAAACTGAGCTACGGCCACTACCACAATAAACGCAGGCACACAGTAGAAAGATTAGCAAGAAAAGTCATCTAATTTATCCATAGTCCAAAGTCTGCGATCGGGAGAAAAAAGTGGAGTGCACATTATGAAGAATGACAATAAAGAAGCTAAATCCTCTGTTTTTCTATTATTTAGATGCCTAAAGAAATGGCAATCCCAATAATAAAAGTCCTCCCCCAAACAAGAGAACTAGAAATAGGAGCCTCAAGCAGTTAAAAAAAAATGGGTAAGACGTGAAGAAGTAGTATAAAAAGAGTGTGGGTCAATTTTAAAAATTAAGGAGTGTTCGGTGATGCAAGAGAATTTATAATGCACATGAAAACTTGGCATGAGTACTAGCAAGCATGAAGTAACTGGTTTTAACTGTATTTGCATCATCAAATTTGCAATGGAGCTTCACCCAGACAAAGCAGTCTCATTATTGGATGTGCTCAATAGCAATGGAAGCTAAAGAGAGCAGTTACCTGGTGAAGCAATAGCTATTTCCTCCCGACTCTAGATTGAAAGACGAACCCCATAAATTGGAATAAGAAGTAGCGAAATTTACCAAACGAAAGAAGACGAAAGTTAAATTGGTTTTGCTCTCAAAGAGTGATCCCACTTGGGACCTTGTATGAAACAATTTAGCATTAATCAAGTCTTATATTGGGTATATTCCTGGTTGTTAAGCTATTTGGTATTTAAAAACTTCGTCTTTAGGCTGTAAAGTGAAATGCAAGGACAGGTTTCCAATTATCGGTAGTTTTCATAGGAGCGAGCAAAAATTCGTATATATGGACGCTAAGGGAGCATCTCTCAATTACTCAATTACAGTGTAAGAACCCTGACTATACAACTAAGATGGCCCATCTCCACCAAAATTCAAGGAATGAGACTTAAGCTCAAATGGTAGAAACCCTTCATCCAAAAAAATAAAACATACGATTGCTTTAACCTATCCTTACGCATCAATGTAATCTCAAAATCCCTCCTATTCTATTCATCCACTCACCAAAATAATTCTAAAGGGACCAAAATAAAGCTAATGCGACCTCGTTCTTGGACATACTTGTAATTTGGCACAAGTTTCACGGATATGTGACTTCCAGTCATGGGGTAACTACTCTTTTTTCACTTTTGTGGCTACCCGTAAAGGCGTTGCCACTGTAACCAGTCACAAACTCAAATATGGGGACACACAAACTCACACAAGGGCAATACACGAATTTACTGGAAAACACTCAAAAACCTTATATTGAAGTTCTCTACAATTACAAGAAAACTCAACTCTAAACAAGAACTCTACCTCTACAAAATGTCCCAGCACCCCTATTTATACAAGAGCATGACAAATGACACCCCTATCAGCCAAGGGGCTTTTACAACAGTCTATCTATTCTCTAGCAGACTTGGTCGGCAAGGCTGCCTCTCTGCGCGACACCTGACAGGCAGTTCCACCATTTCAACACCTGATGTGGAACTGCCCTTTTCTGAATGCATCTGGACCAGAATATGGCTAAGAACGCCCCACAACTGCCTCCATCAGACTAGGTCATGCTCAGCATTTGACTAAGTCATGCACAACAACTACCCACATCCTCCTGGTCACATGCATTGAGCAGTCATGTGCCCACAATTCAGCAGCCAACCTTGCCCACGAACCAGTATGCATGTTAGGTCAAGCCCATGCCATGCAGTTCGAAATCATGCACCAAAATTGCCTCAATTGAGCCCACCGCGCGCTACCATGCTCAGTCTGGTGGTCTCATGCCACCACGATCCACACATCTGTCGAACCACTTAACCTCATCACCTTGATTCCAAACCATGGCGTGTCTTGGTGCAAAGTGCCACCAAAACCCGCCTTTGTGCACCAAGTCAGTTAGCGTGTGACAAGTCACCCCCACCTGAAGTATCCAACGACCTCGTTGGAAGGATAACATGGTACTACTTCATAAGATCCTCAAACTGTCACAATGCCGTCTCTTTCTTCCAACTAGCTTCTTTCAGTACTTTCCCTTTCCACCTGACTAGGTAATGAGTCCTTTTATTTTTTTTTCTCATTCTATCAATCTTGTGGTCAATGATGGATTTTGCCACCTCTGTGAATTGCTTCCTAATTGTTGGAGGAGCCCGACGCCAAACATATCTGCTTGAGTCGTTCTGGTCCTCAACGTACAACTTTAGGAATGCAACATGAAAAACCAGATGTAGCTTGAGACGACTAGGAAGATCCAGCCTATAGGCCAATCTGCCAATCCTTCTTATGATAAGAAAAGGACCGTCATAATGCTGGATCAGTCCCTTGTGTGCAGACTTTCGAACGATCTACCAAATCGGTGGGTAAGTTTGAGCATCACTTTGTCACCAACATCGAACTTCACTGCCCTCATTTCCTCATCTGCCCATTTTTTCATCCTCGTCACTGCCTTTGTCAAGCAATCATTCACCTTGTTGGTCCTATCTTGATTGGCCCGAGCAAAAGCGATATGCTGCAGAACATCTCCCTTGAGATTTATGCTTGGCCATCTCACGTGGAGTGAGAGACTATTGGCCAGTTGCCAACTCGAATGGACTTATCTCGGTGGAGGAACTTTGCTATAAATTGTACCTGAATTGAGCAACATCAAGTAAATCCACCCAATTATGTTGGTTCGCTGTGACATAAAGCCTGAGATACTCCTCCAGAATTACATTTACCTGCTCAGTCTGCCCATTAGGCTGCAGATGATTACTGGTGGAGAGGTTGAGCTGTGTGGCCAGCAGCTCGAACAAGGCCGTTCAAAATCGGCCAATAAATCTAGTGTCTCTATCGCTGACAATATCTAGCAGAAGACCCCAAAACTTCATAATGTGCTTGAGGAACAGCTGAGCTGTAACTTTAGCATAACATATTTTTGGAGTAGCAATGAAGGTAGCATACTTCAAAAATCTGTCAACCACCACAAAGATCGAAATAAAATCATTCACCTTAGGTAACTCATTGATAAAATCCATGGAAACACTCTCCCAATGTCTGCTCAGAATGGGGAGAGGCTCCAAGGTACCCGCCATCTTTCTCCTTTCTGTTTTGACCTGCTAGCACACCAAACAAGTGTGTACATAGAGCTCCACATCTGCTTCCATACTGGGCCAATAATAGTTTTCCACCAATAGAGGAAGAGTTCGTTCCTGCCCCGGATGTCCTAATCATAGAGCATCGTGAATCTCTTTTAGCAATATTTGTCAAAGTCCACTCGACTTCAGAACATAGAGCCTCCTTCCTTTGGCATAGAGCACACCATCCTCTACCCACCCTCTTAGACTTGCTTCAACAGCAAACTGGTCACGAGATCAACCTTCGTTTGATCCTGGACCCTTTGTAGCATATCCCCAACAATCTGGCTAGGTGCGGCCACCATCTCATCAACAACTGAGATTCGACCAAGTGCATCAACAACTTGATTCGCACTACCAAACTTGTACTACAAAGTAAAGTGGAACTGAGCAAGAAAGTCCTGCCATCTTACTTGCTTCGGTGTCAGCTTCTTCATGGAATTGAAACAACCGGTAACCACGTTGTCGGTCAGGACTAGAAAATGTTTCCCCATCAGATAATGCCTCCACGCATTGACGGTGAATGACTACTGTCATTTCCTTTTCATGCGCGGAATACCGCCTCTTAGTATCATTTAGCACCTACACATGTGGCAGCCCAACCTTCTTTTTCCTCTTGGATCATTTACTCAAGAGCTAGTGCTCATATGTCTATTATTTTTTCCCTATTCTCTAATTTCCATTCTTTGGGTTCTCTAGTGCATCAAGCTTCTTCTGATGGTCCAGTTACATCTACTTATGTTCTTCATGATGACCTTTCTTCTCACCTTAATTAGTTTATCTACCAGTATCTTCACTTTCTCCACATTTGTCTACTCTTACTACCGATTTTGCTAATCCAGCTAACACAACACATGTGGCTATCCAACCTCCTTCTTCCTCTTAGATCATTCACTCAAGAACTAGTGCTCATATGTCTATTATTTTTTCCATATTCTCTAATTTCCATCCTTTTGACTTTTGTATTATGTTAACTGATGGTTTTTTTTATCAACATATGGGATTGACAATTTCCATCCTACTAAGTCTATGTCATTAATCTTTAATTTATTTGTTTCAAATTTTTCCTTCAACTTATTATTTGTGAATGAATTAACTAAGTCCTTATAGTTTTCAGTAACATTTTCTCCATATTCTTATGTTTTTCAGGATCTCAAGACGAAGAAAGTAATTGGCTTGGGGTATGAGCGCATCGGCCTTTACTACTTGGATCCCAGAGGTTCGGTTCCTGTCTTGAGTGCTACAATGTCCCCTCTCCAATGGCACTTTTGAATGGGTCATCCATCCTTGTAGAAGTTGCGTCAAGTTATCCCTAGTTTAAGTGTTTCTTCTATGTTAGAATGTGAAGCTTGCTGATTAGGCAAGCATCAATTTAGTTCTTTTCCTTCTAGTTCTACAAGTCGTTAGTTTAGTCATTTGAGTCATTCGAATATTTGGGGTACTGCAAGAGTAAAAAATATTTCTGATTTCAATATTTTGTAATCTTTGTTGATGACTTCTCTCGTATGACTTGATTATTTCTTATAAAAGATTGATATGAATTGCCAAAGATTTTTTCTGCTTCTTATAATGAAATTATAGTACAATTTGACAAATGTAATAAAGTTATTCAATCTGACAATGCCCTTTAGTTCTTCGGACTATGTTCACACGTGGATTGGTGTCATTGTTCTTGTTGTCTATATCGATGATATTACTGTCAATAGTATTGACTTAGATCAGTACTTAAACCACACATCTCACTGTAAGTCCAAGCAAACAGATATTTGTATTCCCTTTAAAATATTGACAATGTTTTCTTTTTCAATGATGCCAAGGCTAGCATGCAGCACTCCAACTAAGAAATGATGGTGATTCCACACCTGGCTCAATAAAAAATGGAATGGCAGTTTATCAAGATAGAACCCGTAGCACAAGAAGCATCCGAACAAGCAGCTCCAGATATTGTCCATTTTAAAGCCTATTTGAGAAGATAATTCCATACCAAAGACTTGGATCTCTTTCGATACTTTCTTGCAATTGAGGTAGTCCGATCTACGGAAGGTATTAATTTGTGCTAGCGAAAGTATGTGTTAGGTTTACTCTTTTAAACTGGTATCCTTGGTGCACATCTAGTTGAGACTTCAATGGATCCAACCATTAAATTGGATACTGAAAAGGGAAATGTCTTCGGGGACATGGGACATTATCGAAGGTTAGTAGGCAAGTTGATTTATCTCCCAGTTATGCAACTCAACATTACTTATGTTGTTAATATTGTTAGTTAGTACATGCATAGTCCTCGTAAACCTCATTGAAAAGTTGTATGTCTGATGCTTCGGTATCTGAAAGGAGTGCGAGGTAGGGGATTGTTATATCAACCGCCATTATCCTTAACTATTACTAGATTTTCCAACGCTGACTAGGCTAGGAGGGCAATCATGTTGATAAATGGTTTACTACTGGTTATTGTACATTTGTTGATTGTAGTCTTGTTATTTAGTGCAGTAAGAAATAAAATGTGATGGCATGTTATAGTGTGGAGGCTGCATATCGTGACATGGCTCATATTGCATGTGAGATGTTATGGGTTCGTTTTTTACTTCATGAGATGGGTGTTAATATGTCGTCTTCTATGTAGATGCATTGTAACAACCAGACAATCATTTTTATTGCTAGTAATCCACTATTTCACGATCGTATGAAACACATCAAAGTTGATTGTCACATTATTTGTGATCCATCAATGTGAAAGGAGATTATCACTCTTTATGTAAAGTCCGGTGATCAACTCGATGATATTACTCCTAAATAGGTCTGTCAATGGATCGAATTATACTATATTCGAAGTCGAATTCAATTATAATTTATAAAATCCGATCCGATTCGTTAATCTGGTGGATTTGAAAATTTTGATCCATATCTAAATCCATCAAATATCGGACATCTGGCCCGAAAATTCGACCCAATCCGCTTATCTTTCCAAATTCATTAAAATTCTAATTTCATTAATTTCACCAAATAATCAATGATTACAGTTCAAATTTGCTAAAAAAATCTATCAATTGCAATTCAATCTTAGCTCAACTTCGCCTATTATCTTCAAAAGTAGCTTTAATTTCACCTCAAATTCATAAAACAATTACACAAAAAAATCTGAATAAGATTTTACCTAAGGTATACAAAGTAGAAAATATAAAAGAAAAAATAGGTCATGGCTTGCAAAAATTCCAAAGCGAAAAAGGTCACAAATACAAAGAAAAAAATGAAAAATGAAACCTAAGAAGATAACAAACCCGGCCTTTGAGGTTGAAACTGCTTGTCTTTATCCGTAAGGAATGAGTTTCACACCATTCCTTTCATAGGAGATGCAACAAAGAAGGAGATATCCAAGTGCCCTCAATATCTTTCTTTCAACTGATTTTGATTGTAGAAGAAGAAAGAAAGGTAGATTCTAAAAGAGAGAAAAGACGGAGAGGACAAAGGGACGCCATAGCCAGAGGAGGAGAAAACGATGGAAGAGATGTGGGGAGAAATTCCTTTATAGGGCTAAAAGTAAAGGTTAGATCTAACGGTGTATATGTAGCCAAAATGTTATATATATGTTTTATATAATTCGGATCGTATTATTAATGGATCAGATATTAATAGATTCCAATCTAAATTCGTCTAATCTATTATAACGAATTCGGATTCAGATTTGGATTATTAGTAAGAATTATCTGTCCATATCTGACAAATTGGATTTGGATTAAAATTCAGTCCATTAATAAGCCTACTCCCAAACAATTGGAACAGTCCACCTTCAGTAGTCTTTGTTCTAAGGGGTACATTTTTTATCTATATACTCCAGCTTAAGGGGGAGTGCTAGAATTTTACTTTCCTATTGTCTTTATTATTAAGAATATTCTAGTGTAAGGCGATATTGTAATTGTCTTCAATATCAATCTCATATAGATAGGTGATAGGGTGCTGGCTATATACATCCTACATGCAATACTATTTCATAATCTCTCTTTTTTCCCTTCTCCTTCTTGTCCTTCTTCTTCCCGTCCTCCTCCTAAAACCCTAATATTCAATTGTTTAAGTTTCAACTGCCCAAACGTATAGCTCATTTTAGCCTACAGTAAAGTAAGGATAATGTTATGTTCTCTCTCACATGTAATAGCGAACTGATAAGTACATCTTAGCCAGATAATGGCAATCCGTATAAAAAGTCACTACAAGTAGTACTATAATCAATGGAAGATAGCAGTAAAAACAAACACCACCTATACAGGTGTCTAAGAATTAACTTGTGTCGGGCACACTCCACCATGCATGTTAATCTGGAATGTCTAGAGGAGACATTGCACAACAGAAATGTGCAGATCAGTTTAACCCCATCTGCTAGTCTCTTCAAATTTATTAATTTTCAATTTCTTCATACTGATGGAAGCAAAAAAAGAAAGAAATCAGATTCTTTGGAATTTATATAGCAAACTAGATGTACAAAACTAAGCTGATCTAATGGATTCAAATGAACCAACTTGCTTGCGAAGAAGACCCAACATCAGATATATGGCCATTTCAGCACATGAAGCTGCATTTCCAGATATGTCCCCGGGAATTCTAGCAACTTTAATTCCATGCGCTGTCGCAGCACCGACATCAACACCTTTATGTAAAGATGATACAGATGATAAGACAGAAAAAGTACACAAAAGAAAATAGACATCATTACATGTTGGAAAGAAAGCATAATGTTTACATTAATGTTGCTGACAGAAAAAAGAAAACAGACCTTCCAATCCAACGCCATACTGCATTATAAGTTTCATCCGATTTGCACGAGAAATAACATCTGCATTTAGCCGCATGCCTTTTACTACACACATATCATAGTTTTTGATGACATCAGGCACATCATCTAACGGAACATCATCAACCTAGGAACAAATATACAACTTCTCAGTATATGAACTGGCACAAGGCCAATTCCACTTACAAAGAAAATCTCAGCATAGTGGTGTGTGTCCACTAAATGTAAGCAACTTTGTCAAAATTTCAGAGAAAACCATGATGAAAAACTTCATTTGTTTGCTGGACAAATTGTTTACCATACAGCTCTCCA
Organism: Ilex aquifolium; assembly: GCA_951799425.1. Taxonomy (NCBI): domain Eukaryota; kingdom Viridiplantae; phylum Streptophyta; class Magnoliopsida; order Aquifoliales; family Aquifoliaceae; genus Ilex; species Ilex aquifolium. The sequence goes on from OX637406.1 coordinate 14,825,303, forward strand.
TGCAAACTCCGGCGAACGAGAATGACAACAGCATGACCAAAGAAACAATATAAGCTTGAGTAATAAATAATATGTGACCTATCCTTCAATTTCAAAGGCTAGAAGCTCTGTTTAGACAGGGACATTTTGGTCATTAGACATACAAATTTTGTTGACAAATAACTTCCCCCACACCAACACAACCACTGCACTTTTGGGGGCGTGTGCTGCCCTTTCTAAGAGGCTGAGTGGTAAAAATCCTAAAAGTTCTACTTAAGAACTTTAACAGGGTTATGTGTAGGTTTTTGAAATACAGGTTAATAATATGCTGTTGAGTCAACCCCAAAAGGATAAGAACATATTTTTTGATTTAACAAATTGACTTGAAGACTCAAGTGAGCTTTTTAAAGATATCTGAAAGGAACACTAATTCTGGAAGTCATTATTCTAAATCTAACATCAAATCAGACAAAAGTTTAACTCTAGCGTCATTTTTCACCCATAATTTTGCAAGCTTACCACCAACTTATCAAACTTATACAGAAATTTAAACTCATTATATCATCCACCAAAATTATCCCATTTGGAGGAGTCAAGGTTCCTTTTGAAAATAACTTAAAGGCATATACAGTTCATGATATCTTTAGGAGCCAAAAGTGTCTTGAAAGGGAGCAAACTACTAAGGATGAAGAAGCATATGTGATATTTCAAAACAATCAATACCTGTAATCTCTTCAAATAAAAATCATTATGAATTAATACGACTATGAGTTCTTTCATATCTTCGGTTTTTAATTTTTTATAATTAATAAGAATAAAACTTAAAATCTCGTACTATTTAGTGTCTCTATAAATTTCATGAAGCTGTGCAAGCCCATTCAAATGGCTTCCCCACTGAGACCCAATCCATGCCCCAAATTTGTCAGACACTCAAGTAACCTATATTTCCCCCAAATCCAAATTGTTAGGATTACAATATCTCAAGCAAAAGCAAAATGTGGAGCTGCAAGAATCACAAGACTCATAACCAGAAGAAACGTCTGGTTTCAAAGGATTAGAGCTGAGCAAATCTACAATTGAAAAAATGGCTTCAACTTGTTCAGAAGAACACTCACCAGGGTGTACATCTTAGATCTTAGAACATATGTCAATAGTTACATGTCCATGAGAAATTAAATTCAGATTCGATTTTAGACCAAAATTAAAAAATGAAACAATGAAACACAGTGAAGCACCTGGATAAATGGGTACTCCTGCAAATATTCTCTCGTATAATTTTCAGAGGCAGGCCAATGAGGCCCACAAAAGAGAATGCGGGTGATGTGCATGCTACGGTCCTCAAACATTTTCTGAACCTTCCCGGAAAAACCTGCACTGGAGAACCTCGGAGCTTAAATACTCATCATACTTCAGAGTGACCTCTGCAAACACCACCATCAAAAAGCAGAAAAAGAAACACATTCCTCTGGATCTTAGTAAATGCTCCTTGAATCTGGATTAACATAACTATACTACCCATAAATGTTAGCTAATTGAGGAAACGTTTAATTTTTCAATTTTACACTTGGACGGTACTACAGAGGCAAACATATCCTCTAATATCTTTTGATGTTCCCTTTAATATTAAATCAATTAGATTCCTGAACTTAACATTTTTTTCCATTCATATGATCTATAACTTTTATCTCACATCAATGAGTGTATTCATTGCAAAGTTCATCAGTTCCTAACATTGCATCTAATGCAAACATATGAATGAACTTTTATGGGAACATCAATGGTGGCTGAGATGATTTTATTTTACTCTACAATAAATGTTCTTAATTATATTGTAGAGCCATTAGAATATCCTTTGGCAGACATTTCATTTTTTGAGTTATGAGCAAAAGCATATGCTCGGTAATGGATATTGAAAATTTTAGCATGCAATATGCTGTGGCCTTTCTCATTCTCCTTGGTGTGCATGAAGACCATGATGCACTGTCCTTTAATTTTTTTATATTCTTTTCAAATTCAATTTTTTATTCACAAGTTCAGTGTTTTAAATTTCAATTTAGTTATTTTTGTTTTCGAAATTAAATGTGTAATGCTTTAATCAATTAATATTAGTACAATATCATCACATTTGATAACTGTAAAGTGTATGGTGTTTTTTGGTAAATAAAAGTTTAGGTTTACTACAGAGAAGAAATTGTGATAGAACTGGGTGAGAGAAGACAGAACAGTTGCCCTACCTCACAATATTAACTAATATTTATAGGTATACAATGAAACATAAAAGACGAGTATACCCATAAACGGGTATGCTTATTACAACATATAAAATAAATAACTTTAATATTCTTAGCACTCCCCCTCAAGTTGAAGAATATATATCATATAGTTCAAGCATTGAACAAATAGCTGAAAATATGCCCCACAAAACACTTTGGTAAACATAACTGCAAGTGGCTATTACAAATAGTGTCACAATATCTCCACTTAATATCTTATCCCAAATAAAGTGGCCATCAGCACTGATATGATTAGTCCTCTCATGAAATGCTGAATTGGCATAAATATGGAGTGTTGCTTGACTATCGCAAAGTAAATGGAAAGAAGTTGAGCTGGGAAGTTGATCTCCTGAAGGATATGTTGCAACCCCCTTAGTTCACCCGTAGTATGTGTCATTACTTTATACTCAACTTTTGCATGGGGTTGTGCCACCACAGTTTGCTTTGTACTTTTCCACAAAACCAAATCGCCCCCAAAGAAAGTACAATATCCAGTAAAGGACCTTCGACTGGAGGTAGATCCAGCCCAATCCGCATTTGTGAAGTCATCCACTCTAAAACGTCTATTCGATCCATACAACCACCCAAGTCCTGGAGCCTATTTAATATATCGAAGAATATGAACAACAACATCCCAATGTGGTATTCTAGGTGTTTCCATAAACTAACTCACAAGACTTACAGTATATAAAATATATGGTATAGTAGTAGTGAGACAATTAAATTTCCTAACCAATCTGCGATACCGACTTGGATTTTCAAATAGTGCACCATCACCATCAACCAAAATTTTTTAATTTTGATTTATAGATGAAAGTTTTATTAATACTTTCTATTATATCAATAAACTAGATTACAAGAGTATATATAGCCCAAGAAAATTAAAAAAACCCTAAACTACCCAAAAGACAAATATACTCCTATTATAAAACTTATATACACTCTCACAACCTCCCTCAAACTCATGATGCAAGCTCGGAGAGCATCGAGAGTTTGCCAAATAAGAATCGAAAACGAGCTGAAGTGTGAGACTTGGTAAAAAAATCTGCAATCTGTAACGAAGAAAATACAAACGATAAAGTAACAGTGCCTAGCTGAAGATGTTGACGAACAAAAATGACAATTAATTTCAATATGCTTCGTGCACTCATGAAATACTAAATTATGAGCAATCTGGATAGCACTTTTATTGTCACAGTATAGAGGAGTAAGAGAGGATAGAACAACTCCTATATCAGCTAAAAGCCAACCAAGCCAAACTATCTCCGCAGTGGTGTGTGTCATAGCACGATACTCAGTCTCAATAGTAAAACGAGCAATAACTGATTGTTTCTTACTCTTCCAAGAGATAAGAGAATCACCCAGAAAAATACAAAAACCATGGTAAACTTGCGATCAGTACTATCCCTAGCCCAATCAGCATCAACATAGGCATGTAAAGTCAGAGAAGAGGTTGATGACAATAATAAGCTCTGAAATATAGTACCGCGTGCATACCGCAAAATGCGAAGTAAGGCAGCCTAGTGAGTAATATGAGGAGTAGAGACAAATTGGCTAACAATATGAACGGCATATACAATATCTGGGCAAGTAACGGTAAGAAAAATCAAACAACCAGCCCACGATACAATGTAGGATCATCAAGAAGAACACCATCAGAACTTGAAAATTTAGCATTTAAGAGAACAGATTTACTCAATTAGTAGGTTGAGAATGTAAGCACATCAAAACAACGGTTCCATTCATGACAGTGATAAGAATTTTACCCTTTCTCATGAAAGCACTGAAATTTCTAGCAACTGGCCATCAATTTTAAAAAACAAAAGCATAAAACCATTAATTAGTGCGCTTATGCTGGTATTGGGAGATGTGGACATGATACCGACCTAACCTTCAGTATATTTACCCAAAATGATGCCTCTCAAACTCAAACTCGCGTCTCGAAGCTTGATAGCCAGAGCATTTTACCATTCAACTAAACAATTCCCCTCTACCATTAATTGAAAACTCCTCAAAATTGCTGAACAGTAACTCTATAATAGCAAATTGCTGAACATATATATATATATATCACTAAATGACATACTGTAAAGAGCAAATGATCAAAGAGCATCGTCTGGGTGGAGTTTGGGATTGGGGTTGAATGGTTTACCTGGAAACGCGTAGGGTTAGAGTAGCTGATGATACAACAACATCAACAGCAGCCGGGGCAGATAGATTACAGGTCTGAAATATCTTCTTCGTTGTACCTGTTGCACGTGCTGCCGTTGTCTTATTCTTGCCAACCAACAATTTTAAGAAGGTGCTTTTATGCTACATTTGGGATTTGGAGAAGCTGGGAATGCCATATGAGATCTGACCCCTTTCTTTTCTTGCTTAGAAGATCTGACTCCTTTCTGCCTAAAGTGAAAAACTTTTGATAATATTATCCTTAATAAAATACTTAAAGTCAATAATATCTTTTTGCAATAATTTCCTTTTAGTTCATCAACAATTAAATTTATCAGTCTAACCAATTATGCAGGACCCTTTTAGGAGTTATTACCAATTAAGTATTCAAGATTAAACAAGACTCTTGGCATTTCATAACTCCATGACAAGCAAGACTGTTACATAACTCTTGGTATTTCATGAGATATAACTGGAGGGAATCTATTTAGCCGGCCAAATTATATAAAAAAAAATTATTTAGGAAGAGGACAAGGAGGAAGAATAAATAAAGCAAGATTAGCTTTCAACTATCTTGCACAGTAAGTGGAGATTGTGGTTTGGTACCTGAATAGATTTTGGTGATGTTTATTGAAGAGATGGACAGCTCAAAGCCGTTAGAGGGCGTCTGATGAGATTCTCATTTTTGGTCATTGCGACATCATTTTTGTGTTTGGATGGTAATATTACATTGGTTATTTGATAGTAATATTATTTTTGTTTTTGTTGTTTTTGTGATCAAGACCTATGTTTAATACCTAGAAAATAAATATATTTTAAATCAGATCCTATAGCATCATTTTATTTTATCTTTTGGTGGTATTGTTTATAGATGAGGTGCGCTGCCATTGTTGTTCAAGAGAACGCTCTGCGTCGCTTATGGCATATGCTGGCACCCAGCCCGAATTAGGTAAAAATGAGGTATGGAACAATGGGAAGCAAATTAAACCTGTTGTACAATTAGGAATAATGATGCATTGTATTACACAATAAGAGTAGCCATAATTAAATTGTTGCACCTACCTTGTTCATATTTTATATATAGTCGTTTGTCCACTGGGCTTCTCCAACTAATAGGAGGTGAAGGAAGTAAGGGGAAATCTGGTTAAGTACTCACTGTCCAAATTCTTGAAATTTATTTTGGCCTCTATACTTCTATACAAAACTCACAAAAGATCACAAATACCAAACTGTTCCAACTGAAGGTGGATGTGAAATATGTCAATACTACATCAATACACTATTGTGCTTTTAGTCCTCAAGTTTCATTTAGCTATGTTTGATACAAATATTGTAATGCATTATTTATTTGCAACATGTTATTCACATGATACGATACAATTTGTTTTTTGAGTGATCATTGTGTTCAATTCAAGTATTGGGAATTAGAGAAAGAAAAAAGAAAGTAACACACCGGGTATCATAAAAATCTCTCTCCCTCTATGTTTTGATCATTTCCCCCTTTATTTCATATAGCAATTTTTGGAGTAATTTAGAATACATGGCTAAGTAGCATGATTAGATTAGTTCAGAATAAGTTCTTCACTTCATAGATCATACCAACCTAATATATGGTTATGCATCTTTAGATCACTATAAGATTTTCTCTCCAATGTATTCCATTTCAAAATCCGCCAATTGATCTATAGCTATGAAAGATATCATAATATAAGTTGATTAATCAGTAAAAATAAAATTACTATACTGTTCTTTTTGAGCAATTAAAACATTATTACTTTTTTAATTGTTATTATGTTTGTTCCCTCATGCACGCACAAGATATATCAAATAAAATTATTACAAAATGCAAAACTATTCACGTACAGCGCACGTGTACATCAACTAGTACTGGTAAATATTAATAATACTATTAGTATAGTATTATTTGTATTGACATAAACATTAAATACAACTATATAATAAAGTATAGTTGAGTTTGAATTTCAAAACTTATCTTGAATTTTTTGCGGCTCAAATCAATTTTGAACAAAACATAAGTTATATCCGAGAGTGCATGTTATCTTCAACTTTTTTGCAGCTTGGATAAACTCAGAAGTGTTAATCATATGTCTCAGATGGATCGACGATTTTTGTTTTCCCGCCCAAACCATTTCCATTTTTAATTACCCCAAATCAAGGCTTTAACTTTCCCCAAATTCACGTAAGCTCCCCAAATCAACGTCTATGTTATCTTGAATTTTTTTGTGACTCAGATCAACTCAAAAATACTGATCCAAAAGGACCAGAACAACTGATGAATTTTGTTTTCCACCCAAACCAATTTCTATTTTTAATCCTCCCATATTGCGTCTATACCTTCCTACAACTTCAGCTTCTCACCTCCTATTTCTTAAATTAACGCATCTCTCTCCACACAAAATTCCTAAATCATGTCTCCCCCAAATCTTCCAAATCTCCCTTCACCTGTAATCACCTCTCTCATATCTACCCCCTCTCTCCCTACATGTCTAGCAGAATTTTGTCTTCGTCGTTGTCCTCTCCATCCCTTCGTCTATCGCCTCTGTTCCTCTTCACCGTTGCTCCTACATCGCCAACCAGGTATGTATTTGTTCTCTCTCTCTCTCTCTCTCTCTCTCTCTCTCTCTCTCTCTCTCTATTCTCTCTCTCCCCGCTAGCGGCGTCAGAGTCGTTGCCCATCCATCAAGCTGAACTTGATAGAAAATAAAGGGAAACTTTAGAGAGTTTAGTGGGGCCGAACTTGAGTTTGATTGGTGATTTAAAAAGAATGATACAGTTGGAGATATGTGATGGAGAATGTGGTATGTGCTGGATTTTAATTTTAATTTAACAGTGCATGTGTTCTTTGCAAATGTTATTTGATTGGTTGGGTATTTGTTTGAGATGGTTTCAGAAATAGACGATGATTCTATTCACCTATTTATTTGCTGATCATACTGGTTAGCTTCTTAGATTTTGTTCTTTGTCTGTTTTAGGCTAAAAAAAAAAAAAATCTTACCTTTTCTTTTGTTGTTTGATGGTGATGGTGTTCAGACCTTTTAGTAATCAACTATTTTTGTGGGTACAAAAGTAGTCTACTGAGGACGTGTGTATAACAGCAGCCACGTTAATGTTATCTCTCACTCCCACCCATTAGCAACATCCCCAGACCGCAGGTATTGCCAATTAAATTTTATTACTCCAATTCACCCTATAACAGTTTTATTAAGTAAAACCATTTTGTTAGTGCACACCATCCAAATTCCTTGATGCCATCTGATTTTTATGTTATACTTAAAATTGAATCTTTGATCAAGAGGTTTAATTTTTTATTGGATCTTTGATATTACTGTATAAGTTTGTAGTTTTATTGTGTCACTTTTTGTTTGAGGTGTGTGCGGCATCTAAATGCTTTCTATCGTATGGGTGTTTATTCTTAGATGATAGTTTTGCCTCTAAGTTCTTGCATTTTTGGGTAGTTATTTCTATGTGTAAACACATGTCAATGCTTTGTTAGTAGTTGAGATTTATGCAATTGATGTTGTCTAGGTAAAGTAACGTGGTGGATTTTTGGTTGTCCACACCCACTACGCACATAGTTTGTTTGATGAAATGTCTCAAGTGTTAGATTGTATTTTAATATATGTTTCATTGTTTCATTTCTTTGATCAAACTATACTCATAAACATTGTACTGCCATAAACCGATCTAATGATTTTAAGTGAATGCGAATGGATATGCGTAGGTATATTCTCTGTTAGGTGTAGCTATGGCTATTTGCGGAATGCAGTTGGTCCACATCTCGATCAACCTTGAAGTCATGTGCATATGTATCTTCTTCTTCTTCTTCTTTTTTAATCAGAACGTGTGTATGTATCTCCACAATACTTTTTTCGTCATTGGTCCAACCTATAGATGTATTTTGTTATGGCCAAGCATTTTAGATGAATTAAGTTTCATTTAAGACCTGAAAAAATTTAAAAATATATTTATATAAACTCTTATCATGATTGCTTAAGGAGTTTGGAATCATATTATTATTGCTTAAATGACCAAATCAATGAAATGGGTACATTCATAATCCCACTTACAATTGATAATGCTTGGTTTGTCCATGATATGACAATACAATTCGTGTTCATGTACAATATGGATATGGCTGCTTGCAATATAAATTTTCATTGGGCGCCCATTTGTGACTAGAGTTAAGAAATAATTTACATCTTGCAGCATGCCATCATTTCTTAAGGAAATTTTCAGGGGGGGTCTTCTCTCATGGTATTGGCCATGTTGTGGTGGTGATGGTTATGGTAGTGCAAGGCTATTGCAAATGATGAGGGAAGGGTCTTTGTTTTCCTCCAAAACTCTATTTCAATTGTTTTTAATATGTATTTCTATTGGGATTGTACTAGCTAAGATTGTTTACTTCACATTTGGCTTTTCCTACTTACTAGAGCTGCAGCTCCACTTCATTTATTTGTTATTCATCAACTTTAAGTTTAAATTATGTATATGATCTTTGCTTAGTTATGCACTTGGTTAATTAACTTTTTTTTCTGGTTGTAGTTGTATGGATGTGTGAAGACTTGGTTGAGAGTGCATTTTAGGTCGATCGGAGAAAGAATTGGTATTGAAGTTTTGAACTTATTAGGTTTGAATTGAATTTTGAAGGGGTATGGTTTAGGATGAATACATGCAAAAATAGAGTTGTAGACAATAGGTAACTAATAGTAATGACTATCCAATATATTTTACAACAGGTTGTATTCTCTTAATATTTTGTCACTATTTTAAAAGAATTTATATTGTGTTACTTTCTTATTGTATTTGGATATTCATGATGATGCACAAAGTAGACTTATGCAAGATCAACAATCGAGTGTATGATGCAAGGGAATTAATGAGACAATTAATAAAGCAACCAATGGCGAAAAGGTCAATATTGGGTCAACACAGAGATATATAGTGGTTCGGTTCGGGTGACCTACTCCACTCCGGGAAACGGCAACGGTGGCCGAAGAACCTTTATTAATGAAGTAAGGTGAACAGGAGAAAGAGCAATGGTTAGCTCCGGGAGGGGGATGATAGCTAGGAGAGAGAAAAGTTATTTGAAAGGTGTATAGAGAGGTGCAGTGATCTTGCTCTCAATAGATAGAGCTTACAATTTATAGGCACAGAGTCTTAGTTGAGGCGGTGACGTGAGGGTAAATGTACTAATTCTCCGGATAGCTACAAAAGGTAAGTACAATTAAAAGTTGTCTTGATCTTCGAGATTGAGTATGCCGATAATTGTTCCCCACGTGCTCTAATTATTTTTGGACTCCTTCGACCTTGGGCTGGGTCGAATTTACGAACTGAGTTTGACCTTCTTTTTAGCTGATTTGGGCATGTTTGACTAATTGGGCCTGACCCAGTTGAATCTGGGCTCGTCATTTGCCCCCCCCCCCCCCCCATGCCCCAAGCCCTAGTGGTGACAAAAAGGGGTTTATGGCATGAGTGAGCCCCATCGTCTAAAAAAGGATTTCTTGCTCCTCACGGTGTTACCTTCCTCATCTAGACGGGCAAAAATTTTCTTCTTCACCATGGTAGTCTCTTCATTTCCCTCAATCACGAAGTTTCTGATAACTCCACGATTAGGCATCTATAGCTCTAGTTATACTTCCATATGGTGAGTCTCTGCTGAGCTTGAACCTCATTTTTTAGGGCACCAATCTTCATAACTTAAAAGGTCTCCCCCTCCCCCCTTTATTGCGGTACTGCCTTCAGGTTGAAGAGAATCCCTTATCAAAACCCCTCTTTCCCCAATTGAAGGCATTTTTTTCCTAGGGTTTCAAGAGGTCAATACTTATAGACCCCCCCTTTTCTCCGTTCTTCCATTTAAAGCTTCAAGCTCTCATTGATAGTGGGGATAAATTGAGGAAGACGAATCCAATGGATGATATCCCAGGGAAAATACCATCCAAGGAGATGAGTGGTCAGACCCAAGGAGCAAGTCCCGAGGTGGCACGACGGCTTGGAGATGGAAGGGAGCTCAACGGAGCTGGTGTGTCGAAACAGTGGTTAGGCGGCGCCAGCGGGGTGTGGAAATTTGGTCAAGGTTGCATGGGAATGGGCGACGCCCCTCATGTCCTTGATTCAGAGGGCGTTTGCAAAATGGAAGGCAAGGCATTGGAGGGCGGCGCCCCAAGCGTGGGGATCGTCGACAGCGATGGGGCCACGACCTAGGTGATGGGCAGCGCCATCATTCTAGGAGGTGGCAGAAACGGAAAGGGCAACGACAACTTTGGCATGGGCGACGCCCGTCTAGCCTCCAAGGACCTAGTCGGCGCCGATCAAGCTTCCCAGCTCCTAGGCGACGTCGTTTCAGCCGCAAAGACCCTGGGCGACGTCACTATGTCTGCAAAGACTTCGGGATGGACTCAAGGATAGGACATTGGTGATGGCGGAGTGGGAGAGAGAGAAGGCAACGCCAAGTGTGCAAACCGATGGAAGGGCAACGCTGACCCCAGGCAAGGCGAAGCCAGGCTAGCCAGCGCCAGTGCACTGGGTGATGCTAGCCAGGTGCTGGGCGGCGCCAGCCAAGAGCAGTGCAGCGGCGGGGAGCGGTCAGGCGACGGCGCCGACGGTGGGCAGCAATTAGGCGACGACATCAGCTGTAGGCATGGGTCAAGCGACCGCGTCAGCGGTCTGGGTGATGGTGGCGACTCTAATGGGAACTTGAGACTGGGTGGATCCCTTCACGATAGGCTGGGCACAGGGAAAGTGGAGCCAATCATAGGGGAGACAAACTTGGGCGCCGAGACCCCGCTCGATCTGATGGACCAGGTTGTGGAGGGGATCGAGGTACCGCCTTCTGACTATGTAACTTAACCTTGTTAACTTTTTCGTTAATCCTGTCGATCGTTCATTTTTATTGTCTCTTACTGTTTTGCCAAGTGCTCGAGCCAGTAGGGGCAATACAGTGGATGTTAGGCAGGCTTCTCAGTGAGGCAAAGGGATCACTGAAGGCGAGGGTTCGAAGGTAACCTTCATTTTTAGCTTAATTGACTGCGATGATGAAATCGCCTGTATTGTGTCATCATACCGTATCCCTCTTGCTGTCATGTGTCGTTGGGCGGAGGAAGATGAGCTAGCATGCTATGACTAGTCGAGTGAGATAGTCCTTTACGAGGATGCTTTAGAGGTAGGGTTGAGGTTCCCAATACCTTGGCCCATCTATCGGATTCTAGGACACCTATCGCTGGCTCCCGGGAGGTTGGTCCCCAACGGGTGGAGAGTGATCCTAGCGTTTTTCTCATTATGGCGGCTGGTTCACAGTACTGATGTCCCTCCCCAATTCAAGGAGTTTTTGGCCACATACGTGCTTCTGGATAACCCCTTTCCTCATCAAGGGTGATGTCGTTTTGCTCTGAGGTCGGGCAAGTTCATCACCGAACTTCCTTCGAATTGTCATAGTTGGAAGTCTAAGTTCTTCTTTGTTGGAGGTGAGTGGGCCACAGAGGGTGATCGTGACCCTGTGCCTTCGCAGTGGGACACTGTCCTGAGGACCAAGTTAGGTAAGAATTCCACTTTTGCTTTTATGTCCACTTGTTCCACACATTTGTTCTTACTGTGTGATTGGCTCCTTTGTAGTTTCACCCACATTATCTGCGGAGCAGGAGAGTAAACTCTAGATAGTGCGTGACCATCCTTTTAAGGAATTCTCAAAGATTATGTTCGCGTTAGATCGTCCCAAGGTCTCTCATAGGCCGAAGATGAAAGGTATTTGATCATTGCAATAGATTCTTGATGACATTGTAAGCTTTTTGTCTCACACCAAATTTACAGGTACTTTTATTGATAGGGCGATGGTGGAGGCTCTCTATGCTTCCAAGGTGGCGTCTTCCCCTCCTTCTTCTAAGAGGTCGAAGTCTGATGCCCCCGATGTTTATCAGCCGAGGACTGTCGGCCAGGTTAGTCCCTGAGAGGCCGGACCCGGTGATGCCCCCAGTTCTTTCCCAGTTGCCATTCCTTCACCCCTTAGAGCTAGTCCCAACACAATCGTGGGGATTGATGCCCCAACGCAGTCTCCTACGAGGACCGAGGCTCTGCCTAGTTGTCCTACTTCTAGTAGTAGTTTGGTGTCCATGCTACAAGACGTGAATCTGGCGAAGGAGCGACTTTGGGGGTTCGTGACTACCGCGGAGATCCAAGAGGTCAGTTCTCGAGGTCTAGAGGGCATCATCGACACAGCGATGGGGAGTTTTGCTTTGGTATGCCCTTTACTCATCTTTGATTTTGTACCTGCTTCTTTCCCTCATGTCCTACTTATTTGTAGGTGGCTTTTGCTTTTCCTTGCTTGTTCTCAAGCACGATAAAGCTTAGAGAGACACTCAGTAGTCAGGCGGCGGAGAGGCAGGCATGCAGGAGTGCTGATGAGTAGTTGGAGCTCGAAAAACAGGAGCGAGAGGCTGCCGAGGTGCAGTCGATGCTAGCACACGAGAGAGCTGCCACACTTGAGATTGAGCTTCTAGCATCCCGTGAGAGGGCCGCCCAACTGGAGGCTGATAGAGGGGCTGCCTGCACGAGAGCAAAGACAGAGCTGCGAGGGTCCCATGAGAGGGTCGCTAAAGCAGAGGTTGACCTTCGAGCGGCTCTTGAGAGAGCCACTAGGGGAGAGACTTACTCCATTGAGATGGAGAAGAAGAGGGATGCTGTTGAGAGGGTCGTGGCAGACGCCATTATTGACTGTTATAAGGAGCTTAAGGATAAGGTATCAGTAGTTTTTCCCGCCTATGACTTTTTTGGCTTCATCCCCTATGAGGCTCCAAGGACCGATGACGAGGAGGCGAGCGACGATGGGAGCGGATCAGAGAGAAGTGAGTGACGTCAAGGGTATGGTATCTTTGTATTTGCGTTTTTTGTTGCTAGACCATGTTCTATCTTTTATAAATGCTTTATGAACTTCTATGAAATGAGATACAACTTTTGAAGAAGACAAAGTCTTGTGAAATTTTATTTCATGATCTGAAGTAGATAACAACGAAAGTTGACTTAAAACAACAAGAGATAACTTAAATGGTAACTATTGACTTGTGCACCCACTGTCTTGCCCCCAACTATTGGTAATATTTCTTCAGGTGCTCTGCGTTCCATAGATAGACCAGGACTTTCCCCTCAGAGCTCTGAATTCTGTAAGTACTCGACTTTACAACTTCTGTGACCGTGTAGGGTCCTTCCCAGTTAGGTCCTAGTTTCCCTTCTCAAGAGTCTTTGGTATACAAGATAACCTTTTTGAGGACTAGGTCCCCGGGCAAGAAGGAGTGAGGCTTCACCCTCGAGTTGTAGTACTTGGTCATACAACGCTTGTACTCTGCATTCTTGAGCATAACTATCTCCTTCTCTTCCTCTACCAAGTCGAGTTGATGCAGAGGCCTTCTTCATTACGGGTAGGGTCATGGTGCTGGACCCTAAAGGAGTGTACCCCAATCTCAACGGGTATGACCGTCTCTATCCCATAGGCTAGGGAAAAAGGGGTCTCACTTATGGAGCTTCTTGGTGTCGTTCGGTAAGCCCACAACACTCCTGGGAGTTCATATACCCATCGTCCTTTCGCACTCTCCAATTTGGTTTTCAAATTGTGGAGGATGGTCCTGACAGTGACCTCCGTCTATCCGTTCGCTTGTGGATGGGCCGGGTTGGAGTGGGGCTGCTTGATCTGTAGGTCGGCGCAGAAGCTTTTAAGGAGTTTATTGTCAAATTGTTTGGCGTTATCGCTTACAATTGCATGAGGTATTTTGAAGCGGCATACTATGTTCCTCCAGATGAAGTTTTTCACCTTCTGGTCTGTTATCCTGGCCAAGGTCTCGGCTTCTGCCCTTAGTAAAGTAGTCAATGGCTATTACTACGAACTTGTATTGGCCCCGACTCATAGGTAGGGGATCTAGGATGTCGATCCCCCACATGGAGAAGGGCCACAGGCTCTGAATGGTGGTTAGCTCTTTAGGTGGTTGTCTGGGTATAGTTGTGAAGCGTTGACACTTATCGCACTTCCTGACGAACTCTTGGGCGTCTTTGATCAGGCTAGGCCAGTATAGTTTTGCCTTACTGCTTTGTGGGCCAGTGCACGCCTTCTCGAGTGATTTCCACAGATCCCCTCGTGGATTGCTATCATGGCATAATTGGCTTCCTTGGGGGTAAGACAACGGAGAAGTGGCAGTGAATAACTTTTTTTGTAGAGTGTGTTGCGTAAGATGACATACCTGGACGCTCTCATTTTCAACTTCTTGGCTTCCACAAAGTTGTCCTGGAGAGCGCCTTCCTCTAGGCAGGCTCAGATGGGTGTCATCCAATTGGCTTCAGAGGATGTACAATTAACACCGTCCTCCTCTGCCTTGAAAGTGCTTGGCTCAAACTGGTGGCCGGTCAGTGTCGGGCCCATAAGTATGTTGGCAGACGCGAATTTGGCGAGGGCTCTGACAGGTACTCTTGCATCCTTTACTCCTTCGCTTCAAAATCTCATCACCTGGTTGACTATCAATTGTGAGCCACTGTAAGCTGTCGGGCAGAGAGCCTCCATCTCCAATATGACATTCAAGCCCGATATGAGGGTCTCATATTCAACTTGGTTGTTCGATGTTGCAAAGTGGAGGGAGACAGCGTACTTGAGTGGAGTATCATGGGGGCTGATCAACACTAGTCCTGCGCCGCTGCCTTCGCTAGTGGAGGACCCATCCATGTATAGTTTCCAACACGGTACAGTAGACGGTAGCGAGGGCGCAGAGGGCTCCGGTGGAGTAGGCACAAGGGAGTCGGGCACCTCTAGTCTCGGAGTGTGGTTTCCCGAGGCCTGTGGAGCTATCTCCAAGATGTCGGGCTCTCTTAGGATAGTGTTTGGGCTTGCCTCATGGTGGGTGGAGGCATTATGCACTGAGCAGATAAGCGTAGAGGCGTATGATACTTCCTCGTGGGATTCCTGTGGTGGTGTAGACTCGGCCACGAAGTCTGCAACTGCTTGGGCTTTGATGACTGTCCTCGGCTGGTACTGCACATCAAACTCACTTAACTTGACGGTTGATTAACCTTAATTACTGTGTAAATTAAAGTAGATTAATAGGTTAATTATGTAGGTTAAAATTGTTGAATTGTGTGAAATTAGGGTTTGTGCGTAAATTAGGGTTAATGTATGGAATGTTGTTAATTTCAGGGTTTTGTGCGAAAATTGTGGGGGGCAATCTGTCAAAGCCTAAATCAGCAAAGGATGTCAGCATAATTTTAACAAAAACCTACCAGAACAGTGTGGAACTTCACCACCAAAATCCAATATATCCTCACCGTCCGGACGGTGGTGATGGCGTCCAGACGGTAGTCAAAGGCGGTTACATCCTTCTTCTACATTCCAGCAGACTTCTTTGCCTATAAATAGGCCTGCACAACTTCATTTTCGGGGGAGCTAAGGAAGAGAGCTGAAAGCCAAAAAGCCAAGAGAGAAATCCAAGGAAAATAAGGGAGATTCAAGAGAGAGTCCTATCCAACCTACTCTCCAGCCAGAATTACTGTTATTTCTACATTTCTGTTATACCTTTTTACTTGGAAGGTTGAACTTTCGCCACCTTTGTGCCTTAATCAGTATTTAGGGTGGTTGTATTTCAACTATTCCTCGGGGAAGGAATATCTGTGTTTTATTTAGAATTGTAATGAGACTTACTTGCACTTCTTGCTTGTTAATATGGGGTGTGAGTAGTTTACTCTCACTCTTCAGTGAAGGGTAAACATATGTATATTATTGTTTAAGTTATGGAAATGCCGATGTTTAATTATATTTTATTGTTATATATACCTTCCTTTAATGATGGATACAAGAAGAAGGTAAAAAAATTTCATAATAAATTTATTCTGAGAAAGACCTTTGAGTTAGGAGATAAAGTATTTTCGTATAATTCTCGACTTCATCTTTTCATAGGTAAGCTACGCTCAATATGGACAGGGCCATTCATCGTGCGTACAGTTTTCTCTCATGGAGCGGTAGAGCTTAAGAACTCGAAGAATGGACAGACATTTAAGGTTAATGGTCTGCATGTGAAGTCATTCTTAGAGGGTTTTCCATTAGAGGAGCCTGTGGAGGAACTCGTTGATCTAGTTTATCAAGATCTTCTAGCTAAAAGATTTTTTTCCTTCATGATTTGTTGTACATTAGTATTTGTTGCTTGTTTTACTTTTTTTTTTTTTTTTAGTTTTGCAGTTTGATTTCCTTTTGGAGCAATTCTTTCAAATGACCTCGTTTCCTTATCTATTTCATTAGACTCTTTCATATACTTATTTCTTTTGCATTGAGGACAATGCATCAGTCAAGTTGGAGAGTGAGGGTTTATACCGCTGTTTCTGTGCTTATATTTGTTTTGTGTTGTTTGATTGTTCGTTTGCTCCCTAAAAAGAGAAAAATGAAAAAAAAAATTATGCTTTACCAATTTTGAGAGTATGACCTTGAGTTAAATTCTTTGAGAACTTTGATATGTCGATAGTAATTTAAGTTGATTGCATATGAACTACGAGATTTAATTTATTTTATGCTCGAGTATTATGCTTATATCGTCATTAAAAACTCAAATCTTATGTACCATGATCATCTAGTTTTTGTAATTTGTTGAAAAGGGTTTTTGTCTTTCAAATCTTAATATGTATAATGGAGACAAATATATGAATTTGTGAGTTTAAAGCCTATTTTTTTGGAGGGTTATATGACATTTACTCAAGAATAATTTTTTCATCACTTCTTTCAGTAGTCTCATTATATTTATCTTGGTTAAAGTATGAGAAATGATTAGTTGATTGTATCTCTATCAATTAAAATTTTTCATTGTTCTTGGAAAAGAATTTTAGGCCATCTTTTGGATAATTTGAAGCCTTAGCTTGTTCTTTCTTATAATTTATCCCTCTAAGCCGTGATTAAGCCTAATTCAATGTTTAATTCTTAGTCGTAAAGTTTAACCAAGCGAAGCGATAGTATATATATATATATATATATATATCTTACTTTGGTTATCCCTTGGATTGTTAAGTTTGTATCAAGGAAGCTGAGAGATTTATGGTAAAAGCTCAAACATGGGCAACATGAGAAAAAAAGGAATGAAACTGAAAGGAAAATAGAAGAATCAACAAAATGTTGGGATTGAAAAAAAAAAAAAAAGAAGCCGAAGGCTTGGGAAAGAAAAGGGGGTGTAAAAAGAAAAAAAAAAAGAGGAAAAGAGAATGAAGCGAAAGTAAAGAGAAAAAAATGTTCAAAAGGTAGAGTTAATTGTGCAAAAAATATCTTGAGATAATTTTTTTTGAATTCTCTAATTATTCATTTCTTATACTAGTTGGTGCACACGTGCGTTGCACGTGAACCATTTTTAAGTTAAAATCTTTGATTTGATGTGTTGTGGTCTCCTCCTCTAACATGTCTTGGTATCAAATGTTAGATCAATTTCTTAATACATTGTGAATCTGAATTTCTACATTGCATTGCTCCTTTTATTTTGGCCATAAGTGTTCTCATTGGCATCCAACCTTTAATGAAGCGATGACAGGATACAATCTTTGGCGAAATATACTAATGAAAGGAAAACAAAATAGGATATTAATGTAAAAATAACCGAAAGCATATAGTAGGTTAAAAATAAAGTGATTGCACGGAAGTCATGAAATAGCTCATGTGATATGAATGTATCAAGCAGTAACTCATATATCAATGCCTGTATAACCGAAAGCATAACCCAAAGCATACTGTAGCAAAATCAAAGCCTGTAATCTGATTATTTGCTCTGAAATCGGTTCCAACTTGAAAGTTTGGATTATATTGCTACTTTTGAGATTCTAATAAGAAGTTATTTCTATAATCCAAGTCTGGAGAAAAACTACAGTCAAGTAAATCATGCAACGTTTCATCAACTCTCTTGAATTAAAATAATGGCCAATCTAATTGAAAGCAACCAATTTGTGCTAGTGCTTTGTTAAGTCATGTGAAGGATGTGGGTAAGTTCACAGACCACACACACACACAAACACACACACAGAAGTTCGTAAAGAAATGTTGCGGAGAATAGATCTCTAAGTGAATTGATGAGGAGGCAAAAGTAGGAGGAAGATGTTTCTGACCTGTATGATTTTCCCTGATCGATCTGAAGTGCATCAAGGCTCATTCATAAGCTCCCAAGCCATTATTGTAGGCTCATCCTTGTAGGAAACTCCAGTTATGTTGTTTTTCCTTGTAAGAACAGTCTATAAAAAATGAAACATTGAAAATTAGTTGAAATTCGAGTAGATATCAAGATTCTGATTCACAATGGCTAATCACTGTCTATATTTGTTGGGCTATGAAGATCACATTAACACTAACAAAATCAAGTCTGATACTGAAACCCAACTCCTGCATGATTCTTCATCCCCACCCCCACAACCCTCTCCATTAAAAGAGGTAGAAAGAAAATCAAGTCTATTCAATAAGAACAAGATTTAAAATGTGTAAAGATGTAAATTATGAATCACCTTGATATGATTTTTGTAGTATCCCTTCACCATAGAGTTTGTTAAGAAATTATCATCAGAAGATAAGTACTGCCCTTGATTTTTTGCCCAGTCCACATATTGTTTCCTTCCTCCCAAGTTTTTGAAGTTATTCACCAAGCTCAAAATTAGTTTAATCTCATATTTTCCAGCTTCAGAGATTGAAAAATCTAGTTCCTTCAAGAAACAGAAAAACCCAAAAAGTAAAAGAGGCCAATAAAAAAATAAGGTAAAGAGGCCAAATATTCACTGCTATGACAATATAGCGGTTTCTTTTGCAAAAGTGATCATTTTCTAATCTCTGGAATACTGCATGATTGCATTTAAATATTTCGTGAATGAAGAATCAAAAACAATTTGGGTAAATAAACTAAATCACGAGCTTGGGTAAACAGAGAAAGATAGCCAATATAGCAACATATAGGTAAAGACAAGGTCTGGTAAAAGAGAGAGGGCTGAGAACTAAATGAAAAATAATTATAGTCATACTAATTATAATAGAAAAACAAAACACCCAAGAGGAGGAGAATAAATAAAGCACCCATAGCAGAATTCATAGTTTTGATTTCCTCTTTCTGAAAGTATTAATAGGTCAATGACTTTATCTAATGCCTGCTTATTATACAACTAACAGAGGGGTATCACCTTTGAATGTAACATTTACAACTCTATATAGCATATAAACTCCTTAATGGAGAAGGGCTATTATGGAATAGGAATAGTCCATTAAATTACAAGTTTAAAGTTATTCCAAAAATGAGAATCTGTCACTTATGGAAAGATACCCACAAAATCGAACAAATATTAACCAAGTATATAAATAATGGATTTCCGCACAATAATGTAGTAGAATCATAACAAATGCATGAGCTAAACCAGTTGATTTAAAGAACTGTGTCCATCTTATACTTGAGTTGCAATTGAGTAAAAGAGGAAGCTCTTTAGTGGTAATGAGAGAGAAATACAAGCAGCATAAGGGATACATTATTCAAAATTTGATGATCTGTAACTGCTAATTTTATTGTGAAAGTTAATATCTGATCTGTAAGTGCTAATTTGGGTGTCTCTTCAATGCTCATTGCCTCGTAAGCATCAAGATATGGTTTTAAAACTACTCTCTGGGTAATGTTTTTTGGGCTTTTGTTTATGAATTTTTTTGTTGTGTGGTGATGGAATAGGAAGTATGAAGAAATCAACTCTCCCCATGTGGAAGATTTTTGTTACATCACTGATAATACGTATAGTAAAGAAGAGGTGGTGAAGATGGAAGTTGATTTACTCAAATCTCTGAAGTTTGAAATGGGAAATCCTACAATTAAGACATTTATCAGGTATTGTATCACTCTCAATGTCCTAGCTTTTAGTTTTTTGGTCGTCTATGGTGCAGTAAGATTTGCGGTCCATTTGGCTGATTGTTGATGCTTTTTCTCTTGTGGGTATGCAGAAGATTCACCACGGTCGGTCAAGAAGATTATAACATAAAAAAAAAGGTGATCTTATACAGCAATCTAGGAGATTATTAGTGATCACATGGGTCCTATCAAGATTACTTTTAGGAGTTACTTTCAAGGAGCAATTCATGTTCAAGAAGGACAATTATACCTTGTTGATGACATCCATCCACTCATTCGCAACAGAGAGCACTCCTCTGGTTTAAGAAGATTAGCACTTGACTCGAGGAGAATTATTTTTTGATAAGTATTTCTGTTAGGATGAACTTGCTATATTTTTGTTATTATATTTTACTCAATTG
The DNA here is from genome assembly GCA_951799425.1 of Ilex aquifolium. NCBI lineage: Eukaryota > Viridiplantae > Streptophyta > Magnoliopsida > Aquifoliales > Aquifoliaceae > Ilex > Ilex aquifolium. The sequence continues at coordinate 14,845,997 of OX637406.1, forward strand.
TACTGCTATATTTTTGTTATTATCTTTTACTCAATTGTACTGCTATATATTGAATAAAAATTCAGAGCTTTGTTAACGTTTTTGGTGAATGCACTTTCGTTAACTTGAACACAAAATTCTTCACCATTAAATATAAATGAGACCCTTACAAATCAATCTTTTGGTGATTTACTATTGAAGGAAGTTGAGAGAAAATATATTGAAGGAATCTAGATCAAATTAAGTTGGAGATAAACGTGCATGATTTTTATATCAAGAAGAAATAATATATCTCAATCTTGGCATTTGTCTTTTGATATATTTGGTTACTCTATTTAATGGTATTTTACTACGTACTTAAATGATAATAAAGTGCACTTTTTCTGTTTACTTTCCTTCTCTTGATGAATTTGACTTCATTAACTGTTAAGGAAAGTTTCTATTAAGGATCACTGTGAGATGAATGATGATATAATATTATGCGAAGGTTTGGTGCAACCAACACGACTGTTTTATTGGTCTGCATAATACTAGAACTTTCTCCACTTAAATTGTGTAAACTTACGAAGAGAGATACAAGAACCATATCACGAACACCAGATCCAACTCTCTCAGTGCAGAAAATTCTATATAGTCACTTGCAACAAATGATGACACAACTGATACATAAATTGATTTAAAGGACTGTGACTGTCTTATACATGAGTTGCAATTGAGTAAAAGAGGAAGCTCTTTGGTGGCAGTGAGAGAGAAATACAAGCAACATAAGGTATAAATTATTCAAAATTTGATGATCTGTAAGTTTTAATTTTATTGTGAAAGTTAATATCTGATTGAATTTCATGCCATTTATGGAACAGTTCAAATGCGTGTCAACATTATCTTCCCTGCTAGAAATACCACACACCTTTTTTGAAGATGCTAAAGAATAACATGACACCTAAGAGTCTATGATTTGCAATTTTTGAAGAATCAGTGAAGATTCACCGTGTGGATAAATCATGGAATATGTGGATAACATGATGATTGCATTGAAAAAGCCAAGGCTGTTGCAACAAATTCTTCTAAGAAGGCTGTGAAATATGCTAGGAAGGAAGATGCCATTCTCCATGCTCTTGAGATTGAAAGTACTCGCCAATGCAAAACTCATCCCGACTTCTCCTCAAGAGTGGAGAAACAAGCTGGGGAACAAGATGGTGTCAAAGAATCACCGACCAAGTTACGTTCTGACGAAGACACTGATGATACAATTGAGGAATTGAGTATTTCTGAAGGCATGTCAAATTCAGTGCAAGAATTATCTCAATTTGGTGTATCATTTGAGGAGCCTAATCATATTGGTGTTTTTAAGGAGCAATCTGTGTAGGGTAGGCCACATAGAACCCCAACTGATTTAGAGGATGATGGAGCAGAAGGAACTAACGACACCCTGATCATGAAGAGTATAGTGACACTTATTACACTCGTATTTTTTTATTTTCTTGTTTGCTGCATGTGGGGCTGGGGTGCTAGCCGTTAATCGGTTTCCTACTAAAAATTTTAAAGATTTCTATTTTCTTTCTTTCTTTTTGGAAAGTGGAGGGGGGATTGTAAGCAATATGTGTTACTCCATAACCTTATCCCATAAGTTACAGTCCACTAATGATCTTGTATTTTCTTATGTCTACAAAACTCTTGTATGATGATATTGCTTAGTCACAATTTGTGCTCTTATATGAAGGTGTGCAACACTCTGAGGGACACAAATAATTGATATATATGCAAGGAAGCATCTTAACAGAGCATGAACTCTAGTTTCAGTACAAGTGCACAACAATAGTGCACATCACAGGTTTTTTGTTGTTAATAGTCAATTCTCCACCAGTGTTGCAACAACTAAATTGAATAATGAACTGATTCAAAAACGAATTCACAAAAAAGAAAATACCAGCGTAAATCATATTTAATTCAATATTTGTTTTTCTAGATGGATTTCATAATTCTATTCTCCCAGTAATCTCATCAGCAATAGAATATAATAAGCAAAATCCAAAATGAAAACTAACAGAACCAAACCAATCAAAAAAATTCTGAACTAATAATTGGATCATACGTGGCAATTACCTGGTATGAGAGAGGGGGTGGAGATCCTCTAGCAGTGGAGAGCTTGAAGAAGGAACGAGTTTCCTATGCAAAGTTATGAGATTTTTCGGTTAAATTTTGGACAAAGTGTATAAAATTAGAAGAGGATAATGAGTGCAGAAATTACGGTAAGGATTTGTTAATAAAAACTCATTACCTGATAAAACAGTACAGTGATGGTTGTGTAATGCCAAGACGCAAAAGGCAGTCGGCGTCTGACAGAGAAGATCAAAGGGCGATGGTAAATAGTATTTCAAAGAAGTTGTGCAGTCATTTTTATTATACAAATTAATTGTTGGGATGTGTATAGCCACAACCAAAGCATTAAAAAAAAAAAGAAAATGGATGCCTAACTGATTTCTATAATTGAATACAAGTAATTAAACAAATTTTTTTCTGGGGGGGGAGAGACTGAGAGGGGGGTGTGCTCTTGTCGAATCTGTGAATTCGTAGTCGAGAAAGGGATAGAGAGATGAAGAGGGGAAGGTGAAGAAAGGGGTCTGCGCGGGAGAGAGAAAGAGAGAAGATGGAGAGAAAGTAGGAGAGAGGGAGAGACTGTAACGGGTGAAGAGAATTCACAGGTCTGTAATTAGCAAGAGAGAGAAGAGGGAGAGAAAGTAGGGAGAGAGGTTAACGACTAAGAAGAAGTAATGGGAAGCAATTAACTCTTAAGAATATGGATGACATAGTTGCAATGTTAGATGATAAAGTTAAAAAAAAAATATTTTTCATATATGCTGATATTTTAAAATAGTATAGATAATTGAATCATATAGAATTAAATTCATGACGTGTGTAATCTTATTTATATTAACTCATTCTTTAAGGAGGATGACCAATCAACTCGATTATGACTCAAACTTCTAAAGACTAAAAGCATCTATGATAATTATATAATCATTACTAATAGGATAAACTTGGTGATTCTAATGCTCCGTTTGGTAAGAAATATGGAAAGTAAGAGGGATACACTTTCTATCATTCAAGGAAGGAAAGTAAAAATGATACACTTTCCTTCCTTTGTGTTTGGTTGAATTGATGAAAAATAAAAATGACTATTTTTTTTTTGTGCCGGCTAAGATTAGGGGTGACAATCGAGTCGTATCGTGTCAGATTCGTGTTGAGTCATTACGGGTTTGTGTCGAACATTAGTCATACCTAACTCAACTCATTTAATTAATTGTGTTGTGTCGAGTTGCGAGTTGACTTGTTTATTTTCGTGTCGTGTTTGTGTTGACCCACATAAATTTCGAATAAAAAATTTAACGCTAATATTTTATTTTCACTTAATTGAATCCATGTTAATATTTTTTCTACAAACTAAAAATTAACTTAAATAAATATAACAATAATAAGTAAATATATCTTTTTTATATAATAATTATGTCAGTACTTAATAAATAGTTACAAATAAATAATATTTTATGTTTTTAATACTAGTTAAACATGTTAGTTTCGTATTACCATACAAACAAGAAAATAAAGAAAATGTTTATTTTTAAATAAACGGGTTGATGGTGTCAATTTTGAGTTTGACTGATTAAACTGAATATGAGCATTTTCTATTTTTTGTTCGCATGTCAGGTCATTTTCAAGTTCGTGTCGAGTTATAGTCAAGTTCGTGTCATAAAATTCTTGTCGAGTTCGAGTTGTGTCATCGTGTTGAGTTGAAAATTTTCACCCCTAGTTAAGATGGAAAAAATATTTTTTTTAAAAAATATTTTATTTTTATTTTTTATTTTTTATTTTTTTTAAAATATATATATATATATATTAAAAGATATATAGACAAATAAGATATATCTTAACACAAATAATTAACTTTTCATCCACTTTCCTTTCGATTTTGGAGGGATTAATTTTGGTGAGTTGGAAGGAAAATTGATCCATCAACTTTTCCATCCTTCCTATTTTCCTTCCTTACCAAACATAATGTTTTATTTATCCCTCCAACTTTCCATCCTTCCATTTTTCCATCATATCAAACGGAGCATAAAAGAACAACATTTAGTTGGGTCATATAAGCAGAGTTCATTGTCAAATTCTGTCAAAAATTTAAATGTTGTTAGACTTATGCTCCGTTTGGTATGATGAAAAAATAGAAGGATGAAAAGTTGGAAGGATGGAAAGTTAGAAGGATAAATAAAACATCATGTTTGGTAAGGAAGAAAAATAGGAAGGATGGAAAAGTGGATGGATTAACTTTTTTTCCAACTCACCAAAATCAATCCCTCTAAAATCGGAAGGAAAGTGGATGTAAAGTTAATTATTTGCGTTAAAATGTATCTTATTTATTTATAAATCTTTTAATATATACATATATTTTGTATACATTAATTTCATATAAAAATACAATGATAAAATATGTATATATATTTACAAATTTTAAAAATAAATTTAAAAATAAAAAATAAAAAATTTAAATTAAAAAAAAATATTTTTTCCATCTTAACTAGGGGTGAAAATTTTCGACTCAACACGATGACACGACTCGAACTCAACACGAATTTTATGACACGAACTTGATTATAACTCGACACGATCTTGAAAATGACCTGACATGCGAACAAGAAATATAAAAGACTCATATTTGTTCAATCAGTCAAACTCAAAATAAACAGGTCAACTCGCAACTCGATACGACACAATTAGTTAAATGAGTTGAGTTAGATGTGACTTATGTTTGACACAAATCCGTAATGATTCAATACGAATTTGACACGAAACGACTCGATTGTCATCTCTAATCGTAGTCAGCACAAAAAAAAATAAAAAATTAGTCATTTTTATTTTCCATCCATCCAACCAAATACAAAAGAAGGAAAGTGTATCATTCATACTTTCTTTCCTTAAAGGATTGAAAGTGTATCCCTCCTACTTTTCATCCTTCATATTTTTCATCTTTTCTACCAAACGGAGCATTAGAAATCACATAAATTTAGTTTCAATATTTTTTTTAGATCGAGTTAAGATAACCGAAATATTAAAGATAAAAAGGCACAAGGCGCATACTCCGGCACTATAATTAGTCCTCTTTTTTTTCCAAGAACTTGGTCATGTCACAGGCGTGATTGCAATGGTATCAGGCCGGCCATTTGGGAGAAATGTCGTCTCCATAAAGTTTCATAAAGTACTGTGTTTCGTGTAGTCTTACGTTTGGACACGAAAAATATGGGACACATAAATTGTCTTTGTTGGTTTTTCATTATTTCACAATATGCTATTACAAGCTTCCATGATGCTAGTGTGAGTTTGTTATTGATATATTTTTTACTTAATTTCATTTTAGGAGCAAATCATTCGTTATAAATTCAAGTGAGATTCATTGTATTAAGTAAATTTATCATACATTTACGGTGAATAATCTAATATTGAGAAAATTTGAGAAAAAAAAATATATTGCAGAAAATCAGAATCTCCCTTTCTCTGCTAGATGATCATACACCATGTATTAGTGGTGGACCAATTTGAACACAATGGTTCTCACTTGGACTCTTGATATTTGGTCCGCTATTGTGTTAATGGAAGAAAAAATGTGTGAGAATCTTAAATCGGATAAAAAAAATTACATTAAAGTGTCATAATATATTGTTGACAGACTTACCACATATAGACTTAAATTTTTAGATAGGTATGAATTCTAAATATGTATAGTGGGCATTGGATCACTAGTCTCTCAGTGGGCATCAGTGCTTTTGTTACCCTTCTTTCTCATATGGTTAATCTGATTTGAACAACCTAGTCCTGCTCGTTTTTTTTTCCGTAACGGGGGAAATCCCGTGGCCTGTCCCCAGCGAGTAGAGGCGCACTTATGTCGCTCAGACTCTTAATGCCGAGTAGAACCAAGGGCAAACCCCGGGTGTATTAACCGGCCCCACAACTCATACACCAGGTAAATCAGGACTGACATTTCGCCGGGGATTCAAGACCCACACTAGAAACTTGGATACGGTTCGTCCAAGCAACTGAGGTCCTGTCCTACCAAGCAGCCACGCTGTGCGCCTAGGGGGCTTCGAACCCCTGACCTCCCACTGGGAAGCCAAGAGCTCTGGCCAACTGAGCTTCGCCCAATTGGTTTAGTCCTACTCGTTTTAGATGGTCTTAAAGTGGAGAAAATATTGAATGTAAGGATGACACCATATCATCAATATTACATTGTGTCATCATCTATTAAAAAAAAAAATCACTTTGCCCATTTGTAAATTTTTTTATTGAAAGGCCGTCTCATGAATATTTACTCCTCAAAGAGCTTGACTCTCTAGTGTCTCCTCTCCCATCATGCGATCGAATCCTCAATGACCCAAAAAAAGAACAACAAAGACCGAGTCCTTATCTACCTGGCTTTCACCCCCCATGAATTTGTTTTTTCCTTTAATGTTGCCGGTTGTTGATCCTAAAGCAACAGCTTCCTTTCAGACGGAGGTACTTGGTTTGGTGTTTAAGGTACTGGATCTCAAACAGATGTCAGAAGGATAATGAAACCAGGTCGTCAATGCATCATATATATATAGCAGACCGTACTGACGGAATAGAAGTATTAGCTTTTAGATCGTGTTTTTTTACTATATATATTACCATTATGTAAAATTAGTCATTTTAGCATATAATTATTTATCAATGTATAACTGTTTTTAAACAAATTTTTTTAAAAATAGTTGTATAGTAAATAATTCTTTTAGCGTAGATACTAGATAGTGACTCTCTCTCCCCCTCAACCCCCCCCCCCCCCCCCCCCCCCCCCCGGGGGGGGCACCCCACAAAAGAGCATTCGCCATTTGGATGTTTGTGATGAACTACCCATATATGCTTTCACTTGCTAGTGTTTGGTCTAAGGTACGAACCACATATTGATTGATCACCATAAATAGAGGACACAAGTGAACGAGAGAGAGAGAGAGGGTGATGGGGAGCATGCAGCAGCAACAGCAAGTTAATGGTGGAAGCAACAACCGCATCGTAGACTTTGATGTGGGCGGGAATACTCCACCGTCCATCACAATTAACAAGGACGATTTTTATAATGAGGATCAAAAGCACCAGGTTTCTCTCCCTCTCTCTCTATCTCATGCGTGTTTGTTTCTTTTCTTTATGCTACATACACTTCTGTAAGTAGATGTTTTCATGATGGCATTTCAATACCCTTTCATTTGTGTCCAAAACTAGAAAACTGGATGGAGAAACTTCCTATCATATGTCGGTCCTGGTTTCCTTGTCTCACTGGCTTATCTTGACCCTGGGAATTGTGAGTCTCTATTCTCTCTCTCTCTCTCTCTCTCTCTCTCTCTCTCTCTCTCTCTCTCTCTCACTAACTCCAAAAAAAACCCATGATATCATGTCACAGTGGAAACAGATCTCCAAGCAGGAGCTAACCACGGATATGAGGTATATAATTTACTCCTATATGCATTGACATATATACTATATATATAGATGTATGTATACAGTATATATACGTGTATGCATATATATTGGATGGAAGAGAGAGAAACTAATGAGTTTTGTTGTAACTTGCTGTGTTCAGCTACTGTGGGTGATCCTTATTGGGTTGATCTTTGCTCTCATAATTCAGTCATTAGCGGCTAATCTTGGTGTAAGCACTGGTAAGGCTCATATTGATCACTATATCTAGCTTAAATATAATAGGATTTTTATATAGATTTATGTGTAAAGATTGATTTGGGTTAGCAGGGAAACATCTAGCAGAGTTATGCAAGGCTGAGTACCCTCAATATGTGAAATACTTCCTATGGCTCCTGGCTGAGATTGCCGTCATAGCTGCTGATATTCCTGAAGGCATGCCCCTAAACTAGACTATATATGCATGCATACATACATACATCTATATAATAAAGTAGTTTACAACTCAAATCTCAAAAGATAAGCAAAATGACTTTTGCTATTCGCGGTTGAGATCACTTTAAATTTTACTTTAAAGTTAATCTAACGGCTAATATTAACACCCTAAATTTAATAGGAAAAATAGGCCCCTAAGGGTGTGTTTGAAATGACTTTTTTAAAGTACTTCTAGAAATTATTTCTCATAAATACTTTAAAACAAAAATAGTGTTTGAAAACGCCCCACCACTACCTCTACCACCGCCACCGCCACCGCCACCGCCACCGCCACCACCACCACCGTCGCCTCCGTCGCCGCCACCACCACCGTCGCCGCCGCCGCCGCCGCCACCACCACCGCCGCCGCTGCCACCACCACTGCCATCGCCATCGCCATCGCCATAGCCATCGCCGTCGCCACCACCACCACCACCACCACCGTCGCCACCACTGCCACTGCCGTCGTCGCCACCACCACCACCGCCACCACGATCATTGTCACCCACCATAATCATCACCGTCTCCTACCACCACCACCTTTCACCCCCATTACAATCGATGCTTAAATTCATTTATCTCTCCTCTATGTTTGTAATTTGATTTTGGATATAAATACAAATATGTTTATTGTTTACCATTTTTTATTACTCTGTGCCTTCAGGCACATACAATAACTAGTACCTCTATATAATAAAGTAGTTTACAATTCAAATCTCAAAAATAAGTAAAATAATTTTTGCTATTCGCGGTTGAGATCACTTTAAATTTTATTTTAAAGTTAATCTAACGGCTAATATTAACACCCTAAATTTAATAGGAAAAATAGGGCCCCAAAGAAAAATACTTCTAGAAATTATTTCTTATAAATACTTTAAAAAAAAAATAGTGTTTGAAACCGCCTCAACACTACCTCTACCACCACCACCGCCACCCCCACCGCCACTACCACCATCACCACCGTCACTGTCGCCGCCGCCACCACTACCACCACTATCGTCGTAGTCGCCACCACCGCCATCACCACCACCGTCACCACCACCGCCACCCCCACCGTCACCACCACCGTCTCCACCAAGGCCGCCACCACCACCACCACCATCGCCGCCGTCGCCACCACCATCACAACCATCTCCGTCTTCTACCACCACCACTGCCGCCCACCACCTCTCACCCCCACTACAAACTGATGCTTAAATTCTTTTATCTCTTCTCTATGTTTGTGATTTGATTTTGAATATGAATACAAATATGTTTATTGTTTATTAATTTTTATTATTCTGTGCCTCCACGCACAGACAATAACTAGTATATCAATATACATACATACATACATATATGTGTACTTTCAGCTTCATTGTGACTTGGGCGCCAAGTGCTCAAATTAAGAAAAAAATTTCTTTGCATGCAGATGTAAGGATATATTTTCCTTAGACCTCGCAATGACAAGAGGCTCGTGCACTTAGATATCCTTTTGTTAGATATACTTCCACTATTCGATTGTATGCTAATTACGAAAACCGTTTGTAATATAATTGGCTAAATACTGAGATAGCATCTACGGAAATGAAAGGGTAGAGATTCAAAATTCATTTACTAGCAATGAAAATCCTTATATTCCAATTTCAGTGATGGATATATCATAAGTTTTTTATTTTGGGGCAGTGATTGGGACAGCCTTTGCACTGAATATACTCTTCCATATCCCAGTTTGGGCTGGAGTTCTCATCACTGGTTTGAGCACACTCTTACTGCTTGGCCTTCAGAAATATGGGGTAAGTTCATTATGAATATTTCTTTTCTTTTCTTTTATCAGCTATAGTACAACCACCTTTCTCTCTCTCTCTCTCTCTCACAAACATGCACTTTTTTGGGAAGGTTTGAGAGAACTTCGCGAGTCTCCATTTACTGTTCCAGTCTTATTATTATAGTTGCATATAATGTTGATAGTCCAACATAACTAGTAATGGCTCTCACAGCCTATGCTTAATAGCAGATTGCCCAGATATTTGTCTTTCAAACGAAACTCTGCCGAATTTTATTTAAAAAATACAACTATTATTTGGTTACTTCTTAAAAAGTATATACTATACCGGTGCGTATTGTCAAAAAAAAAAAAAAGTTTTTCTAAAAATAATTAAGTAGAATGACAACAGCAAGTTAACACATAATAAAATTGTGACAAGTAGTTTGACTTTTCTTCAAAATGTTTTGCTTAATTTATTTAATTTGATACCCCCATTTTGAGCTTGCAAAGGGGTCATGTCATATTAGCTTTTGTGTCAATCTCTAAGTTGTGTCATCCCAAAAAATACGTTAATCTTATCCGATTTCATCGATTGTTGCAATATCATGCATCAGCCAATTTGTTAATTTGATTTGGTTGGTCAATCTAGTTATGATCCGAATTTAAAAAGACAAAACTCATATTCGCTAACTTCTTGTCAATTTCATGTTAGGTTGAGTCGGATTAAAATAAATTCAACCCTACTCTCACATCCCCTAACCCACTATTTCTCAAACTCCTTTTATATATTTCATTAGTAAAATATATTGAATTTTAGGAAAATCGTATGTTTACCTTAGGGCAATTAATTCATATTTTTTATAATTTATCCTCAAGAAGTCCTATTCTCCATCAATAGTATGTTTTCTTTCAATTTTATCCTTCCCATCAACACACAATTATATTTTTATAAATAATATTTGTTATTAGGACCCAAAACAATTTTTTTTTGTCTAATTAGTGCAGAACATCCAAATCACATAATTAACAATAAAGACTTGTAAAAATGATAAATCATACAACATTATTTTTTATTTAACATTTTTAAGCATATAATTTTTTGACTCAATTGACTATCAAATCTCAACCATAAAGATATACAATATAATCTACGAATATCTTTTTTTTTTACTTCTCCTTCCATGTTTATTTATGCATTAACTTTTATATTATGTAAGATTCACTCACATATGAACTCTTACATGTAAATAGGATAGATACTTTGATAATTTAAGATAAAAAAAATTATATTTCAATAAATATAATTAAATAACATTATAACCAAAAATGTAATTTATTTTTTCATAAAAAAATAAAATTAGAACAAAACAAACTATTAATGGAGTCTAGGAATTCTTGGGAATAGGGGTCCACCAATTTTGGACTCTTGCAATCTATTCTCCGGCATGATTCTTGGAATATGAACATATGTGGTTTGCTTGGTAATCCACCACTTTTGAGATTAGCAATAAAGAATGAAAATAAGCATGCAAGGAGTTGGTGAAGGCTAAGAAAAAAGAAAAGAAAAGAAAGTATGATGGAGATGGAAAGCAAGAGACGACAAAGGCGGGAAATTTCATGGAATTCTTTTAGTGGAAAAGAGGCCCCCCCCCCCCCCCCCCCCCCCCACTTGTTGGTGAAGACTATATTCACGTAGGAAGCTTGGAAATGGAGAAGATTTGTGTTTTTTATTTAAGGATTGTGAAAGCATTGAAAGATAAAAAGGAGGGTGGGCCATAAAGTACTTTTGTTATTAATAAAATGTTGCCCTATAAATTAGGAAAATTTGGAAGCCAATATCCCTTTGTGGATTTATTTGGTAATAAATTCATTAAGTAAACTTGTTTAATATTAAGTCTATTTTGATCTCTATTGTCCAAAATACCCTCATTAATTTATTTAATTATAAAAAATTTGAAAACTAACAATTCCTAAATTTTAGGAATTTGATTCTCATATCTATCTATATTCATATATAGAATAAAACTATTTCTTTCTTTCTCTCTCATATATAAAAATATTCAAACATAAAAAATAGTACCACTTAAATACAAAAAAATAATAACATTCAAAAATAAAAAAAAATAGTAATATTAAATATTAATATTTGAAAAAAAATAACAGTAGTAATATGGTCGACAAAAAAAAATAACATTGAATATTGATATTTCGAAAAAATAATAATATTCAATATTATATATATATATATATATTCAAATTCATGTTACTATTTTTTTTATTATGTTACTGTTCATGTTACTGTTTTTGTTGAGTATGTTACTATTCATGTTATTATTATTTTGAGCATGTTATTGTTTTTGTTGAGCATGTTACTACTATTATTTTACTAAATATTAATATTCAATGTTACTATTTGTTTTGTTTTTTAATATTACTATTTTTTGTGTTTGAATTGTACTATTTTTTGCGTTTGAATTTGAAAGAAATAATTATTGTTAAGTATGTTATAGTTTTTGTTAAGCATGTTACTATTTTTGTTGAACATGTTAATATTTTTGTTGAACATGTTACTGTTATTATTTTTTAAAAATAGTAATATTGAATGTTTCAATTTTTTTTATGTTTAAATGTTACTATTTTTTTGTGTTTAAATGTATTAATTTTTGTGTCCAAATGATAACTTTTTTTTTGTATTTGAATGTTACTATTTTTTATTTTTAATGTTACTATATATATATATATATATACACACCTAACCTATATATGGATATAGATAGATAAGAGAGAGAGAAAATTTCAATGTTAGTCAAACTCTTAACCTATATATGGATATAGATAGATATGAGAGAGAAAAAATTTTAATGTTAGTCAAACTCCTAAGATTTAGGAATTTTTAATTTTTAGTTTTATTTCACTTCTAAATGAAAGGGATAATATGGTAAAATTGACAAAAAACGGACTTCATAACAAATAAGTTTCCTTGACGGACTTAAGTCCAAACAAGTCCATATAGGGGGACCGGCCTCCAAATTTCCCTTAATAATAACATACTTATCAAAAAAATAGTAATATACTCAACAAAAAATAGTAACATGCACAACAAAAAAATAGTAACATGAAAAAAAATTAGTAATATGCATAGTAACATTCAATATTAAATTAACCATAGTCTTCTCAACAAAAAAAAAATGAGAGAGAGAGAAATGGTAATTATGTCAAATTTACATTTGAATTTCAGATTTTATGAAAAAAAAATCTTCCATTAAGTGTGAATCAAGAATGATTGTTTAAGAAACTGATTTAATATTGAAGATTGTTTTTTAAGTCATTAGAAGGGTATTTTGGAGTTTTAAAAAAATAGTGGACTTCACTACTTATTAGTAAGATTAAAAACGGATTTACCCCTAAATAAGTTTTCTTGACAGATTAAACTCTTTATAAGTTCCTTAAGGAGGACTCAGTCTCAATTTTCACAATAAATTATCAAAAGTAAGAATTAATTGTTCTAAGGTAAATATGATAAAACTTAATGGTTATTTTAAAGGAAAAGTATGACTTATTTGTGTTTTTTCCTTAAATTTTTCATTTTTTGTTATGCATATATGTCTGTCTACATATTCTTAATGTCCTCTTTGTTTTTCTTGCATGTTGGTTACTGTTAACGTATAAAGTGTTGCTTTTCTTTTTCTACCATTGGAATACCATCATTTTCATGAGTCACCAATTTTTTTCTCAAATAATTGTCTCCTAAGTGCTCTCTCTCTCTCTCTCTCACGCAATTTGAAAGATTGCCCCCATTAGAGTACATTCTTGAGTTCATCTCTTTTTATGCCCTTTTATGAAGTAACTTGAAAAAACTTAAGAAATTGTGATACTGTGAGGGATGAGATAAAAAAATAAATCTCTAACATCTTTCATGGTCATGATACAAACTACTTAAACATAGCACAAACTCATTTCAATGTAAGTAGTATAGCACAAACTCATGTTCTTACAATTGTTGACATTAATTCTTAGGAGATTAATGCTCCATTTGGTAGGAAAGATGGAGAGTATGCGGGATACATTTTTTATCTTTCAAGGAAGAAAAGTATGAATGATACATTTTCCTTCCTTTGTGTTTGGTAAGATAGATGGAAAATAAAAATGATTAATTTTTTTTTTTTGTACTTGGTAATATGGAAAAAATATTTTTTTTAATTTTTAATTTTTAAAATTTAATTTTAATTTTTTTCTAAAAAAGTATAAATAGATATTATATTATTATATTAATATATGAAATTAATATATGTATATATCAAAGGATATATAGATAAATAAGATACATTTCAACATAAATAATTAACTTTCCATCCACTTTCTTTCTAATTTTGGAGGGATTGATTTTGGTGAGTTGGAAGGAAAGTTCATCCATCAACTGTTTCATCCTTCCTATTTTCCTTTCTTACCAAACATGATGTTTTATGTATTTCTCTAATTTTTCATCTTTCTAACTTTTTATCCTTCTATTTTTCCACCGTACCAAACGGAGTATAAAGGAAAAGAAAATTGATAGAAAGCTTGATATCATCGGCTCAAAAATTTGGTGGTACATTTATGTTGGAAGTTTGATAATATACTTTCTATTCATTCCCCTTTTATTTCTGTTCATTAAGTTTGATTTTATGGGGGTTAGGTGAGGAAGCTGGAGATGTTGATATCAGTGTTGGTGTTCGTCATGGCTGCATGTTTTTTCGGAGAAATGGCCTATGTGAAGCCTCCTGCAGAAGATGTTCTTAAGGGAATGTTTATCCCCAAACTCACTGGTCCTGGAGCCACTGGTGATGCCATTGCTCTACTAGGTGCCCTCGTCATGCCGTACGATACGATCTCTTCTTATATATATATATATACACACTAGCAATAATCCTGTGTGTCTGAGGACACTTACAATGCCATTGCACAAACTCATGTTTTTTCTACTTGTGCAGGCATAACCTCTTCCTCCACTCGGCTCTTGTGCTCTCTAGGAAAATACCAAATTCTGTTCGTGGCATCAATGTAAGCCAAAAATAAGAGTATTGTCTTTGGACTTAGCTCGTAATTGTGACGAATTTAAAAAATCTTGTTTTAAGCTTAGTTTATTAAAGTTTTTTCAAACTCAACGTATCTTCTATTAAACGGATTGAACTTTATATATTGTGTTTAAAACTTGAACTCATATTCCGATTCTTGTTTAAAATCAACTTCATCTCCTACGACTTACACAAATATAATATTATGTAAAGTATATATTTAGCATTATCTCATATTACATATTACATGATATCTATGTGTGTGCATCTGCTTTGTGTGTCGCAAGCCGAACAAACTGTTCTCGTGCTCAGCTTGTTTGTTGAATAACTCTGTGTGTGTGTGCGCACGCGTCCATGCATACATAAAACCCATGTCCAGAAGAATTTTATTTTAAAAGAATTCCATATGTGCTTATTTATTTGTTTTATTTGCATCCCTAATGAAATTGTTTCATATGTACCTATCTATTTGTTTTTGCTTGCATTCTTAAGAACCCATTGACAAACGACATAGATATCTACATCTATACCACCAAATGGCATAACAATTAGCCTTTTCGATTAATATAATGCATTTCGAATATAACCGGCCACCCATATACGGGTGGCCATGGTGCAGACGGCCCATTAGACCAGGCCAACCTAGCCCGAGAAATTTAGGATCAAGGCCGGCTAATATGGTCCATGGGTCAGCTAAAAAAGTACCTATTATATATAATATATATCAATTTTACTTAGTTTTATATATTTATTTATTGATATTATAATTTTATTCTTTTTCTTTTTATTAGTTATTGTTAATATAAAACTTAGAACACATTAATTTCAAAGAAATAACAAAATAGTGATCCACAAACTGGGTTTGGTCGTCGTTGAGCAGTTCGGCTTGCCTAGCCTCCAAATCATTTTTTATGGGTTCACAGGCTAGATGCATGGCTACCCCTAGTTAGGACTGATAATTGAGTAAAGTTACTTGGTTCGATTCGTATAGGACTTGACTCGTTTTCTAAATGAGTTGAACTTGAACAAATTTTTAGGTTTGTTTAAAAAAAACGAGCCTAAGCTTGGATTCTACTTGTTTTGGGTTCGGTTCGGGATCAACTGATTTTTTAAACGAGCCGAATTTGAACAATTTTTTAGGTTCGTTTAGAAAAACAAGTTCAACGAGCTCGGCTCGAGTTCGTAAAACTCGGCTCGACTAATAGAGTAATGCTACTTGGACAAAATGCAATATTTCAAGCCCTTTATTCGTTAGTTTGTGTTGAAGTATAAATACTTAAACTCTCCAACAACTTAAATTTTTAGAGTCAATTGTTGTTTAAGGGTTTGTATCTCATTTCAATTTGATAATATGATTGTTATCTACCTGCACCAAACAGAACAAAATGGTCACATGTTTATGTCTGCGAAATTCATTTGTTGCTCTCAAATGTTGCAGGATGCATGTAGATTCTTCTTGATAGAGAGTGGATTTGCACTGTTTGTAGCTTTTTTAATCAACGTTTCAGTTGTCTCAGTATCCGGCACTGTTTGCTCAGCCAAAAATCTCTCAAATGACAACACAAATCGATGCAACCATCTCAGTCTTAACTCTGCTTCTTTCCTTCTCAAGGTTTGAAAACTTTATACTATTTTTTTAGTTTTAAAAGTCACATTCAAATCCACTCAAGTACTAGACTATTTCCAAAATGCTACATCATGGAGTAAAATTCTCTCCAATGAGATCGTCTATTCAAGTGTGACTCACTATTTTAAATGGGTTCTCACTAATAAACGATTGATAATTTACTGTAGAGGAAAATCGAACTAGAGGGGATCCGGACCCCCAAACAGGGCCCCACGTATTAGGCCCATTTTTTTTTTTTTTGACCTTTTTTGAGTTTTAGACACGACCCAAATTTTAAGGGCCCAAATCCATGTCTAATTTCATAAATTTATTATCAGTAATAAACAAAATATAAGTAGAAGTGAAAATTATGATTTAATTAGTAAACAACTAAATCATGCAATAGAAATAGAAGAACATAAAAGAGATTCAAAAGAAAATGAACCGGAAAAAGAATGTGATTGTATCGATAAAAAGTCCGATTTTGTTCATACAAATATATATATGATCTGAGAAATTGGAAGAATATTAATACAAAATTAAGGAATTTGTTAGTAGGATGAGGTCTAATTAATTAAATTACAATAATTAAAAATAATATATATTAATTTACAAAATATTAGTAAGCCCGGTGTAAAGTTTTCGCCTAGGGCCCTTGTTTACGTTGGGCCGCCCTTGCCCTTGCGCTCACAGCACCTGTCATGAATCAATACGGGTCTCCCATCAATATACGGTATTTAGTATTGAGGAAATTAAGGAATCTAGTACTAAAATGAATCCTAATATTTAAAAATCTAGTTCATTATAAAGAAATTGTTCCTAAAATTGTTATGATTGTATTTTTTTTGCAGAATGTGTTGGGAAAGTCAAGCTCCACGGTTTATGCCATTGCATTACTAGCCTCGGGGCAAAGCTCTACTATTACTGGCACTTATGCTGGACAATATATCATGCAGGTATAATTTTTTTTTAACTGCGTATTAACGAACATAAATTCAAGTAGAATCCACTACACGTAAGTGGGTCTCTTATCGATACACGTCGGGTGATCTACTATTGTACAAAATCGAGTAAAATGTCATTAAGATTTTGTTGATTTAATGATTTTGGTACATAACTTAAAGTTGCAATTGTTAGGGTTTCTTGGAGCTTAAGATGAGGAAATGGATAAGGAACCTAGTGACTAGGTGCATTGCCATCACACCTAGCCTACTCGTCTCAATCATCGGTGGATCCGCCGGAGCCGGCCGACTCATCATCATCGCATCGGTCAGCATCTTATAAGCTATGATCAAGGGTTATTAAAGTTAATTATGTCCATATAATTCATGTTAATTTTTTATTTTTTTTTATGGGTTTTGCAGATGATACTCTCATTTGAACTCCCATTTGCTCTCATCCCTCTCCTTAAATTCAGTAGCAGTGCCATCAAGATGGGGCCACACAAGAACTCAATCTATGTGAGTTATTCTTCTTTTTTATTTTGCATTCGTGTAGGTTTGAGATTTTAGTGTTAAGAATTGTCAGTTCTCCGAATAAGTTATAACCCTACCGGTATGTTCATGTCAGGTTAACGTGTTAGTGTTCAGAATTGTCAATCCTGCAAAAAGCATACAAAGTTTGTAAAGTTTTGTGGCTCTTATCAATCCATTTTTCTGTGTAATGGACCTAAAGGCCTTTTAAGCTAGGACTTTAAGTATGTTTACCGAACTGTTCAAAAAATCACTTCAAAAACGGATTTGGGGTACAATCAAGTGTCAAGTGCGCTACGATTAGTTCGCCGTTAAAAGAACTCAACTTGAAAAGGATTTTGGATAAATAGAAAAGAGGCGTTAGCTAGGAATCTTGATCAAAACTAAGAATAAACATACCCTCTTTAGCATGACTAATCATTTATAATCCATGGATGCAGATTATCGTGTTCTCCTGGACACTGGGACTGGGACTAATCTGCATCAACATCTACTACCTGAGCACAGGCTTCGTGGACTGGCTAATTCACAACAGTTTACCAAAAGTCGGAAATGTATTCATCGGAATACTAGTATTTCCATTGATGGCGATCTACATCCTTACTGTCTTCTATCTCATGTTCCGCAAGGACTCTGTTGTCACATTCATCGAGCCATCAAAGAACGATCTAAACGCCCAAACACGGATGGGAAACGGGCAAAGTGATTCAGGCGGTGGGTTCGACTTGGAACGTTTTCCACAGAGAGATGATCTTGCTGATATCCCACTACCTCAATAGAGCACCTAATAGCTTTGTGAATGGTACGGAGGTGCCACAATACACTGGTATATGGAGGTGTCACTTTTACAGTGTCTACAGTTGCCGCCACCGGAGCTTTTCAAGTGATCCCCCCCCCCCCCAACACACACACCCCCCAAAACCCCCCAGCAAAGCATTTGAAGAAGGGCGGTCTGAAAGTTGTAGGTCATGGTATAAGTTCATTTTTGCTCAATTTTTCCCATCCAAAACATGTGCAATAGCATATTCAGTAGGAATCTGTTGTACCTGCTGGTGCATAAATATAAGCTTATTTGATTGTTCCATGGAAGACTTTCCAACTATATGACAATACTTGGTTCAAAAAATCAGGCATAAGATGTACACAGTTATCTATGCTGTGCTATTCTCGTTAACTTGAACCTCTAACTTAAAGTTATAATAGAGCAACACTATCGTTGCACCAAAACCCATCCTCAACAAGTCAAAGACAATGCAAACGGATTAATTTGGCTGGAACTACTCAATTTGCCACCTTGAGTATGAGAATGCAATTTAAAGCTGCACCACAGATTCAACTTTATGGCTTATAATGTCAACAGAATGTCAACGGTGAATAAGTAAGTTGAAGGAAGAATCATAATAGCTAAAATCAGAGTACTTGAAGCCCAAGCAGTTCTACAAAAAGAAAATATCATTTCACAACAAAATTCGAATGACTCAGAAATAGAAGAGCATTTAGCATAATTTTTTTTTTTCGGTCAGGCATGATTACAAGAGGGCGAGACGAGGTTCAAACTCGCAACTTAAAGGTCCAATAGCGGTGACGGTACGCTAACCTCGAGCATTTAGCGTTAGATAAGCTAAGAATGGGATATATGAACACACATCAGTTGGTTCAATGGTCAAACAAGGGACAGATGTGAACTCACAACTGTCCCTGACAGCATAAAACCCATATTTGACCAATGAAAGTTATTTGCAAATGAGTGCATCCATCTGAAGTTTGAATTACAGCCATAAATAAACATCAACTGCAATGGTATCCTGCATAATCCCTCATCTGTACAACAAGGTGTTAACATTTCTAGCCTCTGGCCTACTAATTGAAATCTTCCTCATCTTCTAATCACAAATCAAAAGTATAAATACAAATAGAAATCCAATAAAAATGATAGAGCAGCTGCACTGACCAACCAATTACTGAGCCACTGATGCATCCTTGCCTTCAGTACATGAGATCAGTGCCCTATCAACCCACCCGCATCTTTCGCTGCATGTCATACTGGTCCCAGTAAATCTTATCAATATCAAAACTCAAGAACGCGAGGCATACGAAAAGTTCAAAGCTGTTTTCTCCCCCTTCTCTCGTTGCAGAACTCGAGAAATTCTCAATTGGATAAAACCAGGCAGTTCCAATACTGAATCACTTTCTTTAATTAACCTAAACCAGATTTGGCCCCAGATACAGATCTCAACAATGGATGACTGATAGCAGGCTGGGAATTTGCCGCAGCATTGAACATAGCAGTAGGAGGAGTAGACGAGGACGGGTGTATAGCAGAGAGGGGCAACCGTGGCCCAAGCCCATACATTGGCTGCTGAGACATGAGTGACATGTGAGGATGGATCGGTTGGTTATTACCATACCCAGAAATGAATGGCTGTGAAGGAGAGCCTGAGACGACTTGTTGCCTATTATTTCCAGTGTTATTATGGCCCATGGCAGGACCAATGCCTGGTAGACCCATAGGTCGAGTAACTCCAGCAGGTCCAAAATGGGATGAAATAATAAGTGCACGCTCGGCAGCGATCCTCTGCCTTGCCCTGTCCACTTGTTCACATTCTTTCATTAGCAAAGTTTCCACTTCTGCAAACTGCTTCAGCTTCAGCTCTAATCTCTTCAGCTGATGGAAAGATAAAAAAAAAAAAAAACAGCAGAAAATGGTCAGCAGAAGTTTTATTTCTTTCAGGGAGGGATTGCATCTGATGAAGATGATCTTCCAGCTCCAATCCATGCAATATCATACAAAACTCTAGGACCTAGGAAGCACAACTAGGAGACACGATTTCGATATGTTACGGTATAGAAAAACCTAAAATTGAATATGTATGTATGTAGGAGTAAGATTCGTCTTCCATAGAACATGTTTTCAATTTTTTTCATCATTATATGATAGTTTAATAATAACAACTTTCAAAAATTCCTTATTAGCCGAAAAATGTAAGCAATTTACACTTTTAAAAAAATAGAAATCATCTCGCCATGATATATCCACAAAGTAAACACGGCTAATTAAAAAACCAGCTTTCAACTAACTAGTTTGCTCAGAAGTAATCGTTGCCAGAAGACACGTAATCAAATCAAACCCATTTGATGTTTTTGGACACGTGGTAATGCACAGTGCTCCAGAAAAAGCCACGTGTCTATAAAGCCATATGATGTATTTCAATGAAAAGTAGAGAGAGAATTGGTGTATGTGTCTAAGATGTCCACACCCAAGACGTATCCAAAAATAAAGTAATCAGCTGAGTATCCCACACATACCAAATCTGATATGAAACTTCAACATAAACGGAGTATCCCTGATTTCTAGTCTAAAACTCAATCTACTAGGTGAATTAATAAATTGGCAACATTATATTTTACTCCCCCAACCCCCTCCCCTCCGCCCCAAAACTCCGACCAGCCAGCAGGGGTGCTTTGTGCTTAAAACATCTAATCCTCCATGATTTGAAAATCTACACTTTGAACCTTTAAGGAGTCGTTTGGTTGTAGTATTAAGAGGTGTATTAAGGAGTCATAACAAATTAAAACTCTCTAATCCAACCCTATACTGCATTTAGTTGCAAAAAATATTCCGTATTATATATAATCTTATTTCAATGCTTATCCAAATAATACACTCTATCTGTACTATTAAGCCAAATTATAATACCACATGGGGAGGTCGTATTATAGTCTAGTTCAAGCGTATTAAATTATAAATTTACTATTTTACCCACAAAATAAACAAAAACTTTGATAACTAGATAAAATTGATGATTTTTTGGTCAATATATAATTAGCACTCTATTATCCCACCCTTATCCAATGTCTTACTAAGCATTGAATTACAATGAGTATTAATTTTATCCTATATTTAATTTTGTATTTTATCCGCTTATACAGAATTAGCCCGTATTAATTAATACAATCCTTTCTTTTACTATACGGCAACCAAACGAGCCCTAAATGTCTTAGAGTAGAGTGCAACAACTAATAAGGTGAGCGGTTTAGGTATAAAGCAAATAGCACCCTTTATATTTCTTAATTTTCCACTGCTTTTCTTGCCTTCAAGAATTTTGTTAACTACAAAAATACTTAACATATAGGGAGAAAATGGGGGATTAGTTTCCCTCTAGTAAGGCAGATAAGAGAAGAAAGAACTACTTGTCGGAGTATAAAAGTCATTCTGACATTATTAGCAAAGCTTGTTTGTTATTCTAAGCATTCCCACATGTTAGCTTATAAGAAATTTTGACTTTTGAGCTATGACCATCAACCATAACCAAACTTCAAATAATGATAATTGAGTTGAAAATCACAGGGGTCAAGCATTTTACACTCAAAGATCAAGGGTTAATTTAATTTTTTTCCAAAAGGTAAATCACCCGTGGAAATATATCACATTGATCCAGAATAACAGAACAGTACATTAGACGACAATCCATTGGTTCCCAAAAGAGGTTTAAATGAACAGATCAAAACCTGGAAACAGGACTCAGAATTTTGTTTCAGTGACTTAGGTAACTGTAACTTTCAAGAATAAATCCAACCACCACTCCCTTCGTGTCAAGACTAACTATCAATAGCAAACCACAACTCTCTGAATAACAAATCCCTTTGGGTGGCACTGCTAGGTCAACAAAATATTCTACCCATTTCCAAAAATCTATACAATTATAGCCGATTCAACATTTTACAGGCACTCAAAAAAAAAACAAAAAACAGTTTGCTCAAAAAAAAAAAAAACAGTTTACAGGCGCGCTTAGAAGGACATGGGTCCAAGATCTTGAAACTCTCAATATCTGGGTAGGGATGGTCCATGCAAAATATAAAGCCATAAGACCATAATTTACATACCATTTGATAATGATCTTTTAAGTACTTTTCTACTTTTTTCTTTTTCTAAATATTTTGTTGAAATAACATATGGATGCATTTTTTTTTTTATTAGACTAGATTTGCCGTCTCCTCAAAGCTTAACCACTAGTGTAATATTATACATATGCACATATATAAGTTTATTACTTATATGTAAATACGAATATAAATCACTTTTACTAATATAATCAAATATACATTCGGATTTTTGGCGAAACAATTTTTTTGCTCAAAAATGTCACCAAAGGGAAGCTTGGTTTCGTCCCTGTAATTGAGGATAGTACAAGGTGCTAATTTAACGTAGAAGGACCCCGTGTGAGAGAGTGCACATGTGTACATTTTATTTTACAATAACCTGCTGGGGCTGACCCCTTTTCCTATGACATAAAAACTAAGATACCACTTTTTTAGCAATGTCCATGGTGGAAATAGGTATGTCAACTTAGGGAAGGCCCCAAAACTAACACTGAAGTACAAATCTATGAAGCCTCATACAAGCTAACTAGTCATAACCCGTAACTTAAAGAACGATACAACATAAAACTCGAGCGTTCAAAAAATCGATATCACTATCAAACAATAATTTTTCTTTCCTTCCCTTTTTTAATTATATAATTTGAAATTAATTTCAACCCATTATTTAAAAAAAATTGAAACGATTTTTTCAAAATACATGACCTAAAAAAATGTCAACACACTATTGTTTAAAAAAAATTGACAAAATTTTCTCAAAATACATGACCTAAACAATATCAACATGTGTACACTATCGTATATGAACAATACCTGAAATAAAAATTGTATTGAGCCACAAATTAATAAAAAATTAAATAATTCAACTTCTGATAAAAATATGAGATGTGATAGAAATGAGCGGGAAAAATATATGGGAATAAGATTCGAACTTCTAAGTCCCTTATTATATAGATTGATGAAAAAAGGCAAACAATATACATCTCTAGTTTTGTATTGCTCTATACATAGAAAAGGGTAAGGCACCCAAGGGAAGAACGTATAATTGAATTAAAGTTCCCTTTATCAAACAACGTACTTCAAGAAAACTAGCACAAAATGAAGAAAAAGACAAAGGAAAAGGAAGAGAACAAGGAGAAGCAGCAGCTTCTGTACAATAATGCCCTATTCCCTGCTGAGGAGATATCAAATGTAAAAAATGGTGCTGTGCCTTTTGATTTTTGCTAATGACACAATTAATTTTTATGAAGCGAGGAAGATGCAGTGGAGTATTTGAGATATATCTTGCTTTGCTTTAAAGTGGTGGCAGTTTTGGGAAAGGTGAGCTTCTTCAAGTGGAGAAGTGCTGAACATTGATGACCTGACAGCTATCTCAGATTATCAGAAAGCAATCTTACCACTGCCTATTAGTTTGGACCCGCCTTTAAAGCAAAGATGATTTGAAAGACAACTTACGAGATAGAAGAGAGAAGCTTTTCAAATAACGAAGAGTAACTTTGATTAAGTAGATTCTGACTCAAAGGCATCAAAAATGGGAAAGATTCCCAACAAAAAATATCCTAATGAATTAGAGCGAGAATATATGACCCCAAAGACACCTCTTTAAACCAACAGAAATTAAACATAAAACCTAAGCTTGTCCAGGGAAAGTTCCATGCCCTCAAACAACCTGCTATTCTTCTATTCCAAATGATCCACATCAGGCAAAGAGGAGCCCTATATATTCAAAGTCCAAACTGCCCCAACATCTTTTCCTTGGTCAGGGTTTCTTTCCAATTACACTTCACGGCCTTCACCAACCTCGGCATCACCCAAGAATGCCAAACAAAGCCAAAAACAGACAACATACTAGCATAGCCTCCTCAGTGTAAGAGCAAACGATTAAATGACATCAATAAAAATATTTATCTCCTCCTTGTGGATAATTCAGTGACTCCTCTCAGCTTTCTTACATGAGGATAGTGACAGGAACAAAAGGTAATTCCTTGCTCAATTTTAGAAGTGGAGAAAAATAGTCTCTGAATTTGGAATAATTAAAAGTAAAAACGAAACATTTTTGAAGAACAGAAAAGTTGGGAACAAAAGTACCTGATGATTAATAATATTAGCAGATAGCCTCTGAATTTCACGTTCCTCGTGATCTGCAAACAGCTTTGCCTTTGTTGCCGCTGCGGCAAGACCAGCTTTGACAGCAGCATTCACTTTTTCAGTAGACAATGGAGCAACATTGACCTCATGTTGGCCTTCCAAGCTTTCTTCTGAGAATGCAATTCATGTGAATTTTAAAAAATCAAAATGAGAACAAGGTCAGCATAATTGAGAACCTACCTTTTTGCTGATTTGAGTTTGTAATTTCTCCATGAGGACCTCCTTCCCTACCACGAATCCTTTCTGTATTCGTCCTTCACCAACAAAAGACAATGAAGTTAGTTCTAAAGTTATTTCCTTAAGAGACAAATAGCCCATATGTGAAATTTCTAATAAAAAATCCTTCAAAATTTTCAGCTAGTAATAAAAAACGCCCTCTTAACTTCCTGTCTGTGGTAGAATGAAAGAAACAATTCGCTCAGCAAAACTGCCAGTGCAACAAGGACATGGAACGATAATGTTAAAAGGTTGGCAAATGCACCAACGTTCAATACATCTGAAAAATGAAAGCTGTAAACTTTTTCCCACAGAGGATCCAACTATCATATGCTTAATCACCAAAAGAATCATACTGATACCAAAAAGCTTAGTAAAAGAACATGAAAATTAAGCACAAAATGAGAGGAAAGGAAATATACACACACCCAGATCCATCCATTTGTGCATTATTCCTAGAAGCAGCTACACCATCGGCTTCAGACAACACCGCTAAGCATGCATGGGCACAGGCTGCAGCAACTCTTGGCCCCACTGCAGAGGCCAGGAAGGAAACCTAGAAATACCAACAGTTAGGAATACAAATATACCAGTGCCAAAAGAACATGATGGATGTCATTAACTAAACCCCCTCCCCAAAAAAAACCAAGAAAAAAAACCTTGATGCTAGCAGACGGTTTCAATTAATAGTTAATACTGAACTCCACAATGACGTGTTGAACTCATGCCAAGTAACTAATGGATAGTAGGATTAGGAGCTGTCGCTAGTGAATTTCTTACAATATAAAGAATACATCGCTAGCTTAAGGCAAGAGAAGCAACCAGAGGCAAAATATGAAAAGGGATTCCCTGTGAGGTAAGCTGGCATATGGTTTGATTTGATACCGGGGAGAGAGAGAGAGAGAGTATTTAATCGTGAGAGGGCCTTTAATCATAATCAGAAATTCAAGGGGTCGTTTTGTCAGTAAAACTACTTGTGGAAAGCTTTCTATGAATGAGAACAATTGGGTTATATAGTAACAGTCTTGATTTTTTGGACATACAAGGTAAAAAACATAAGGTGTTTTTTGTTTCAATTTACAAGATTTACTACTTCTAATTAAGACTAGTGTGTAGAGTGCTGATTCGCATCATACAAGAAAGAAAGTACAAATGTTCATGCAAGCAACCAACGGAATGTGAAAAACCAGTTACCAATGCAGATAAAATCCCCCCCCCCCCCCCCCTTTCCAAAAAAATAAAAATAAAAGAAATAAAAACCCTGGGAGCCCTTCTCTTTCTTCCACTCAACCAGAGGAGTTTGAGGTTGTAGCATACCAAGCACGAGCAAAAGCTAAAAGTATTATTAGTACTACTTAGCTATGGTACTCTATCATGTGAATTATTGTGGTATGAAAGGCCGATCCTGGTTAAGCAGCAATCCACAAGCTCAACGGAGGTACACAGACTAAAGGACTAAAAGCAAGATGGTTGTAGCTCTAGCATAATTGTTTTGGAACACCACAGGCTAGATCAAATGCTCCAGAAATCCACAAGCTCAACAAAAGGAAAAATAATCAAAGACTAAGATTGAGATGTTTGTAATCCCGACATTTGGTTGTAGTTCTTCTCTTCAACTGTCCAACAATATCACACTGACGGCCTATTCTAGGGCCTCTAAATGTACCAACTTTATTATTGCCCTCCTTCACTTACTTATGTCATTTGATTAAGAGAGAGGGTGGAAAAAAGGAAGGAGGGTCCAAATCATTGTCATTTACTTTCCAATCATGCATATAACCTTTGTAAACATATAAAAAAAGAATTTTCCAATCACGAATTAGATGATTTAGTCAATCAATTACAAACAAAACACCCTACAAGTGAAATGCAAGAAGAATGTTCATCCAATTTGAACATAGAATTTGGCAAAATACTGTAAAGACGAAAATCACATACCAGGGACATAACTGGATTTCCACAATGTGCAAAAGGAACCATACTGTCAGAATCAGAGTCTTGGAGGTCGGATCCTGTAGAATTGAAAGTTGAATGCAAAATGGAATGTTGCAAGCTCATCAGTATGCAAAGCGAAAAAGCCAGAAGCTGAAAATAATACCTGCAAGATCTCCATTTGAACTTGAATGGGCTCTTCCACAATCCTCTCTGCTTGACAAGTTTGATGAGACTACTGTCTTTGAAATTTCAATGTTTTCCAGAGGTGGATCATCTGCAGGAAGACGGATAAACTGAAGGATGCATTGTGCTTTTGACTTGGTGCCAACATGCTCTGCAATTTCATTCCAGTTGTCATTGTGGAGTTCCATAGCCTCAAGAAGCAGTAGGGTTTCCTGATCAGTCCAACTTTCTACATCCAGATCTCCATAATCTTTCATGACATTGACCCTTGTAAAGTCTAGGCTTGAATGACCAGTGACAAATCTCCCCTCATGGAAGCAATCCAAGCATAAGAGTACCTCAACCTGTTAAAGAAGATGCTGATCAGCCCATAAAAGTGGAGCAGAATAAATGCAGATAGATACATTCTTCGGGATTGGCAAATTCCTGCATTTCGGGCCTATGCCCCCTCAAAGGGGATGTTGGAAGGGAATTAAAACCATTCGTTGTCAAAACTAGCCAATTCTTGATGAAAATATAGGAGCAAAAAACTTTAAATGCATGTGGGTCCAAAGATAAAATGCAAACATATTAATTGATTCAACTTCCAAATAAAACATATAAATTGATTCCCATGCAACAGTTGCATATTCAACTATCAAGGTTATGTGTTCTAATGCATCAGCCAGACTACAAAAACAAAAATTTCAACAGTTATTTATTTTAGAAGCACAAACTATGAAAAAAAATATATTATTTTGAATCTCATTTTCCATACCTACAAATTCCTTTTTGATAACGAAAAAAAGAAGTGTGTTACACTTGCACACATTCCCTTTCTTATGTCTACGAATTCATTAGTAAACTTTGTTCGTATGTAAGCTTGTCAAATTGGACAGTGAGTTGACTGGATCTATTCATATGTGTCTGAATTCATAATGCACGTCTCTTCGTTACTAGAATACTTCTGTGCAAAAGTATCAGTAAAACCCCACCAAAAAAGGGGTCCAACTCATGCACACATGGCTTATATAGAAGAAGGCATAAAAATAATATATAAGCTCTAAGGTAGGCTTCAAATAAAAGTCCCCAAGAAAACCTCCCACAAAATAGATCCCTGCAACACCTCATGACAGGCAATTTCAATGCATAAGAAGTTCCGTTATCAAATTCTAGCATTCTCTTCCTCTCCCCTTTCCTTCTGGTGATACTAAAACTTTTTTTCAGTTTTATGGAATATCTTTCTCAATTATATTCACTCCCTCCAAGGAAAACAGAGAAAAAATCAGCAGTCACACAATTACATATTTTCTTGAAAGTGACCATCAATTTTTTTTTTCTTTTTTTTTTGGGCTGCATAAGCCACCGAACAAACACTTGCCACAAAAGATCACTAAGCTAATAAAATATGAGAAGCGTATGGGACACTCAATGGAAATTAATCTGTAATATTGTGTTTTACATATCATATTGCACATGAAGTATAATTGCAAGTTGGATCTACAAACAGCAGCAACCATCAATACAATGACTAAATATGCAGAACGGCAGCATTTTGAGAAATTGCATCGCTGACCAATTACAATAGCTGAGGTGGCTCTCCAATGATCCTTCGTGGCCACCTTGCAACATGATTAGGTAATTGGAAACCTTACTAATCTATGATAAAATCTTTAATTTCTTCAGCTAACCAAATAAGCACCAAGTAGTGGACCTATATTTCAGCCAGCTAAAAGTAGAGAACAAATCTAACATTCCTAGCAGCTGTTGAAAGTTAAAATCAATTCACAATAACCAAATCCATAGATTTAGAAGTAAATTAGGGGTCTTCATTTAAAAGTGTTCACTGGGCAAACAGGCGAAATATTCAACTAGATTGCAAGAGACATAAAAGTAAGAAACCCAACAACAAGGAGGAGATAAACAAGATTAAAGGAGTCAAAAGGAGTTTGTGATTAACCTCCTTCTGTGACTGATAGTAGACATTGGGAAGAGGCCGACAACAATAATTGCACCGATTCTCAGATAATCGTTCTCTGATACTGCTGTCCAAGTCAGAGTCCTGGTCACCATTACATCTCAGCTCTGGATAAACATCTGCTGCCTTGAGCCTACATTTAGGCTTTTCGAATCGGATCAAGCTATCAATGGATTTCAAAGCAACCGCTGGCACACGAAGGTCGCCATTTGAATCCTCACTTAAATAAGTCCCATCATTTTGGGGCTCACGATGTCGAGCAGCAGCACAGTAATTAATGATCCCCCAATGATCAAGAAACCGGACTATTCGAGTTAAGTCATCCAAATCAACACCAACCATCAATCCCTGGCAATCAGCTAGTGATAGCCTCTTCTCTGGATTCTCCATGTACTTAGCAACAATACAATTCCGACATTCCATGTATTTTTCTGGCACATGATCCACTGACTTGCCAGAGAAAAAATGTGGCACAACTTGTCTCTCTAATCTATGCACCGTGGTAGGCGAAAACCAATCTGCTTGCAGGAGATTCATCAAACCAAAATAGCAAAATTAGAGACACAAATATATAACCAAGCACAAATAATATATGTAGAGAGAGAGAGAAAAATGTGCACAAGAATAGTCGGAATGAAGAAAGCAACATCGAGGCAAAGGTTATATACTGATGAGTTGTGTAGTCACAGTGCACAACAAACTTCTTTTTCAAAAATCTATAGGGCCTTGTTGACAAAAAATGACAAACCTCAAAATGTAACAGAACAACATATCACTGAATATGTAAATATACTGATAGTTAGGAATACATATATATAGCCATCTACATGCACGAAACACAGATATTTCGTCAAGATTGATATATACGTATCGGATACCGTATAAAATACAATACTCGTCAGATAATTAATAAAATATGTGAATACTTCTCAGATACTTCTACACGTGGAGCAAGATGTACAATTTTTAATTTTTATCTATACCCTCTCCTTTCGAGTTCACATACAACATAAAATATCAACAAAATTCTATTTATTTTGAAGACGCAATTTTTTTCAAGTATTATATACTATTACATGTCAAAAAAGTATAAAAAAATAAGTTAATTACACTATATTTTTGGAAACAAATGCTTATAAATAAACCAACTAGTTAAATGTTGATTCTGATTCCTTCAATTGGTCACGTTTTCTTTATGAATATATCATAATGAGATGATATTACATCTTTTTAATGGAAAAATTTCTAATTTTACCTACTATTGTTAAATTATTTTTAAAATTTGTAATTTTTAAGTTGCAAATAATAGTAAAATATAATATATTTTATTATAGACTTATCTTAGATATATTCATATCCTATTTTTTCAGGTTTTGTCGTATCGCAATATTTCAATCGTAGCGTATCTGTATTCATATCTCGTATAAATATTCATAACATGCACGTATCTACATGAGAGAGATAGAGAGCAATGAAACACATCTAAACCAACAAAAACAAATTCAAGAACCAGTGTATGAGTATACAAATACATACAAGCACAAATGTGTATACGAATGTGTCACTATCGGGGTGGGTGGGTGGGGGTGGGGGTGGGTGGGGGTGAGAGATAGAGAGAGAGAGAGGAGCTCAAAAACCAAGGCAGCCAAGCTATAGTACAATCAAAGAAAGAAACTATACCATATATAGCACAAAGCCACAAACTAATGAATACAAAGAAGTATAATACAAATACACTAAAGCAAATTTTGGTACAGATATCATCAATTCAGCATAAATGTATAGAGATGGAAATGAAAATATAAAGACTCAAAGCAATCACCTGCATGCATTGGCACAATAAGAACCCTACTCCCAAACCTCTTCACGACACCACAACCCTCCATAATCGCCGGCGGCCGAATCACATACGACGGGGCCAAATTAGCCCCATTCTCCCTCTCCTCCACCGCCAACAACGCCGGACTATCCACCGGCACGACAGACGAGGCCTGTAGCTGCCCGTACGACACATTCTCCAACATGACACGGCTTTGCTGATTCTGGAGTTTATTCTCTCCGCACTGATTCGCTCTCTCCATGGCCACAATATTGAGCACCGACGAGTGGGGCCGATTCACTGCGTGCTTGACTACCGGAGGAAAATCGGAAATTCGAACCCCACCGTCCGACAAAACCTCCCTTTCTCGGACAACTTGGCCCAGATCGGAGGGTTTATTACCATTCGGTCCGAGCTGATTTGGGTCTTCATCGACTTGTTGTTCGATGTTGTCCTCTTCATCGTCTTCTTCTTCGTCTTCCACGTCGTCGTTTTGGGGTTTTCGGTTCCTGGGCTCCCTCTTTCGCTTCCTCCACTTGTGTCGATTTTCTGTTCAACATTTCAAACCAAAATTTCAGAAATTTAAGTTGAATTGCACAATATTACAGACATATATGTGTATTTATATGTATATATAAGTGTAGAGAGAGAGAGAGAAATAGAGAGATTTGGGTTTATTTACCTGAGGAGGAAGCGAGCATTGCTGAGAGGAGTTCGGGGGTTTAAGGAGAGGTTTGTAGGGTCTGTTTGGTGGAGTGAAGCGTGGAGAGAGGTCAGAGAAGTGGATGGTGTAAGAAGCTGCTTTCTCTCTCCCTCTCTCTGTCTCTCTCTTCTCTCTCCTTCGTTGTGTGCAGCTCTTTGTAGCTTTTCGTTGTTTTGGGGAAAATGTTACGTTACGGCTGTGAAATCTAAATATGGGAAGATAATACAGCACGCGCCGAATGATGCGTGATGGGAAGGTTTGCTTGTAGCGCTGGAGGGTAAAATTGGCATTTTACTACATAAATAATTCTCTTTGGGGGGCTTAAATATTTGTCACTTCCCACTTTGGTCTATAATTTTTGTTTTTCCAATTTTTTTCTTCAAGTAAAGTAAATTTTGACGGATTATACTATTATACTATTAAACAAATAACAACAAATAATGCTTCTAAAAAATTGAAATTACACTATATTGATTCTAGTTTGAGTTTGTATTCCAAGGGGCTCTCTTTTTCACCTAAATGTCAATTTTACACTTTTTAGCACAACTCCGAACGTACACAAATGTAGCCCAACCCATAACATGATATGAACTTAGAACCCAACTCAAAACCAAAACCAACCCCTAAAGTTCATACCACCATCCTTTTTTGATTTGTCACCACCCAATTAAACACCACCACCATCACACCCCTCCTCGATTTCTACTAGGGGTACAATTTGGGTGGGTCAACTCGAATTCAACCCGAGTCCAATTCGAAAAAACAGGGCTTGGGTTAAAATTTTTAATACTTGAGTTGGGCCTCAGTAAAAAAATTCTAATCCGAATTGAATTTGGGCAAGCCTCGGGTTGAGGCCTCAACCCAAATATTAAAATCGGGTTGAACCCGAATATATATAAATATATTTAACTAGGGTTAGTATTTATCTTCACTCTTTAGAGCCTAGACTTTCACTTCACTTCAAGTCTTCACCCATGCTCCTCCACCACTCTCAGATCCCTCTCTCACTCGTCACTCGTCCCTCTTTCAATCGTCACTCGTCTGAGTCGTCTTAGACTCTCAGTCTCCTTCTCTTACTCCTTACTTCTCCCTCTCTCTTCATGTGCGACTCGCTCTTCATCTCAGATCACTTGAAAAAATTAGATTTACACTTGAAAAAATTAATTCTACACTTCAAAAAATTAACCCGAATTAAGTAACCCAAGCCCAACTCGATTTTTAACCCGAAATCAGCCCGAATTAAGTAACCCGAATTCAACCCGAGCCCGCCCGAATTAAACTTGGACAGTACTCGGGTTGAGTACCTCGGGTTGAGGTAGAGTTAGGGTTGAAGATTATATACCTAGGGTTGACCTCTCAACCTGCCCAACCCGCCCGAGTTGCACCCCTAATTTCCACATCACCAGCCATTCCCACCGATATCCCACCATCCAACTATTGTCACCACCAACCAATAATAACCACATGGCCCTTCCCCATAGGCGGAAGGACATATGGTTTAGGGTGGTGGGCAAGTGCCCCTCCTCAATTTTTTTTTTAATTGAATAATATATCACTTGTGCCCACCCTAAAACTAAAGACAAATGCTAGGTCCACCAACTCCACCCAAAAAAAATTAAAAAACCAAGCCCACATAAAGCAAAAAAAACTATGGGTCCATATTGTTGAAATCTGAGTATTGTACAAAAAATTAAAACTTAATCATGTTAAGTTGCGACTCAATAGAATTGAATTATGATTGATCCCCAAAACTTGGGATGAATTCTAAATTGTTGAAATTTGGTATCGATCCAATTTTTTAACCGATTGAGTTGCCAGTTGATCATGATATATCATATCTTCTCAGTTTTTTTATGAGTATGGTATGAAGTTTTAGATTTTTCTGTAATATTTGTAGTCATATAGATAATGCTGAGCAGGATTATAAAGGCAAATAGAACAATGAAACAATTTTTTTATTTTATTAAGGCTTTCTCTAGATGACCATAATTTTATTATTTATGAATTTTTATAAGTGAAAGTTCCGGCAATTGACCTTCATTTAACTTTTTTTTTTACGAGAAATTTTCACTATTTTTATTTAAGTATTGATTATAGTATTTGCTATGTGTTAATCGATTTTAAATTTTTTTTACTATGTTTAGCTCTTAAATTTTAGTTTAATAATTTTACTAGATTAATATATCAGTGTGTTTGGAACATCATTGGATAAATTTAATGGATTGTTAGTGAATAATTGATATTTTTTGTATACAAAAATAACAATTAGCTCTATTTTTTACGATGGTGATAATTAGTCATTTTTTGTACATATACAATATGCATTATTTTGTTGGCATTTTTTATGTTAAATGCAATTCATATATCAAATGTGATATAATAAATATAAATATATTATATAACGTGATTTGTTAAGAAGAAAAAAATTAGAGTGCGTAATTACAGTGCTCACCCTGAACAAAATTTTTGGCTCCGCCCCTGTCATTCCCACCAAAATTTTGCACCATTATTCATAATCCAGACTGTCACCATCCAACTGCCACAACTATTACAAATTGTCCTTCAAAATATCCACAACTCATAAACCACCACCAACCACTAAAGTTCATACCACCATCCTTTTTCGATCTTTCACGACCAATATCACACCCCTTCCTCAATTTTCGCATCACCGGTCATCCCTATTGATATCCCAACACCTCACTGCTACCACCACCATCAACAACCACACGCCCTTCCCAAATTTTCAAACCATTATTCATAACTCAGTCTATCATCGTTCAATTGCCACAACCACTACAAATTTCCCTTCAAAACATCCACAATAACCCTACCACCCTTTTGTTACCACCACACATATATGTATATACGAGAGATAGAGAGATCAAGTGGAGATAGAGAGATATGAGATATTTGATATTATATAACTTTTAATCTTAGAAGGTGTCAGACTTTCTAGGCAAAATATTCCACATGGAATTTGTCACCCTAATCATCAAGACAATGAATCTGTTTCTGATATTGAAAATTTTGAACTAACGTCATCTGAAATAGAGTTTCCAATTAGAATTCACAACCATTTAAAGTAGACAAGAAATCAACTGCCTTCAAGTTTAAATCTTCTTAAATATAAGAAATTTCGTGATTGGTATTTTGACTCTTTTAATAAAGAAGAGTTACGATACTATAAAATTCAATTTTACAGATATACTAGTATGAACACATGTAACCTATACATCTGTGATTAAGTCCAAATAATCACAATTATTATTAGGAAAAAAATGATATTTTAATTGTAAAATTGTGATAAAAATAAGAGTTTATCCAAATTGAGTGTTATGCTAGTAAATGTTGATCTGTGATAATTTGCAGGTAAAAAGCATAGTTTTGGGGACAAATTATGGAAAGAAGAAGCATAGCTCAGGAGGGATCACACTGGAACACGCGTCCGGACGGATGGAGTGTACGCGTCCGGACGCGATTGGCAGAAAGTTGATAAACGCAGGAATGACCATTCTGGAAGTTGCGTCCGGACGGTTGAGAGAGTCGCGTCCGGACGCGTGTAAAGCCTCGGCTGCCGAATTTAGAATCCTAGTGGGATGCAATCTCTTGGGAATGTAATTTATAAATACGAACCTAGGACCTTGTAAAGGGGGGTCTTTTGTTCTTAGTCTTTTTTCTGCATCCTGTATTATGTCTGGCTAGAAGGCTAAACTAGGGCTAAGGGAAAACCTCTCCACGGAGTATGGTATTGTTATTGACTCTTGTACTTAAGGATTTATGATATTGTGTTAATTTAATCCCTAATCTTTTAGCAAAGTGTTTATGCTGTATAAACTCTTGAGTTGTTGTGCCACGTACATCAATTGCTTGATTTTCCCTGCGTGTAAATCACTGGTTATTCCATGCTGGAAGGATTAACATTATTTCATAAAATAATATGATTGAATGATTATTCAGGTTCCTGGTAGTTTTTTGATTATAACCATTGAATTTATCACTTGATTTGTTAATTGGGTTAACCGACATTTAATTCCTTTTTCAAGTCAAGCTTTGAGTCTTTAACTATATTGTATGACGTTGAGAGGGAGTACCTGATGCTCTAGTATTTTATTTATTACTGTTTCAAATACCAAAATCACTTTTCTCCAATCAACAATTTACCACACAAATCTTTTTCCTTCCAAATTACTGTTGTTGTTTGTGTGATTGTTCCTTGTTACACTTCCTCGTGGGATCGACCTCGGACTTCCGAGATTATATTACTTTGCTCAACCTGCGCTTGGGTTTACACTTTTAAAGTTGAAGCAAGTTTTTGGCGCCGTTGCCGGGGAACGAACCCGGGTCACCCGCGTGACAGGCGGGAATACTCACCACTATACTACAACGACGAGTGGGATCAGCTCTTCAATTTCGATGAAGATTTTGATTTGCCAGTGGATGAAGACACTGATCCCAGGACTGACCGGCAGATTCTGTTCGAGTTATTGAGAGGTCAGAGAGAGATGAGGAAGGAGATGAGAGAGTTGAGGGCTAAGATGAGGGGCCTGCCTGATCACGAGAACTATGTCCTAGTCCCCTCATCTCAGCCCTCAACTCTCTCATCTCCTTCCTCATCTCTCTCTGACCTCTCAATAACTCGAACAGAATCTGCCGGTCAGTCCTGGGATCAGTGTCTTCATCCACTGGCAAATCAAAATCTTCATCGAAATTGAAGAGCTGATCCCACTCCTCCACCGGTACATCCCCCTCAGCTGCAGCCTCCCCCTGCTGGCCCCTCGTCCCCACTGGCCTCGCCACACTCCGACTCTTTAGAAGAGAGCCGGAGGTGAGTGCAACAACTTTCTTTGCCTTCTCCATCGTGGCGTCAATCACCACCCCCGCCCTCTCACAAAATGCGGTAGCCAGACCGGGAAATGGGAAAGATGGCTTCTTATGGTCAACAGTGGCCCTACGCATCTCTGAGAAAATAAGGGAGGGGAGGTCTATGGTCTTGCCAGTGCCTATGGCATACAGAAGTCGGGCTCGGTCAGGGTATATGTGATTATTCCTCAGCAAAGGAAAAATGTTGGAGACTGAAATCAGATTGAGAATCTTGTACTTATTGGTCAAGTCTCCCTGCTGAAGGAATTTCACTCCCTCAGTCCACACAAAACCTTGCTCACCCATTAACTCCCTACCCACCTCATCACCCCCAAAATTCTGAGGGTATTCGGGGACAGCCACCCGGGCTTGAGTCATCTCAGTCAGTTGGGCAATGGCTGAAGCATCTATATTGATGTGCTTGCCTCGGACATAGGTGGTCAGCTGACCATTCCCGAGGTCATCGGCATTGCTGTAGAACTCCCTTGCCAGGATGGGAATGCAAGGCCACTCTCTACCCATAAACTCGGCCCACCCTCTAGATGTGATGATCTCTTGGATTCCTAAACGAGAGAAATCCTTGAGTTCAATCCTCCTCTCACAGACAAAGGGCTTGGAGGCATAGTATTTCTCAAACCTTACACGCTCCTCTAGTATTTGGAAACGTATGGGGTCATATGTGGTGTCCTCCTCTTCTTGGGTGCTTGCTCGGGCTCTCTTTGAGGAGGAGGCTCTTGGTGGTGCCATAGTTGTTAGAGTATAGCAGAGAGGAGTGGAAAGGGTGGGAGGTGTTTGAAAATCGGTTTAGAAATGTGTTGAACAAGTTAACTGACAAAGCCTCTATTTATAGATTTTCACACGCGTCCGGACGCATGAGGTGTTTCCGTCCGGACGCGGCTCAACTGCAGGCATTAATAGGCTTTGAATGACACGCGTCCGGACGCATGGTGAGGTCCCGTCCGGACGCGTGTTCTGAATTTGAAACGTTTAGACTTCCGTCCGGACGCGTCGCAAATCACCGTCCGGACGCGTGTGCCAGTATGTTCAGCCTATTCTCCCCCCGTCCGGACGCAAACTCCAGAAGATTTTATACTATAATTTGTGCGTCCGGACGCGAGTTCCAGTGAATTGATTACTCTATACTTAGAAAAATTTGCACTTTTCTTCAACTATTTCTCTCCCAAGTGATTCCCTTCTACTTCTAAAAATTTCTAAGGACAAAAAAAAAAAAAAAAAAAAAAAAAGAAAATTCTACTTAGCTATCTAAAAAAAAATAAACACAATAACCACAGTTTCATGTGCACATCAACTTCAAAATTTTTCAAGTAAATGCTCCACCCCCCCACTCAAAAATTTTCATTGTCCTCAATGTATGAATACATAGAGTAAGATCACATAAGGGATAGAAAGAACATACCGGATGCGCGTAAAATGTGCCCATGCATCTGTAGAAACATTAAAGAGAAAACAACATACACTAATATACAACAGTACACACCAAATGGTTAGAGACAGATTATTCATAGTGGGGATCCATCAATTCGATGGATTCCACTTCCACAATACCCTCCTCCAAGAATGGTTTCAATCGTTGCCCATTAACTTTAAAAATGTTTCCATTACTTGGGTTTTCAATCTCCACTGTTCCATATGGGAATACTTCCTTGACAACGTATGGACCACTCCATCTAGTCCGAAGCTTTCCCTTAAAGATGTCAAGCCTAGAATTATATAAAAGAACTTTTTGGCCAGGTGTAAACGTTTTTCGCACAATATTCTTATCATGAACCACCTTCATCCGTTCTTTGCTAATCTTAGAATTATCATAGGCTTCATTCCTAATCTCATCAAGCTCATTTAGCTGTAATTTCCGTGCGGTGCCGGCTTGGTCAAAACTAAAGTTGAACATTTTAATGGCTCAATATGCTTTATGCTCTAATTCCACGGGCAAGTGACAAGCTTTTCCATAAATCAATCTATATGGAGACATACCAATCGGGGATTTATATGCAGTTCGGTATGCCCATAATGCATCGAGTAGTCGTAACGACCAATCTTTACGATCAGGATTTACCGTTTTTTCCAAAATGTAAGAAATTTCCCGATTGGCAAGCTCTACTTGACCACTTGTCTGTGGGTGATAGGGAGTTGCTACTTTATGTGTTACACCATATTTTTTCATCAAATTCTCAAAAGGTCTATTACAAAAGTGCAATCCCCCATCACTGATAATTGCTCGGGGTATACCAAATCTGGACAAAATATTTTCCTTTAAAAATTTCAAAACAACTTTATGATCATTCGTCCGACATGGTATAGCTTCAACCCACTTAGAGACATAATCTATACCCACTAAAATGTACATATACCCAAAAGATGGAGGGAAAGGACCCATGAAATCTATACCCCAACAGTCAAAGATTTCTATGATCAAAATCGGGTTTAGGGGCATCATATTCCTACGGGTCAATCCCCCCAGTTTTTGACATCGCTCACACACTTTGCAAAAATTATGAGCATCCTTAAAAATTGTAGGCCAATAAAATCCACACTGCAAAACTTTTGCAGCGGTCTTTTTCATAGAAAAGTGGCCCCCACAAGCTCCCGCATGACAAAAGAATAGAAGGCTACTTACCTCCTCATCAGGTACACATCTTCGGATAATCTGATCCGGGCAATATTTGAAAAGGTATGGGTCATCCCAGAAGAAACTCTTTACTTCAACTAAAAACTTCCTCTTATCTAAAGCAGTCCAAGCCGGTGGCATGTTACCTGTAACAAGAAAATTTACAATGTCAGCAAACCATGGTAAGGAGGAAACTGCCAATAACTGTTCATCCGGGAAAGTATCTTTAATCGGCATTGTCTCAATGGGCACATCACTCACAAGTCTAGACAAATGGTCAGCCACTACATTTTCTACTCCTTTTTTATCTTTAATAGTAATATCAAATTCTTGGAGTAGTAGGATCCACCTCAACAGTCTCGGTTTTGCATCTTTCTTAGTTAATAAGTATTTGAGAGCTGCATGGTCTGTAAAGATAACAATGGGGAAACCTACTAAGTATGACCTAAATTTGTCTAATGCAAATACTACAGCCAGTAATTCTTTTTCTGTTGTAGAATAGTTCATCTGTGCACTATTTAAAGTTCTACTGGCATAGTAGATGACATGAGGCTTTTTGTCATTCCTTTGTCCTAAAACCGCCCCTACAGCATAGTCACTTGCATCACACATGATTTCGAAAGGACTACTCCAATCTGGGGATTGCATGATTGGAGCGGTGACAAGCATGCCCTTTAACTTATCAAAAGCTTCTTGGCATGCATTATCCCACTCAAAAGGTGTGTCTTTCCCTAGGAGATTACAGAGTGGTCTAGATATGGAACTAAAATCTTTTATAAATCTCCTATAAAAACCAGCATGACCCAAGAAAGATCTAACATCCTTAAGGACTTTCGGACTAGGTAAACTAGCGATTAATTCAATTTTTGCCTTATCTACCTGAATTCCCTCAGAAGAGACAATGTGACCAAGAACAATTCCCTTTGTCACCATGAAGTGGCATTTTTCCCAGTTAAGTACAAGGTTCTTTTCTTCACATCTTATAAGTACCTTTTCCAGATTAGCTAAACAGTCATTATAAGAATCACCAAAAACAGTAAAATCATCCATAAAGACTTCAAGAAAACGCTCAACCATATCACTGAAAATACTCAGCATACACCTTTGAAAAGTCGCAGGTGCATTGCATAATCCAAAAGGCATCCTTCGATAAGCAAAGGTGCCAAAAGGGCAAGTAAATGTGGTCTTCTCTTGGTCCTCTAGGGCAATTTCAATCTGATTATATCCCGAATAACCATCTAAAAAACAATAGTACAAATGTGAAGCTACCCTTTCTAAAATTTGATCCATAAAAGGCAAAGGGAAGTGATCTTTTCTAGTAACAGCATTAAGTCTCCTGTAGTCTATGCACATTCTCCAACCAGTAACTGTCCTAGTTGGCACAAGTTCATTATTTTCATTAGCAACTACAGTGACTCCAGATTTCTTAGGAACTACCTGTGTGGGGCTTACCCATTTGCTGTCTGCAATAGGGTAGATAATTCCTACATCTAACAGTTTCAACACCTATTTTTTCACAACTTCTTTCATATGTGGATTCAGCCTACGTTGCATCTCCCTAGATGTTTTAGCATTATCTTCCAAATAAATCTTGTGGGTGCATACCAAAGGGCTAATTCCTTTTATATCAGCTAAAGTCCATCCAATTGCATTCTTATGTTCCTTAAGAAGGTGTAGCAACATACCTTCCTGTGCTGAATTCAATTGAGAAGAAATTATTACCGGATAAGTTTCATCATCTCCTAAAAATGCATACTTCAACTCTACCGGTAATTGCTTGAGGTCTAGCTTGGGAGCTTTATCCTTGGATGGTATTGGTGGATCTGTTCTTGGTGGGAGCTCCTCAAATCTCTGTCTCAACTCTCTCATTTCGAGTACCTGCAAAGAGTTTAACATATCAGTTGAAACAGAAATTTCAGAATTCTTTGCATCTATCTCTAACTCAGAATCTTGTTCAAGCAAATATGCTTCAAGTGGATCAAACAAGGAGGAATCATATACTTTGCTTGGAACAATAGATTCAATCATGTTTACTTCATGCACATCTTCATCAATATTCCCAGGTTGTTTGCACACATTAAAAATGTTGAGCTCTAATGTCATATTCCCAAAGGTCAATTTCATCACACCATTCCTGCAGTTAATTAGAGCATTTGAAGTTGCTAGGAATGGTCTGCCTAAAATGACGGGAATTTGCGCACTAGTACTTAATACAGGTTGAGTGTCCAAAATTATGAAATCCACGGGAATATAAAATTTATCAACCTGTACTAGAACATCCTCCACTATACCCCTCGGTATCTTCACCGATCGGTCAGCTAATTGAAGTGTAACCGAAGTGGGCTTTAACTCCCCCAACCCTAATTGTTCATATACCGAATAAGGGAGCAAATTCACACTAGCTCCTAAATCCAGTAATGCTTGTTCAATTTTGTGGTTGCCTATAACACAAGAAATAGTAGGGCAACCTGGGTCTTTATACTTTGGTGGAGTTCTGTGCTGGATAATGGAGGATACTTGCTCAGTCAAAAATGCCTTCTTTTGCACATTTAATTTCCTTTTAACAGTGCATAACTCTTTCAAAAATTTTGCATAAGAAGGTATTTGTTTAATGGCATCTAACAAGGGAATATTGATTTTCACCTGCTTAAAAATCTCTAACATATCATTATGCACAATAGGTCTAGTAGAAGTAAGCAATCTCTGTGGGAATGGTGCAGGTGGAACATACTTTTCAGATTTATTAATTTCAGGCAGGCTAATCGTATCATCACTCTCCGTGGGTGGAGAAATCTTTTCAGAATCTTGATTTTCCAAAGGAATGGTTTTATTAATTTCTTTCCCGCTGCGGAGTGTAGTGATAGACTTTACGTGCTCGTGGACAGTCTCAGAAGTGCAAGTGTCATTCACAACAAATTGACCATGTGGGTTCGGTTGTGGTTGTGCTGGCAGCCTACCTTTTTCCTGATGGCAAGGGTCGATGGTCAGTTTAGTGATTGCACTCCTCATATCCTCAATAGCCTGAGTTGTTTGTCTATTGTATGTTTCCTGATTATGCATGAATTGTGACAACACCTCCTCAATGTCTCTTTTTGGGCGTGGAATGTAAGGTGCAACATTTGAAGAGTTTTGTTGGGGTGGTTGTGATGCATGGTTGTCATTCCTCCAACCAAAATTTGGATGATTCTTCCACCCCGGGTTGTATGTGTTCGAGTATGGGTTATTGTAAGGCTTTGAAAAAGTGTTTACAGCATTTGCTTGGTCATACACTTCCTTTAATGCAGGTAATGATGGACACTCCGTTACAGGATGTCCAGGAATTTCACAGATACTGCATATCTCCTCAACCTTAACTGTGTCAACCTGGTTAACCTTTTTGTACTCCATGGCCTCTACCCGTCTTGCTAAGGTGGCAATCCTAGCTCCTAGGTCATCCTCCTCCCTCAACTGGTATTTACCCCCACTAGATGATGATGATTGTGCAGTTTTACCCTTAGATGGTTCCTGGGATGTAGTATCCCAAGATTGTGCGTTCTCAGCTAATTGGTCTAAATAGTCAAAAGCATCATCTGGTTCCTTATTCATAAAATCTCCATTACACATCATTTCAATAAATTGACGCAGTTGTGGGCCTAAACCCTCATAAAAGAAACTTATTATGCGCCAGCTTTCATAACCATGATGTGGACAAGATGCAAGAAGGTCTTTAAATCTTTCCCAACTTTGATAAAAATTTTCAGACTCTTTTTGGGAAAAATTCATTATTTGTCTTTTCAAAGAGTTTGTGCGATGTGTGGGAAAAAATTTCTTCAAAAATTGTTTCTGCATCTCTTGCCATGTTCCTATAGACCTAGATCTCAACGAATATAACCAAGTTTTAGCTTTTTCCTTTAATGAAAAAGGAAATAACTTCAGCCTGACTATATCCATTGCCACATTCTGGTCATGGAACGTAGCACATACATCCCCAAATTCTCTGATATGCAAATATGGGTTTTCTTCACCTATACCAAGGAATTTTGGAAGTAATTGAATCATGCCAGGTTTGAAAACAAAATGTATGGCATTCAATGGAAAAATGATGCATGATGGCTCAGTGAGAAGAACGGGTTGTAGATACTCACGCAAAGTCCTACCTGATTAACATTATCCACCTCATTCTCATCATGA
The DNA here is from genome assembly GCA_951799425.1 of Ilex aquifolium. Lineage (NCBI taxonomy): Eukaryota > Viridiplantae > Streptophyta > Magnoliopsida > Aquifoliales > Aquifoliaceae > Ilex > Ilex aquifolium. Next base: position 14,889,306 of record OX637406.1, read on the forward strand.
TTACTTATTCTATCAACATGATCCTCCCGTTCAGGAAGATCATTATGCCTATGATCATTAGGATTAGCAGCCATTGTGTGCAAGAAGTGATTTGACACAGATAAATCAAATAAATTTCCAAACCAAGTATCTGAATCCTCTCTTGTTAAACGTCCACTTAAATCACGATGCCAAAAGCTCATAAAACAAATAAATAACCAAAAATAAATTCTAAATTAAACTAACAAGAAAAATACTTTAGAAAAAAAAAAAATAAAAAAAAAAATAAAAATAAACTGAAAATTAGAACGAATTTACCGGATTTCCGAAGACTCGCAAATACCGCAAACCTCAATGATGTAATGGCTCCTTGTCTTTCAATTCCCCGGCAACGGCGCCAAAAACTTGCTTCAACTTTAAAAGTGTAAACCCAAGCGCAGGTTGAGCAAAGTAATATAATCTCGGAAGTCCGAGGTCGATCCCACGAGGAAGTGTAACAAGGAACAATCACACAAACAACAACAGTAATTTGGAAGGAAAAAGATTTGTGTGGTAAATTGTTGATTGGAGAAAAGTGATTTTGGTATTTGAAACAGTAATAAATAAAATACTAGAGCATCAGGTACTCCCTCTCAACGTCATACAATATAGTTAAAGACTCAAAGCTTGACTTGAAAAAGGAATTAAATGTCGGTTAACCCAATTAACAAATCAAGTGATAAATTCAATGGTTATAATCAAAAAAACTACCAGGAACCTGAATAATCATTCAATCATATTATTTTATGAAATAATGTTAATCCTTCCAGCATGGAATAACCAGTGATTTACACGCAGGGAAAATCAAGCAATTGATGTACGTGGCACAACAACTCAAGAGTTTATACAGCATAAACACTTTGCTAAAAGATTAGGGATTAAATTAACACAATATCATAAATCCTTAAGTACAAGAGTCAATAACAATACCATACTCCGTGGAGAGGTTTTCCCTTAGCCCTAGTTTAGCCTTCTAGCCAGACATAATACAGGATGCAGAAAAAAGACTAAGAACAAAAGACCCCCCTTTACAAGGTCCTAGGTTCGTATTTATAAATTACATTCCCAAGAGATTGCATCCCACTAGGATTCTAAATTCGGCAGCCGAGGCTTTACACGCGTCCGGACGCGACTCTCTCAACCGTCCGGACGCAACTTCCAGAATGGTCATTCCTGCGTTTATCAACTTTCTGCCAATCGCGTCCGGACGCGTACACTCCATCCGTCCGGACGCGTGTTCCAGTGTGATCCCTCCTGAGCTATGCTTCTTCTTTCCATAATTTGTCCCCAAAACTATGCTTTTTACCTGCAAATTATCACAGATCAACATTTACTAGCATAACACTCAATTTGGATAAACTCTTATTTTTATCACAATTTTACAATTAAAATATCATTTTTTTCCTAATAATAATTGTGATTAGGCTGAACATACTGGCACACGCGTCCGGACGGTGATTTGCGACGCGTCCGGACGGAAGTCTAAACGTTTCAAATTCAGAACACGCGTCCGGACGGGACCTCACCATGCGTCCGGACGCGTGTCATTCAAAGCCTATTAATGCCTGCAGTTGAGCCGCGTCCGGACGGAAACACCTCATGCGTTCGGACGCGTGTGAAAATCTATAAATAGATGCTTTGTCAGTTAACTTGTTCAACACATTTCTAAACCGATTTTCAAACACCTCCCACCCTTTCCACTCCTCTCTGCTATACTCTAACAACTATGGCACCACCAAGAGCCTCCTCCTCAAAGAGAGCCCGAGCAAGCACCCAAGAAGAGGAGGACACCACATATGACCCCATACGTTTCCAAATACTAGAGGAGCGTGTAAGGTTTGAGAAATACTATGCCTCCAAGCCCTTTGTCTGTGAGAGGAGGATTGAACTCAAGGATTTCTCTCGTTTAGGAATCCAAGAGATCATCACATCTAGAGGGTGGGCCGAGTTTATGGGTAGAGAGTGGCCTTGCATTCCCATCCTGGCAAGGGAGTTCTACAGCAATGCCGATGACCTCGGGAATGGTCAGCTGACCACCTATGTCCGAGGCAAGCACATCAATATAGATGCTTCAGCCATTGCCCAACTGACTGAGATGACTCAAGCCCGGGTGGCTGTCCCCGAATACCTTCAGAATTTTGGGGGTGATGAGGTGGGTAGGGAGTTAATGGGTGAGCAAGGTTTTGTGTGGACTGAGGGAGTGAAATTCCTTCAGCAGGGAGACTTGACCAATAAGTACAAGATTCTCAATCTGATTTCAGTCTCCAACATTTTTCCTTTGCTGAGGAATAATCACATATACCCTGACCGAGCCCGACTTCTGTATGCCATAGGCACTGGCAAGACCATAGACCTCCCCTCCCTTATTTTCTCAGAGATGCGTAGGGCCACTGTTGACCATAAGAAGCCATCTTTCCCATTTCCCGGTCTGGCTACCGCATTTTGTGAGAGGGCGGGGGTGGTGATTGACGCCACGATGGAGAAGGCAAAGAAAGTTGTTGCACTCACCTCCGGCTCTCTTCTAAAGAGTCGGAGTGTGGCGAGGCCAGTGGGGACGAGGGGCCAGCAGGGGGAGGCTGCAGCTGAGGGGGATGTACCGGTGGAGGAGTGGGATCAGCTCTTCAATTTCGATGAAGATTTTGATTTGCCAGTGGATGAAGACACTGATCCCAGGACTGACCGGCAGATTCTGTTCGAGTTATTGAGAGGTCAGAGAGAGATGAGGAAGGAGATGAGAGAGTTGAGGGCTGAGATGAGGGGACTAGGACATAGTTCTCGTGATCAGGCAGGCCCCTCATCTTAGGATTTTTTCTCGGTCCCGGTGTTTGAAAGTTATTTCTGTTATTTTCTTTTCCAGTTTTATGTAGAAATCAAAGCCTCTTTTGGGTAGTTTTTGTTAGGCTTGATTTCTTTTATATGTTGTTTGATGTGTTATCAAATATCTAAATAACGTTGTTATGAGTAATTTGATACCACAATATAGAAATAATTTGCTTAGCTTTAAATTTGCAACTGTTTAAGCATCACATAGAACTTTATTCTATATTTTTGTATCTCATATCATGTTCTTATAAAAACTCAAAATTTGTGCACTTTAGACATTACCAAGTTGAAAATTTGTTAGGTATTTTACCTTGAGAACTTGAAACATATAGTGGAGATGCATAAAAACCCTAGTGAGTTTTGTTCCAATCTTTCTTGGAGGGTTATTTACATTTACTCAATAAAAAATATTTTTATTCAGCTAATCTCCTTCAATAGTCTCATTATTTTTGTTTTGGTTAACACCAATATTGTGAATAATTGCTTGACTTTGAATTATTTGCATGAGAAGTGTGTTATCAAAAGCTCTTGAGATATGATTTTAGGCCATCTTTGTCATTATTTGAGCCTAAACCTTATTCTTTGAATATTATTATCCCTAGAAGCTATGATTGAGCCTTTAAAGAAAAATTTTATTTCTTATGCCCAACATATAATAACCAAGCCAATGAAAAAAAAAAAAAAAAAAAAAAAAAAAAAAAAATATCTTTTACCCTTGGTTATCCTGAGATTGAACTTGTATTGTTTATGTAATTTTGGAGATGTTGGCTAAAAAAAAAAAAAAAAAAAAAAAAAAAAAAAGAGTTTTACTTACTTGTGAATATTTGCATTCGATGTCCTGTATAAAAAAAAAAAAAAAAAAAAAAAGAGAAAAAATAGCAAGCATGCGTTTGACAAGAAGAAAAAAAAAAAAATATAAGCAAGTGATGTAAATTGTGCTTCTAAAGGATGGAGAGTGAAAGGCCATGGAAAGAAGTTTGGTTGTGTAATGTACATGTTCTCTCGGGATAGTCTTTTGAATTCCTAAATATCATTCGTTTCAAAACCCTAATCCCAAGGCCCCATTACAACCTTAAATAAAGACCTATTTGATCTCAAGAGTGTATTGATGGATGCATGACTTGTGTGAATAAGAAAGAGAAGGGTGAGTATTTACTTATGATGTGTTGATTTCCTTTCATGAGATTATGTCAAATCCTTTTCTTTTGGATTACGTTCTTCTTAATGGAACATGTGAGCATTCTTTTGTGTTGATTTAAATACCCTCCACTCACATGTGATACTTGAGTGTATAACTACTATAATCTGAGAGAATTACTCATGAGTGAATCATCTAGTGAGATTTGGCATTGAGACGAATAGTTGATAGTTGTAGAGGTGATTACCGGATAAATTACTGACTTGGTACAGTTAACTCACACTACACACGAGTTTATATGAGAATATGATAAGTGTATACAGTTATATACCGCATAGTTCTATATGTTGTTTCGCATGTGCTTATAAAAAGTTTGTGTCTTAGTATTTCAATAATGTGGTAGCAACTTATATTATAAAGGTGTTATTCAGACATTTGAGCACAAGGTGATGTTTGTGGGTATCATATCTGGAAACCCTCACGAGACTATACTCGTCCACTAGGGGAAACCTAGGGGTTTAAAGGCTTGTTGCATATGCTAAATGCAATCGTGAATCCTACGAAAGTGGTTTTGTTTTGTTTATAGTATTATATGTTTCGTTGTTTGCCTCACTAGGGACTAGCAAGGTTTAAGTGGGGGGGTGTGATTAAGTCCAAATAATCACAATTATTATTAGGAAAAAAATGATATTTTAATTGTAAAATTGTGATAAAAATAAGAGTTTATCCAAATTGAGTGTTATGCTAGTAAATGTTGATCTGTGATAATTTGCAGGTAAAAAACATAGTTTTGGGGACAAATTATGGAAAGAAGAAGCATAGCTCAGGAGGGATCACACTGGAACACGCGTCCGGACGGATGGAGTGTACGCGTCCGGACGCGATTGGCAGAAAGTTGATAAACGCAGGAATGACCATTCTGGAAGTTGCGTCCGGACGGTTGAGAGAGTCGCGTCCGGACGCGTGTAAAGCCTCGGCTGCCGAATTTAGAATCCTAGTGGGATGCAATCTCTTGGGAATGTAATTTATAAATACGAACCTAGGACCTTGTAAAGGGGGGTCTTTTGTTCTTAGTCTTTTTTCTGCATCCTGTATTATGTCTGGCTAGAAGGCTAAACTAGGGCTAAGGGAAAACCTCTCCACGGAGTATGGTATTGTTATTGACTCTTGTACTTAAGGATTTATGATATTGTGTTAATTTAATCCCTAATCTTTTAGCAAAGTGTTTATGCTGTATAAACTCTTGAGTTGTTGTGCCACGTACATCAATTGCTTGATTTTCCCTGCGTGTAAATCACTGGTTATTCCATGCTGGAAGGATTAACATTATTTCATAAAATAATATGATTGAATGATTATTCAGGTTCCTGGTAGTTTTTTGATTATAACCATTGAATTTATCACTTGATTTGTTAATTGGGTTAACCGACATTTAATTCCTTTTTCAAGTCAAGCTTTGAGTCTTTAACTATATTGTATGACGTTGAGAGGGAGTACCTGATGCTCTAGTATTTTATTTATTACTGTTTCAAATACCAAAATCACTTTTCTCCAATCAACAATTTACCACACAAATCTTTTTCCTTCCAAATTACTGTTGTTGTTTGTGTGATTGTTCCTTGTTACACTTCCTCGTGGGATCGATCTCGGACTTCCGAGATTATATTACTTTGCTCAACCTGCGCTTGGGTTTACACTTTTAAAGTTGAAGCAATCTGCATATACATAAACAACAAATTTAAGCTGCCATATGAAAATGGCTTTGATATCAAATAGGGGGAGGCTTGTTATTGATGGGGGAAAGTTTAATCTCAACTAAGGGAAAGGTCCTAGTTGGCACTACTTTTAGAAATGCAACTGTTGACTAACCTGTTAGAGAGAAATGAAAGTTGGAGGAATAACGAGCTCAGAAAATCAACTTTCCCTAACTTGGTAGGACGAGGAAACCAGAATAATGATAAAGCTTATCCTCAATTTTAAAATAGGAACCTTATTTGCCAAAAACTCATTCAAATTATGGGATTCATTTAAATAATGTGAAGAAGATAAGGCAACCAAGAGATAAGAATAAGATCCCACCCTCGACAAGCTTTATCCGCGTGATCAAACAAACTCCTAGCATAGTTAGAACTCTGGATGGCTATCCCAAAAAAGGATAAAGTCCACAGAAGCCAAGAATCCTTAATCGAAAGGAGATTAGAAAAATTCAAACTAATAGAAGAGCCTAGAGTCCACTCTCCCTGGAACACATATCAAAATACTATAAAAGAGGGCCTTCGGGGTGAGACCTAGATAAGCACAAGTTGTTTCTTAGTTTTGTTGTACACCGATGGATGGTGTCAATCAGAGCTATGAATGTCAATCAAGACAACCCTATCAGAGAACAACCTACTCAAGGAAATATTGGGGTTAAAATCTCGGACCTAGACCCTCCTCACCTCAACAGGTGTCAGGAGGCCCAACGAATTTTCAGCCTCGAAAGGAATGTGGATTCGATGAACCAAGCCATTGAAGGCATGGCTCAACAAACCCAACAAATTCAACAACTTTTGCAAGCCCTTGTTGGTCCTCAAAATCAACAAGGAAATCAGGATCTTCACTCTAAAGAAGTTCACCCCAAGCTGCGCCTATACTTCTAAGCTCACCCAATCATTGTCATGACTGACTCTCCAATTCGACAAATTTTACAACAACCAAAAATCTCTGGAAGGCTTTCCAAATGGGTCATTGAGTTGGGTGATTTCGATATAACTTATCAACCAAGAGCAACCATCAAGAGGCAAGCATTGGCGGACTTTATTGTTGAAAATACCTCGTCGGAAGAATCTCATTCATCAAACAACTTGGGAAAAAAGAGTTGGATCCTCTTTAACGGTAGTTCATCAAATGCCGATAAGGGAAAGTCAGGAGTAATCCTAGTTTTCTCGGATAAACTCAGGACAGAGTATGCCTTGAGATTCAGGTTTGAAGCTTCATCATTCCACAATGATCTCCCAAGTGTAATCACTGTGGAGCTCCTTCCTAAACCTAGCATCGACGAGGTTGAAATAGAGGTCAATGTCGCCCAACAAGAGAAGGGGTGAACCTTTCCTCATTTAGTATTTAACAGATGGAGTAATCCCCAAGGAGAGGACTGAGGTGCAGAAGCTCCACTAGAAAGCTACAAGGTACGCTGTTATAGACAGAGTTTTATATAAAAGAGGTTTCCTTACTCCTTATTTACGTTGTTTGGAGAAAGAGGAAGTTTAGTATGTTCTTAGAGATATTTATGAAGGAGAATGTGGGAACCACCTAGGGGGAGAGCTCTGGCCTATAAAGCACTCCGTCAAATGTACTACTGGTCAACCATGTAGAAGGATGCCATGCAGTTTACGAAAACTTGTAATAGTTGTCAGAGGTTTGCCAACATGTCAAACAAACCTCCACATGAGCTTTTTCCTATGACAAGTCCTTGGTCATTTGCCCAACGGGGCATTGACATAGTCGGACCTTTGCCAGTTGGAAAAGGGCATAACCGATTTGTAGCTGTGGCAATTAATTACTTCACCAAATGGGCCGAGGCAAAACCCTTGACCACTATCATAGAAAAGAGACTTCGAGATTTCTTTTGGAAGTCCATACTTTGTCAATTGGGGGTACGTCATGTTTTAGTGTTGGATAATAGAAAACAGTTTGACAATAATCCATTTAGAGAATTCTGCTCCGAATATGGAGTTTGCAATCATTACTCCTCCCTAGGCCACCCGCAACCTAATGGTCAAACAGAGGTGACCATCAGAATACTCATGCAAGGAATTAAAACCCTCTTGAAGGAGTCACAGGGACTATGGGTAGAGGAACTACCTCGAATTTCTGTGGGTGTATCACATAACGATCAGGATTCCAACAGGGGGAAACACCATTCTGCCTAGCCTACCAAACAGAGGCAGTAATCCCAATTGAAATGGAGATACAAACTTTTAGAGTCTATCATTATAATGGAGAGGAAAATGAAAAACAGCTCTGCACTAACATCAATCTCTTGAAAGTAAAAAGAGAGCAATCTTAGATCAAACTAGAAGCTTACGAGGCCTAAACAACCCGTTAATACAACAAAAAGGTCAAGTTCCGAGAGTTTTCCCTAGGAGACCTGGTCCTAAAGAAGGTAACCCAAGCCTCCAAGGATCCTAAGTATAGAAAGTTGGGTCCGAATTGGGAAGGGCCCTATCAAGTTACTCATATGATAAGACTTGGAATTTATGAGCTGCAGACATTGAATGAAAGAAAACTGACACATGCTTGGAATGCCGGACACCTTAAGAAGTACTATCAATGAGAATGACTTTCTGAAAGCATAAATAAGGATGGTAGTTCATCTTTCTCACTTTGATTTTTTTTATTTCATTTTGTAGTCAGCCTTGTGACAAACTTTTCTTATAAGAAGAGTTATCAATAAAGGATATTTGTTTCATTTCTTAGAAATCCTTAGTGTGAATCTCATGTCAAAAACCTCGAGAAATCTCAATCTTGAGGAAACTAAGTTTTAGAAAGAAGACACTTCATTTAAAAAGGTTGGAAAGAGAAGAACACCTCTACAGAAAGCACCTATCTCTAACAGAGAAAAAAAAAAAGGAAAGCTAAGAGACCTTCCATTCACTAGATCGAAAAGACCTAGCCCCGCCTAGGCTTTCTAGGGACCAACTTGGTTAACCACCAATTAAACAGTTGGAAATACTCCAAAATTAGCAAAATACTCTCGATACAAAGTAGAGAGGAAAGTTACCAGGGTGGGAAACTCGGTAAGCTTGACCTCCGAATAAAGGCAATTAAAAAGCCCAAAAATTAGTAAGGCAAAAATAGCCAAAGCAAGAACAGTTTATAAAAACAACCAAGCTACTTTCATTATTGAGTTAAAAGTTTGTTTACAAAAAAACTCAGAAGTTTGAAGAAAAAAAAAGAGTGCAAAAGTCTCTTATAAACCTAATCCTCGCCATTATTTGGAGAGGAATCCTCCTTATCAGAATTGTATTCACCCTCCTCAGCAGAAAGAGTAGCAAGGGGTAGCAAATGAGGCAATTGGGAGAGCAGTAGAAGTAGAAGTTAGGATAGAGGAGTCAAGTTGGATGCTAGAAAAATCAATATTGGGGCAAAGCGCCATACCTTACTAGCAAAAATCTTCAAAGCCAGCATCCTAGTAGCTTATCCCAAGCTCGAGAAATTCAGAATACTTCTTGAAATTCTCTACTTCTTCGTCAACAACATTCTTCATGGCAGATTTGGCTTCATTATTCATGGAGGAAAGCTGGTTGACCATATCCTTCTTAGCTTTTTTGGCCTTCTTGGCATCTTGGTTCTTTGCTAGCCAAACACCTATTAACCAACCATCTAGTAACTATCCATTTTGCAAGCCAAGCCAATATGCCTCAATCCACCCGAGGAGAATTCGAGTGAAAGCAACAACTAGAGTGATAGTAGTGTGTGTCAAAAAACAAATCTAAGCTAGACTGATTACAGATAGGTAGTGCGGACTACACTACACGGACACTAACTCCTTCTTGCGAGAATAAATAATCTATTTCAAAGACAAAGTCTCAGAAAGAGCTTTCTCTAGCTGCTCCTTGATGGGATCCTCTTTTATAAAAGTTAGATAGCTCATTGCAGAATCAAGAATGGCCAGTTGAAACAACCAAAGTCCATATTAGAATAAGAACATGGAAGAATATGAGGGGAGATATGTACTACCTTCCCAAAGTGATGAGCCATGGACTCAAATTTTTTTAAGGACCCTTTATTCACTATCTTCTCCACCTCTTCCCCTGGGATAATATCCTGAAATCACTTCACATCAAATTCTTTGTCGCTCCAGATTGTCGAAGCAGTGGTTTTGATTTTAGGAGCTAAAGTATTGCTTGGAGCAAGGGTAGGCAGCTGGCCCTCAATTGTCTTCCTTTTCTTGATTAAAGGAATATCTGGGGAAGACTCTAGATCAATGGGCTCCTTAGAGCTAGAAACTATTGGGGGCGACCTGGAAGCAGGGGAGTCGCTGGACCTCAGTCTCTTTGAAATTGGCAAAAAAAGGCTGTTGAATCCTTCTTTCAGTTGCTTGGCTCTCACATTCCTAAAAGTCACTCTATCTAGTTTTATATCAAGTTAAAAAGCCAAGCCTGCAATAGAAATCTTAGAAGATGAGAGAAAAAGTCGAGACATAATGCAAACATGAACATATAAAAATAGAGAACTTACTTTTCAAAGGTACAACAGCAAGATCGGGAGGTTTAGGTCCCATCTTCAATTTTTGTAGATTGGCCTATGTAACCAAGTTGCTGGATTCTTTAAAATTGTTGCTTTGAGCCACAACAATTTTGTCAAGAATCTCTTTACCCAAATATGAGATGTCAACTGCAAAGACTAGAATTTCTTAATTCTTGGTTTCTGGAAATAAAAAGAGAATTCAAGAAAACGAAACAATAAATTTACTAGAGGCAGAGGTGGGCATTACGCCCCATTTGTAGAGAACCCTCGTAGGGTTCGCAACCATAGGTTCAAAGGGATCGAATTCCCATCCAGAACCAGAAATGAAGAAGAAACGATCTTTCCATTCTTTGGCAGGGGAAGAAATTTTTGTCAACAGATCAGCGCCACCAGCCCTCTTCGTTAAATACTACCAACCCAAGCTTGGGCCAGTACCTGCCTTAATTTGAAAGAAGTGGATGACCTCTCTAACAGTGGAAAAAATACCAACGCCATGGGTAGAGCTCCACAAGGCACCAAGCCCAATCAACACCCTTCAACTATTTGGGGTGAGTTGGGCAGGAACAATGTTCAAGAAAGACAAGAATTCGCGAACATGATGAAGAAAAGGAAATCTGAATCCAGAATTGAAGGCTGCTTCATACATATAGACCACCCCTTTATGAAAATCGGAAGCTCTTTTATCACCACCAGGAGCTCTTAGTAAGATAGAATCAAAAATGCATAATTTAGAGCAAAGGCGGGAAAAATCAGTGTCGGAAATGCTATTGCAGACCCCCTGAACAAAGTAACTAGGGGTTTCACATGCCTCTTCTTGAATATCCTCCACAAGTCCAGTCTCTTTTATTCCCTCCTCTTGAGCAGAAAAGGAGAGAATTTCTGATGAAGATTTTTCAGAAGCCATGGAAAGTAAGAGCAGCAAAGAAGGGAAAAGAAATAAGTGTTTTCGACTTGGGAAACCCTAAAAGGAGAACAACTAGCTTGTTTACAAGGAGAGAGATCAAAAAAGGAAGTTAAACTTTGCCTTTAAATAGGTTAAGGGATGGCCATTAAAAAAACCCTGCCTACCTTATTTGAAGAGACACGCAATTAATGCGCTTCTAGAATCGGCAAGAGGTAACGGTCAAATTTCCAATGGGAGGAAATCTCCACCGGCTTAGAAACCTGATTAGGGGCAACTGATGGGGGAAAATTTAATCTTAACTAAGGGAAAAGTTCTAGTTGCCACTACCTTTAGAAATGCAACTGTTGACTGGCCTGTTAGAGAGAAAGGAAAGTTAGAGGAATGGCGAGCTCAGATAATCAGCTTTCCTCAACCTGGTGGGATGAGGAAACCAGAAGGATGGTAAAACTTATCCCTAATTTTAAAATAGGAACTTTATTTTCCAAAGAATCGTTCAAATGGTGGGATTCATTTAAATACTATGAAGAAGATAAGGCAACAAAGGGATAATGATAAGATCCCACCCTTGACAAGCCTTATCCACATGATAAAACAAAATCCTAACACAATTAGGACTCTAGACGGCTATCCCAACAAAGGATAGAGTCCACAAAAGCCAAGACTCCTCAACCGAAAGGAGATCAGACAAATTCAAACTACCAAGAGAGCCTAGAGTCCACTCTCCCTAGAACACTTATAAAAATACTATAAAAGGGAGCTCCAGGGTAAGACCCAAGTAATCACACTGAACCCAGTTCAATTGCTACACCTTAATTTCCCAAATACTGACTGAGCATCAGAGGGTCGACTCCCGGAGCACCCCTCTGGTTTTTGACTTTCTTTTTCAGGTACCACAACTACTGGAAACGTCACCCAGAGCTCGGGAAAAGGTGTAGCTAGCCTCAGATCAACCGCAAACAGCTTTCAGAATATTTGGACACATTTTTTACTCCAACAGTTATATAAATTCAAACACTTATATTATACAAAAGACACTTAAACACTTATAATAGAGATAGGAGATGAAAGCTTTACAATGAAGAGAAAATCTGCAAAATTGAGGGAGGGAGAGAGATAAATGGAGAAAAACTGAAAGAAAAGTTTTACCTCAACAAGGGTGAGGGAATCCCTTAAATAGACAAAGATCCAGACATAAAACTGGATTTCAAAAATTTTAAAACGAAAGACATCATGAATGATATCACTGGGTACGTCATGGGTGACATAATTCTATAATTTGCAGTAATGCAATAGACGTCATGACTGATGTCATCTTCAATTATGGCTGGGAATGTCTTTTAATCATTTATTCTTTGTTCCATGATTAATTTGACTAATATTCATTAAATCAGACATCTCCAAATTCAAATCTTTTATATTCTGGAACGCACCAAGATGCAATTCTATGTCTACATTGTCATTAAAATCTATTTAATCTTGAGAATCATCCTGATCATGTTATTTTATGTCCTGCTGATCCTGTGATATGGGGAATTTGAGGCTTATTACCCCCCTTAAAAGATGCAATTAACTAGTTTTGCATCATTTTCATGATATGAATCTGGAGATATTGTGAAGTTAATGCTGAATTTAACCTTTGATTTGTTGTTGAAGAACCCAAAAAAGATCTTGAGTAGGATTCAAATTGGTTACAAGTTGGGTTTCATTATCCCAATTTTTAAAAGTAGAGTCAATCATTTGACATTTCTCTGCCAATTTTTCTTTTGGAATGGTTTTCCACCATTTGTAATAATAACATCGGATTAAACATGGAAGATTATGAGAATCATAATTACAATCATAATTTCATGCCCAAACCTAGGGAATTTCAAATTTGACAAGGTAATTAAGGAGCATTTTTCTTTCAAAAATTTTCAAATGAGGATTAAGATTTTTGAAATCATCATAACGGGAAGCAAGACAATCAACCAAATATTCAGCAGCTGGTTCATGTCTTTTCCACTGATTATAAAACCAATTTGGTAAGTCTTTAACAGTAGAATTGTTCTTCAAAGAGAAGAATAAAAACCAAGGAAAGTATCGTCCTACCGAACTTGGGAAAACATATAATTATTGGAATTACATGGATACAAGAGAATATGCATGTCAAATTTCTTTCATTATTTGGATTTATTCCCTTTCCTAGAGAGTGAAGCCTTTGCCCCTAGCTAGATATAGTACTATCCTCTTTCGTCTGATTGTCCTCTTCCTGTTAAGAGAATCCTCCTAACACATAATTTTTACCTTACAATAATCAATATGATTACCTTGGCGATCACTGTAAGAAATACTAATTTAATTAGTTTCATATAGAATTTTTCATAAAATTTCGATTACGCTCACCCTTAATAAAGAAGTGATCATAATCGAAAATATGTTTTGCCAAATAAAAAGGATCATTAATCCATTGAACCTGTTTATTTTTTAGGTATAAAATAATATCAGTATTGAAATTTTCAAAATAATCAGCCATAAGATCTAGTTTTTCTAAAAGAACCTCCTTGACAGATTTCTTCCTTTTAAGGGTACTAGACTTTTCATTATCAGGCATTGTCTGTGAAGATGAAAAGGCATTAGAGCCATATTGTGCTACACTTGGATGGAGATTCAGATTGGGAACTATTAGTTCCTCTGCTTTGTCTTCTATTGACACTCATTGGAGCCTTGCAAAAATTTATTTATCAGAAAATCAGGATGATAATTTGATTCAATTTTAATATATTCAATTTTGAAATCATAAACAAAAATGATTGCCTATCATCTAGCAAATAATTGTTTTGATATTAAATTCTTATCATCTTTTTCTAAAACTTCTTTTGCGGCACTGCAAAAGTCCTCTTGGAATTTATTAATGCATTTAACAATAGAAATAATTTCTTTCTTAATTTCAGAATAATTCAATTGAGCATTTTCCCAAACGTATAAGGAAAACATATTAATTCTTCACAATTGGAATAAGTATTCCTTTGTTTAAGAATTCATCCATATTCCTCCTTCTTGTCCTTTGATCTGGCCTCTCGGATGCTCTTAGTATCATCCACCTCTCTCTCGATAGCCATATGACCATCTCGACCATTGTGTCTAGGTCTTGTAGGCGATGACCCATAATCTTGCCCTGGATGGACAAATTCAAGCCATCCTCGAATCGTTGTACCTTGGCCAAATTTGTGGCCACATAATCATCTGCAAAATGTGCCAGTTGAGTGAACTTGGCCACGTATTGCATGACCATCACCGTGCCTTATTTTAGATCCAAAAACCCTCGGGCCTTGACTAGCAGAAGAGCCGATGTAAAGTACTTACTCATAAAGATCTCTCGGTACTCTTCCTAAGTCATTGCCTCAATATACCTTTAGGTTCTTGCCCAAGTCCACCATAGATGGTCCTCTCCCCCAAGATGGAACACTTACAACCTTATCTTAGTGGCATCAGATGTGATTTCCATCGCTCCATGATCTTATCCACTTGCTGGAATCAATTATCAGCTACCATCGGGTCTGCTCCTCCCTCAAAAGTTGGTGGCTTATGTGCCTTAAAACTTTGCAAGTGACTTGAACCTACTTGACTCACATTGGCACTCACCTGAATTAGGTTTGTAGCCATAGTACCCATTGCTGCCATAAAGGCCTCTTGATCAAAAACCGATGGTGGTGGTTGGTTATTCTGTCCACTCCAACGACCCCTTCCTCTAATTGTCATCTATTCACACAAGATAGAAATAGACCTAACTTAGTGTCATAGACTATTAAAAATATCAAAACATCATATAATATGTCACAACAATGCCATGATACCTTAAAAAAGACATGCGAGTTGGTTTCAAGTGAAAGTCATGACACACCCTCACTCTTTTGTAAATAATTCTTAGAATACTAAGAATTTGGGGTTGAAATATATCTCATTTGAAATTAGACATCCTAATCTTTCCAACGGTAGTTTATTTACGCAATTCTAACTTTGGTAGTAAAAGTTATGGACGTTCAAAGTTTGGAAAAAAATGCTATGTTTTTGGCCTACTAGTGTTCTACTGGTAGGTTCAAAATATAGTGTTGTTCTACCAGTAGGTTGATGTCCACCTACCGGTAGGTTCAAAATAGAAGGTTGTTCTACCGGTAGGTCGATGTCCTCATACCGGTAGGTCAATCCCCAGAAGCTATTTCTACCGGTAATCCCTCCATCCTACTGGTAGGTCGAGCCCTAGAAGCTCTTCCTATCGGTAGAAATGCCTAGATTCCTACCCTTTTCCTTTCCACCCTAAGGTTATATTTTCTAACCTTAGTGTCTCATTTCATACACATTTTATCATGCATATAATTCACATAACACATATCACATGTAATATGCAATGATCAATGGATGTAATGGCCTAGACCCATGCCCCACAAGCCCTTGGTAAATTGAGAACCTAGGCTGTAATACCAAGCTATGACACCTCGATTCTCGGGAGTCCTGATTAACCAATTAATCACCCATCAACCAGTGGAATAATCCGTGATATCGATTAACTCGGTAACACGTAATGATACCCCATTCACCATGGTCCATAACTTTTAACAAAATCTGGATAGAGTCTCCTTTGTATGGGGAGCTCTACCCAACACACAACTTGTGCAATCCTAACTATTGACCACACCAGGTACCAACCATCAATATTCAGTAACATGGCATTGAATATCAACATCCACGATATTCATTCATTCAAAAAAGAATAATGTCCATAAGAGTCCCATTACATGCCTTTAACAAAATACTAGTTTTGTACTTAAAATATACAAGGCCAAATGTAATATACACAAGGGACTACAAAATATAACTCAAGAGCCCCAGCCCTGCTCTGTCATCAATACGGACCCAAGTGAGGGCCGTCAGTGGAAGTCTGTCCAACACCTGAAATATATTCCTATAAAAGGTGAGTCACGCTCAATAGGGTATCTCCTATGGAGATCACTTCCCAACCCAAATGCATACGAAATGTCATGTGCAAACATCATGTCAAACATCCATTCAAAAAAAAATATATTTCATAAATGAATGCTACCATTCCATGTCATGCTATAAGATGAGAACTCACACATACAATGCAATACCGAGCCCCATCGGTTCCCATAAACACATGTTATGCTATGCGTATGCATCTGAACATTCCAAGCCCTTACCATTGATGTTAGACATCCAATGCCTATTTTATAAAAATCTATATATTTCTTGGGTAGGTAATTTATGGACATCACACCAACGGGCTACCAAATCGACACAACATTCGAGGGCATCCTACCTCTGATTTCGAGTACATTGACGCACTTTTCTGGAATTTCACCGCCAGGCAAGTGTGTGAACCAAGTGATCGGGCCTTGCACCCTATGGAGAATCTACCCCTTCTTGCTATGCCTCCTAAATCTTGTTTTGAATTCTCTTCAGCCCCATCAAATAGCCCTAATCTGCTAATAACTACATCATCCAATTCTTGGCCCTTATTAGTTGCACCTGCCTTTAGCATAAGCATCGGTATCAAGTTGAGATAAAATAAGAAATCTAGACATCCAACCAAGCAACCAATTAAACTATTACAATTCACATGCTTCTTAGTGCCATCTTGAAAGACAAGAGGAACCCTGAGCATTAGTTTAAAACCTTGTCTTACCCATTTTTGAATATCCTGCTAGGTTATAGTCATACAGGTTTTCTTTTCAACTTTATCCTTACTCATCCAGGACTTTGAAGGAAAAAAAACTACATAATAAGTCAATCATCTGGTAAAACTTGATCCTAGATCTAATTCATTATAGGTAATGATATTGTTTGAAGTCCTTGCCCATTTGATCTAGGATTAAATACCGGTTGGCTTTAACAAGGAGGGTTATTCCTTCCATGAGGAGACTAAATTCATTTAAGTCCAAAAAAAAAAAAAAGAAGAGACCATATAGTATTCCTCTCTTCCCCTCTATTTTCAGTGTGAGATTGTCACCTCATTTTCTTCATACGCACACAGACTGATATGATTCATGTTGTAGACATAAAACTATGGGAGCCTATAAGAGAGAATTCATGAGCTGACCCAAAATAGATGAACCGAGGCTTTACTAAGATAATCCATGAAGCTTACCGATGACAATTATGTTATCCAAAGTATGTATATAATTAGACTTAACCACTAATAGTAAAATCTAAATCAACTAAGTATAGTTTTATATGCTAACTATTTAATTAAAACAGAATATTAATAATTAGAAATAATGCACTTATAGTGACACAGAACAACAAGTGTAGAAATAATCTAGAAAACCAAAGATAATTCGAGCCCTATGTAATCACTGTTTCCCTAAAACAGATTTGCTCCCTCTTGATGCTTAAGGTTGATAATCAACTATATCCCAAGATAGAATGGATTTTGTGCTTGAAGATGCAGCACTTAAATCTTCAAAACTCCAGCGAACACAACTCTGTGTTTATACTTGAATCGAACAAGAAATGATAGTGTAGAAATATGTAGAAAGAGAGAGAAAAAACTCTAAATACATAATTCAGAATTGGGATGGATGAAAATAGCTTGAGGGCAGTCTATTTATAGACTCTTGGTGGCTATTTAGATCACCTAAAGAGGCATGAGATGCCATTGTTTGGATTGAAGGACACACTCTTTTAATCTGAGCAGGCACCTCTAGAATGACCAATGAACAGACCCAATTTTCGACGGTAGATTGAAACTAACGGGTAGAAAATTTAAAATTTCTTTTAGATTTTAAATTTCGATTAGGAATTTAATTACGATCTGCATTCAGATCCGATTGGTTTGACCCATAACCCGCACCGCACTAAATAAATTTTGTCAAAAAAGATTCTATCTTTTTGACCCAAGCCTGCCTCGGTTGGGTCGTGGCGAGATGGGCGAGCGTGAGGTAGTGTAGATGTTCACTCCATTCACAAAAATGTGGTACCTCCTGAGGCCCAACCCATGAATCCAACTAGGAGTATATTAATTCATCAAAATTTTGATCTTCTTCCAATGTGGGACAAGCCTATTCCGCTACACCAATCTTAATTTATTTCATCACTTCAAATGGGACACTTTGGGACATAATTTCTCATTCAATACTTAATGGTTTTAAACAAATAAATATACGACATTCATCTCCTCACAGAAGAAAACGCGTTTAAACTTGGTCCCACCAATTTTGAGGTGTAGGTCTTACTTTTATTTAAGGCTTAAGTTGCTCAAATAAACTTGTTTAAAATTATTTTTTCCAACAAATTACTAGATCATCAAAGTTTGATGTCACTCCACCAAACTATAACATAAACTTTGATTTCAATCTTCTGCTTGAATCATTCTCATCTGATGTCCTTGTTGACATAATACTATTATTCTGTTAATAACAACAATATAACAACCTTTTACATATGATTAAAAGCAGTATTTGTCTTTCGAAAAAGAAAAAAGAAGCTAACCATGTCACTAATAAAAAATCTCCCATGATAATGGAAGTTAAGTAGTATCAAATTCAATAGTAGCAGTACTACAGTGATGTTAGCAAAAGCAAGTAGAAACAAACAAGAAAGTGTAAGATAACAACTACAAAAAAAGCGATAGGATCAATAAATTATGAAAATGATGATGTTGTTGGGAGCCAAAACCCTAAAGTAAACTGAACATAAGATGAAAAATGTTTTCCTAATTAAATTCACATAACACGTACAGATGATTCAATTGAACAAAGCTGATCAGTTCCAAAAAAAAAAAACAAGGCTGATGAAACAGAGCAAGATATTCAACTGGAGTGGTCAAGATGAAATAGCATCATGTTCCTCTGTGCAACTGCAGAAGCAAGAGAGAGACCATCTGGATAGATCTGTACATAATCACTTTCATGGGCAATTTTCAAACCTATGAACTTGAACATGGTTGTTTAAAACTTTTAGCACTACAAAAAATTAGACTTTTTAGTCGTGAGATTTAAGTTGTAGCTCAAAATATTGCCACTAAAAATATATTTTTAGTGGTAAAATACTATTGTCACCACTTAAAGTATTAAATTAGATCTGAAAAGTAGCAATTTAAATATTGCAGCTAAAATGTACCATTAATTTGTCACTAATTCCTTGACACCAAATTTTTACACTCGTAGAGTAAGATATTTAGTGGCAACAATTATTTGTTGCCGCTTAATGGTATTAATAAGTGATAATAATTTAATTTGGCCACCAATGGTGTACAATTTTAAAGGCTTTAATTTTTTTAGCCGTAGTTTTTTTTGTCACTGTATGTTATGCTTGTAATGACAACAAGAACTTGCCACTAATTAAATCTTAATAACACTTGGTGAATTTCCCAAAAAAAAAATTAATAAATAATTAAACACAACCAACGTATAAACCTAGTCTTTCCCCTTTTCTTCCTTATTTTGCAATTTGATGCTTGAACCTTTCTCTCTCTCTCTCGCGTTGGATTTCACACACACGGACCTATGATAATCACAAACAAATGAACTAACTAAGAATGATCGATCGAGGCACCATCGGACCTATATCTTCAATTTGATCATGTGTCGATCACAACCACAGTTATATATGGCAACTCTCTGCTTCGGAGCCGTTCATCTCTATAACTATTTATCCTGATCGGTACTTCTTTCTATCCTTGATTATTTGATTTTTTTTGTTTCAGCTACTATTTTTTCGTATTTTGGTACTAGGATCGATTGATTCTAGTTTTGGTAGGTATTTCTGCATGATTGTTTGATGCTTTTTGCCTTAGGGTTTATTTTAGTTTTCTTTTCAAATTAGTGGTAATCATTTTGGAATTTGCTTTTGATGGTGCTCGAAATCAACTGGACTCGTCTACTGAACAACCTGGGATATGGCCCAGTGAAAGCGTATGTAGGCAGGTGTATATGCGTGCGCATGTACGATGCAGGATGAAAACAACAATATGAGTGGTTTGCCTTAGCAAAGGGACTAAGGGTACATCCACAGTAAGGGAGGCTCTTAATCCGTAGGGAATGTATTCCTTGGGGAAAAAGACTGTGGTTACAAGATGTTTGACTTGAAGCCTTTTACAGAGTATTGCCTAGGTCACTTTGGGTACTTTTCTCTATCTATCTCGGTGTAGTATCGTTAGCTATTTATACATCTGGCCGTTAAGGTTTTCGTGCTAATCCCTGTTTACTGATTTTGTGGTCCCCTCTATATTTGTCTTGTTACTGGAGCTGTAATCCTTGACGCTTTTCTGCACCTACTATTCACCGACTAGAATGCATGAGCCATCTCCACTATTGGTGGGTTTTTGTTTATCAGGATTTTTAGGTGTTGTTCCCTTGTCTCCTGTCCACGTGTCATGTTGTAGCTCTTGCTAACTGGCCTGGTGCGATGCTCTCATTCCCCGAGCTGGTACCTATACTGGGCTTGTCGATGTCGAGCTGGCACCTATTCGGAACTGGTTCATGGTCCAGTTTGAGCCCAATGAATGCTGTCTAGATGAGATGCTTGGATCACCTTCTGTGAGCCCAGAGGGTTTTGGGCTCTTGAGGGGGCCTAGACTTAAATTCATCATCATCAGTTGCCCCCAGCCCCGGGTCAGAAGGATGACCTTCGAGCCCAAAGGCTTCTCTGATGGTGGTGATGCTGATCTGACTACCTCGAAACCTTGAGGACATGTGCTTTTTCATGCTCTTCCTCTCTTTCTTTTCTCTCCTTTTTTTTGAAATGTGTGTGAATGTGAAACGTATGTAAATATCTCTTCCTTTGTTGTTGTTGTTTTTTTTTGAAATGGAATGAAAACCTATTTCGGCGTCTTTCACAAGTAAATATCTCTTCCATATCTTCCTTGACCCTACTCCAAGTAGGTCTTAACCTGGTTGGAGTATAATTTTCGTTGGTCGTGCCAAGTTTGTGAGTTGAGTCCCCAAAATTTATCTTACCATTTGCCGTGGATTGGACTTCCCGAGCTTTGCATCATTCTTGAACTTCATTAAGTGCAAATTTTCCTTGCCCCCTGCCTTCAACTTTCCATTTACCAAGCTGGAGGGTACAAGTTGTTGGATATCTGAGCTGGATGATCGAGCTCTTCGTCTTTCCCGAACTTAACTAAGTGCAAATTTTCCTTGCTCCTTGCCTTTAGCTTGCCATTTACTGAGCTGGAGGGTACGAGCTGTTGGATATCTCAGTTGGAGGGCCGAGCTCTTCACACTTGATTAAGTGCAAATTTCTCTTATCCTTGCCTCCAGCTCGCCATTCAACGAGCTGGAGTGTATGAGCTATTAATGATTTCAACTTTTGATAGGGGCGCCCAACATGTACGATTTTGGGAAGAAAATGGGGTTTTAATACGCCTACTTACGCACCCGCCAAACTCTGCCTTGAGCACCTTGTATTAACTCCTATCATAAAGCCATTTCATTGAAGAAGCCTAACTGTGACCTTTTTGCCTCCATAAGTTAGTCACTTTGTTGTTCAAACTGTCTTTCACCTTTGTGCATTTATCTCTTCCTGGTGTTTTCCTTGGATGGTATTCATCTTGCTTCTTCATGGCTTCCTCTTCTTTTTATCTGTTCAAATAGCGTGCTTCTATTCTTATTGATGACCCTCAATATGTCGTTTTCCTATTTTCCAACACTGTAACAGTGGCTAAGGGAGAGGAATTAGGAGGCGATATCATTTTCCTACAGGTGTGGCCATTAGGAACCCTTCTTCCGATGAGCCTTGGAACCTTCTTCTTCGGAGGGATGTTTATTTTTTTGAGGGTGCGTTTGAGATGGGGCTTCGTCTACCCATTTATCTGTCGATTGGGTGGATTCTGGCCTTTTTTGGGCTCTGCCCTTCACGACTTTCACCAGAGGGGTGGGGTACCCTCGTGAGTTTCTTCATTTTTTGGTGTATGCATGGCCATGACCACTTCCCTTTCATTTTTGAGTTCATTTATTTCTTCTGCTTTGACGATGACTTTCCTCCCTACTATTACCAGTTCACATGGAGGTTTCAAGTGCCCATCTTTGTCCTCAACGTTCCTGGCTCTCCTGAGGGGTGTTTGCAACATTTTTTCTTTGTTTTCGGGGGCGCTTGGGAATCCTGCGAGGCACATACAGACCATCTCCGAATTTCTCGCTCTTGGGGACGTATTTTGGACAAAGGTAAGGAGATAATTTGCCTTTTGAAGTGGGCGAGACACCCTCATCCTGTACCTTCTTTCTTGAAGCTAATGGTTTTCGTGTTAATGTAGGTGATCCTAGGCTAACTCCTAATGAGATTGCAAGGGTGTGCCACCTTAGCCGAGCTAAGGCGGTTCCTTTTTCCACACTGGTCACTGCTCAGAACCTCTTCAAGTTTGGGCTTGGCCCAAATCCAGTTGTCATCCTAGTTTCCGTCCCAACTATTATCCCGATTGTCCCTGCTCCTACTGTTAACTAGGATTCTTCTCTGGCAGGTCTTGAAGAAGACACTGCTACTTCTTTGAGAAGGAAAAGGAAGAGATTCCAAGGGTCTTCCTCAACTCATCATTCGGAGCCCTCGTCTAGCGAGAGGAGATTTACAGTTGCTGATCTAGAGATGGTGTTTAGGTTGGCCATGTTGAGGAGACAACTCTTTAAGGCCGAGAAGGAGAGGGATGGGATGAAAGTGGAGAATGCTCGACTGAAAGAGGAGAATGCTCGGCTAGAGAGGGAGGTCATGGCGCAAAAGGGAAGGAATGCAGGATCTTGAATATTTTGTTTTGTTTCATGTACTCAACGTTTTGTGCATTTGTTAATGCCACATGGTTCCTTTGTTCCGTAGGCGTTTGTTTTTGTGTTATTTATTATTTTTTTGGACCTTGTGGGCTTTCTTGTTGAGGATCTGGTAATTGAAGTGCCCGCGGCTGAGCTGGAAAGCTCTCAGGCTAAAAAAACCTAATCGAAGTCGCGCGTCTGACGAGTTCTTGTCTTCAGGAGTTGAAGAACTCTCTAAAGGATGAAAAAACTTTTGCTGACCTAGGTTAAAAGCTCTTAGGCTGAGAAGCCTAGTCGAGGTCATTTGGTTGAAGAGCTCACACCTTTGAGAGTTGAAGAACTCTTTGAAGGTTGAAGAGTCTTTGTTTAACCGAGCTGAAAAGCCCTTAGGTTGAAAAGCCTAGTCGAGGTTGCGCAACTGAAGAACTCGCACCTTTGAGAGTTGAAGAACTCTTTGAAGGTTGAAGAGTCTTTGTTTAACTGAGTTGAAAAGCTCTTAGGCTGAAAAGCCTAGTCGAAGTCACGTGGCTAAAGAACTAGCGCCTTTGAGATTGTGCTGGCAAGAATATCAAATTTCATTGATTGAAAATTAAGTTTTTACAACTGCTCTCTGTGTTTTAGATTTCACAGCTACTAATGACCCCTTGATCCTACTGATAATATCGTTTCAGGTGATCTGCGTTCCAGGAATGTTGTAGGTCCTTACCTTCCTCGGTCTGCAACTCATAATTTCCTGGTCAGACCACCTTGTTTACTATATATGGTCCTTCCCAATTTGGACTGAGCTGCTCGTGTGTCAGGTCTTTTCTTGTTGGGAGCTACTTTTTGAAGACTAGGTAGGTCACCTAGCTTGAAACTTCTTCTCTTGACCCTTCGGTTGTAATATCGTGCAGTGTTCCTTTAGTAGGAGAAAATGCGCTGCAGTGCCTCATCTCTTCTCTCGTCAAGGAGATCGAGGTTGACAAGCAGGGATTGGTCATTTTACTCTATGTTAAAGAGCTCAACCCTGGCCGAGGGAAACTCGACCTCGACTGGAGTCATTGTTTTAGTTCCATAGGTGAGGCTAAAAGGAGTTTCATTCGTGGTTGTGCGCACTATTAATCTGTATGCCCATACCACGGTTGGGAGGTGGTCGACTCACTAGGCCTTGGAGGCTTCTAATCTTGTCTTCAACGCCCTTTTAATGGTTCGAATGGTAACCTTGGCTTGTCCGTTTGACTACGGGTATGCAGGTGCTGAGAAATAATTCTTGATGCCAAGCTCAGCGCAAAAACCTGTGAACCTGGGGTTGTCAAACTGTTTACCATTATCAGAGACCACTGCCCTTGGGACATCGAACTTGCAGATTATCGACTTCCACACAAAGTTCCTCACCTTCTACTCGATTATCTTTGCCAGTGCCTCCGGTTTTGCCCATTTAGTGAAATAATCCATGACAACTATGAAAAATTTGCACTACCCTACACCGACTGGGAGGGGTCCCAGTATGTCTAGACACCATTGTTGGAAAAGCCACAGACTGACCACCGGTGTGATCTGCTCTGGTGGGCAGTGCAACAAATTTCCATGGATCTGACATGCTTGGCATTTCTTCACTATTTCTTTCGAATCCTTCAACATTATGGGCCAAAAGTACCCTTGTCGGAGTGCCTTACTGGCGAGGGCCCGTGCTCCGATATGGTTCCCGCGTATGCCTTCATTTATCTCTCTCAGAACATAATCCACTTCAAGTTCAGTGGCACATTTTAGTGGGGGAAATCAAAAACCGCATTTGTAGAGTTTACCTTGTCCCATGGTAAATCTTGTCGTTTTGCTTTTTAGCTTAGCTGCTTCTTTTCGATCGCGTGGGAGATCCTCGTTCTGTAGAAAGGCAATGATAAGGTCCATCCAGGATGCGTTCTCCTCAACTAGCATAACTTGATCTTCATCGAGCTGGACGCTTGACTCAAGCAGAATTTCCACAGGTGTTGCCCCAGGCAAGTCTGGTTGAGCCGCCGTGGCCAAATTTACAAGTGTGTTAGCTCAGTTGTTTGCCTCTCGGGGAATCGGGATGAACTTGGCATGCACAAATTCTTAAGCAGACCCTGAACCTTCCTCACATACAAAGCCATCTTGTCTCCCCGGGCTGTATATTCTTCCTCTACCTGCCTTACCACCAATTGAGAATCATTGTGGATAATGATCGGTTGTGCTTCCACCAATAAGGCAAAGTTAAGCCCAAGTATAAGGGCTTCGTACTCGGCTTTGTTGTTGGAGGCTTGGAAGTTGAATCTCAGTGTATACTCGAGACTGTAACCTTTAGGAGATGTTAGGATGAGGGCGGTTCTGCTCCTTTGTGTGTTTGAGGCGCCATCCACGTACAGTCTCCAGGTCGGGACGTCTGCGGTGAGGTCAGGATTTTCAGGTTGGTCTTCAATCTGGGGGGTGAACTCTACAATGAAGTCGGTGAGTACCTGGCCCTTAATGGATGTTCTTGGTTTGAACTTGATATCAAACTCGCTGAGTTCTACCGCCCATTTGACTAATCTTCCAAAGGATTCTGGTTTGTGGAGGACCTGTCTCATGAGCTGGCCGATCGGGATTTCAATGGTATGAGCTTGAAAATAAGGCCTCAGTCTCCTAGCAGCAACGAGGAGAGCTAGGATGAGCTTCTCCATCCTAGGATATATCTCTTTGGCTCCTCTGAGGGCTTTGCTACATAAATAAATGGGGTTATTGTACAGTTTCTTTGTTTTTTACTAAGGCAACATTGATAGAAAATTCAGATACCGCAAGGTATCAGGTTAGGACATTTCCTTCTCTTGGGCAGACCAACACCGAGGGTGAAGCCATGTAAGCTTTCAGGGCTTGGAAAATGACTTCGCATTTCTCGTTCCACTGGAAGACAAATTTTAAAACTTTGAAGAATGGCTGGCATTTATCACTAGAGCGCAAAACAAATCAATTAAGTGCTGCTATCCTCTTGGTGAGGCGTGGAACTTACCTGATGCTGGTTGGCGACTTCATCTTGATGAAAACTCGTACTTTTTCTGCTTTAGCCTCGATTCCTCGACTATTAATTATAAACCCCAAGAATTTCCCGGCTGACACACCAAAGGCACACTTGGCTAGATTTAGCTTCATCTTGTATTGTCACATGATGTTGAAGGACTCTCAGAGGTGTTGGATGTGGAGCTCAGCTTTCAAACACTTGACCAACATGTCGTCTATGTATATCTTTATCGTTATGCCGAGCTTCTCTTGAAACATGCGGTTGACCAGCCTTTGGTAAGTGGCCCTGACATTTTTCAATCTGAAGGGCATTACCTGACAGCAAAAGGTTCCTTACTCTATAACGAAGTAGGTATTCTCTTGATCGTTGGGGTCCATTCTAATTTGGTTGTAGTCGAAAAAGGCATCCATGAAACTAAAGAGTTTGTGCCCCGCCGTGGCATTGACTATGAGGTCAATCTGGGGCAACGAAAAACTGTCTTTGGCGCAGGCGCAGTTCAGATCTATAAAGTCGATGCATATTTTCCATTAACCTTCTTTAACACTACGTTGGCCAACCATGTTGGGTAGTCGACTTCCCTGATGGCTTTGGACCGCAGTAGTTTGGCCACATCCTCGTTGATAGCTTTCTGCCTTTCCGGGGCGAAGATTCTCCTTTTTTGTCTGTCGGACTTGCAGTTTGGGTCCACATTTAGCCTATGAACTATAACTTTGGGGTTAATCCCCTCCATATTCTCCTGTTTCCAATAGAAAGCATCTGCATTTTCCTTTAGAAAAAGAATCAACTATTCTTTGATGTCCTGGAGCAGCATTGAGCCAACAAAGACCACATGCTCGGGGTCTTCATCAATCTATACTAGCTCTAGCTCCTCCGAGGGTGTAGGTAGGGTCTCGATCTCGTCTCTCATATCCAGGTCGTCAATCCTTTGAGGCTTATGGCAAAAGCTCGACAACGGATGGGATCAAGATACCCATAAAGTTTCATTTGATTTTTGTACGAGTTGAGGTGTTCTACGGGGTCTTTAGTCCCGTGGAATGCTTCTATCAGCGGCATCGTGAACTTCTGTGATAGAGGAAAATGTAAGATTTTCGTAGCAAACAGGGATTCAGTTTGTTGGACTAGAGCGTCCATGGTGACAAGAGTTTTCCCTTTCACCACCTTGTTGATATTTCCTAGCTCCTGCTGGATTTCTTGAAACCTTCGTTCCTAGAATTGGTCCATGGTGTCTTGCTGGGGAATTGGAAGGTGGTCCTCTCTTGGAACGGCTCTGGCATGGCTGTGAGCCTCATTATCAGTTCTTTCCTCTAGCTGTCGTCAGCGATGGTTTTCTCCTGAGTGGCTATGGTCATAGAGGTCCGTGACTCCATTGGGTGGCATATTTTGACAATCCTGAAGAGGATGGTCATTTTGAGCTAGTTGTGGAGGCGGCACGAACGAGGCCTAAAGGAGGTGATACGCCTAGATCCATGCTACGAGGTCCTGGTTTTGCTTTTCCAATTGCATTGTGGTTTGGCGGTATGCCTCCAACGATGCAGGATAAAAATAACAATATGAGTGGTTCGCCTTAGCCGAGGGATTAAGGGTATATCCATAGTAAGGGAGACTCTTGCTCCTTAGGAAATGTTGATGAGAATGCAAAATGTCATATTTTTCTCTTTTAATATTTAACCTTTTATGCTTATTTGAAGCCTAAATGTACTCATTATTCTTATATTTTGATTTAGGATGCAAATGGAGACGTTAAATGCAAAATGAAGCTAATTGGACTGTTTCGACATCGCTTCGTTATCTGGGCGCAACTCTCTCATCCGAGCTCCGATTGAGATGATTCTAGATGCTATGGAACGCTAAGAAGACGCTCTACAACTTTCATGTTTTGAGTTTTGAGAGATATTGGCTGAATCAAGGTCGAAATCAGGCTTGAAGTTGCAGCTAGTCCACTGTTCACGTGCACTGTTCACATTCTGTAATCTGGTGCACGAAAATTCCAGTGGACTTTATTTTATTTTTACTTTCCTAGTTATATTAGGAATTTAATTTCCTAGTTATATTAGGACTTTACTTTCCTAGTTATATTAGAACTTTACTTTCCTAGTTATATCAGGCTTGAGGAGGTTTTAAAGAGGGGAAAAGAAGGAAAAAAAAATCAGCAGACTTGAAGACTGGGCAGCGGCTATATTCCCTTCTTCTCCAACTATTTTCTTCTAGTTTTCATGATGGCCCTGCGTGGCTAAACTTTAATACTTGGTCGAAGGAAACGGAAGCCTCGGAATCAATAAAACTGTGAGATCTAATTTGTTTTTATTGTTCAATTTATGATTTGAGTATTGGATGTTCTGCTGTACTTATTTTCATGATTGTATCGTTTAATTACTAGGAGGCCTACTAGTTTATTATTCGTTGCAATCTACAGCTGGGTTAGATATCAAATCCGTAATTGTTTGATCCCTCTAATTTGTGAAGCAACTAAGATTTAATGATTTACTGCGTCAGAGATTATTAGATCTTAGAAAGAACATTCGACTAAATTAAATGCAACTGCTTGTGCTTGTGTTGTTTAGTTTCATCGATCTCTCCAATTCTTAAGGCTGCTACTAGATTAAACTTTTAGTACTTGTCTTGGGTTGTTTAGTAGTTAAGGTTAATTAGATCGCTTGTTTTCTAATTAACTACGACAAAGGCGAGATAGGAAGATAATTCCAACGGTGAATGTTCAGATAATGAATTGATATATACTTGCATCGATGATCAGTTGTAAAATTCCGATGGTGGATGTTGACTTAGATCAAGGTTTGTTCTCTTGATTGATTTTGATACTTTAATTTGAATTGTTCTTTAGTTGCTTTTCTTAAAATTGTTTTCGTTAAACTCAAACCCCCTCCATCCTTGTTCACGAGACATAAAACTAGGCTAGATACTCTCCGTGGGAACGATCCTTACTTGCACTACTACATGTATTTTTAGGAGTATAGAATTTATTTTTGGTTGCCTGCGACAGCACACCAAATGTATTCCTTGGGGAAGAAGACTGCGGTTACAAGATGTTTGGCTTGAAGCCTTTTACAGAGTATTGCCTAGATCATTGCTGGGTAGTTTTCTCTATCTATCTGTGTGTAGTATCGTTAGTTATTTATACATCTGGTCATTAGGGTTTTTGTGTTGATTCCTTTTTGCTGATTCTGTGGTCCCCTCTGTGTTTGTCTTGTTATTGGAGCTATAATCCCTAACGTTTTTCTGCACCCACTGTTCATCAATTGGAATACGTGAGCCATCTTTCCTTACGGTGGGATTTCGTTCATCAGGATTGTCAGGTATTGGCCCCTTGTCTCCTGTCCACGTGTCATGCTGTAGTTCTTACTAATTGGCTTGGTGCTGTGCTCCCATTCCCTGAACTAGTACCTATACTGGGCTTGTCGATTTTGAGTTGGCACCTATTCCAAGCTAATTTGTTTCGGGCTTCTATGGAACTGGGTTGTGGTCTAGTTCGAGCCCAATGAATGCTGTCTAAATGAGATGCTTGGGTCGCCTTCTATGAGCCCAGAGAGTTTTGGGCTCTTGAGGGGGCTCAGACTTAAATCCATCATTATCAGTTTAGATTAAAAATTTGTACTAATTAGTCTCTCAGATTTCTCTCATATTCATTATTTGTTACTTTCGACTAGGAATTTCTAGCTGAACTACTTTCTCTTGGCAAATATTCGATCTAGAAACAAATGGAGCGAAAAAGACGCATTAGTTATGCGACTATGTGAAGAGACGATGTCGCTGGCCCCAAAAGAAAAGACTATTTTTTGAGAGAACTGCCACCATGTGTTTGATGAAATTCCTCAAAGAATGATGATGCATGCTTGTTTGGCCAAAATATCGTTGTAGCACAATTTATTTTTATTGATCTATGGCGTCATTCATACTTTTGTAGCATTAGATTCTACTAAAATGGTAGATGAATCACCATCTCACCATTTACACATATAAATTTATCAATGTTAGAATTCGGGGAAACTAACTAATGAAGGAAGTGAGATCAGGAAGCTAACTATCTTAGAAGTTAGATTGTAGGCCAAAGGCTGAATATTTAATGAAGGTAGCTTATAAGTTAAAACACAAGAAAGAAATGCACTTATCATTATCATGAAGCACTACAGTATTGTCCATCTAAAGGTGCTACCAAATTTTCAATTTTCTGGTTGCTAATATATGATTATTATGGTGTTGTTCAGCTGGAGTTGACCTTCATACAAAGAGGCACTTGGCTTTCCCCCTAAACACTTGATAACATATCGAGATTGTTTAACTGATGCTGGGGTTTTTTTATGCAAGCTCACTTAAAGGCTTATGTTGTTTGGCATGCTATGTTATTTTTGAAAGACGAAATAAAATGAATAGATCGTATAGTCTTTTGTGGGTTTTTTGTGTTGTGTTTTTGCTTATAAAGCAAGGCCATGCTATGCCATTTTTCCATCTTGAGGGTATAGTCTACATTATGTTGAAACATTGATTTACTATGCAATTACAGACAAAGTCACGCCGTGGATGTCTAAGGTAGGTAACTTCATTGAGTTGACACATCTATTTATGTGCATGTTTAACAAAGTAGCTTAAATGTCTAATAAGCTTAGTTCTATCACAAATTAACTATAATTTTATGTACACATCTTAAAAAATATGTATCTCCTATCTCTTTGTTGGTAATTAAATTCTTCTTTGTGGGGCTATTGGGACTCTGGGAATAGGCAGTGGCAGAAATCTGTAGTTTAAACTGTATAATAATCTCTTCATAATACTTTCTTATCAATTTTGTTAGAGAATAATATATTGTCTTCTCTACTGTGTTATAATATTTGTGCAGTTGACTATGACGAGCCCTGATTCAATTAGGCCAGACCCAATAAATTAAGTAAGGCTAGATCAGCTAAAAGGACCAGTCAAGCCCAGCTCCTGAAGTCAACCCACTCCAAAGGCCTAAGGGATCCAAGAAGATTAGAGCACGTGGGGAGCAATCATTAGGATAGCTACTCTAGAAGATCAAGACAATTTTTAATTGTATTTACCCTTTGTAGACTATCCTGCCCGAAGAACTAGTGTCTTTACCCTCATGTCACCGCCTCAACTAAGACTTTTTTCCTATAAATTGTAAGCTCTTTCTACATGAGAGGGTATCTCTTTACACACCCCTCACATAACTATTTCTCTCTCCTTGCTACCATACCTCTCCCAGAGCTCACCTTTGCGCTCTCTCTCTCCATACTTTATTAATAAAATTCTCCAGCCTTTGTTGCCGTTTCCGGAGTGGAGTAAGTTCCCCTGACCGAACCACTATACATCTTTGTATTGACCCAGTATTTGTCTTTTACTATTAATTGCTTATTGATTGCCTCATTAATTACCCTAAAGCACACACTCGACTATTGATCGTGCATAAGCCTATTTTGTGCATCATCAGTTTGGCACTGTCTGTGGGAAATGAATGAGTTTTCCACTAGCTTGTTACTCTCTTTCAAACCAATGGCGATTACAACCAGGTCGATGAATCAACAACCCAGCCTGCCAGGAGGAGGCTCCGCATCCGCCTCCACCTGCACCAGCGGAACCGTCTACTGCAGTAACTCCCGTGGTCGGGCAACAACTTTTGGAGACCATGCAGTTATTGGTAAGCCAAAACCAGCAAATCATCCAGCTGATGCTCGTCTCGGGAGGCGCCGCCTCTTAGCCTATGGGAGCAGTAATCCCTCCAATTGGAGAGGTGCCACAACCTCCCTACTCTGAGTGCCAAGGCATTCCCCACCGTGGCACCCAACGCCAGGGTGCCTCCACGCAGCGCCAGGGAGTCCCCCCAGTGTGTGCAGGTGCCTCACATGTTCCCCCTCCTCATGTACCTACTCTTCATGCAGCCGACCACCCTGGGCAGGAGGATGAGGGGGAGAACCAGTATGCGGATCATGAAAGCTACTACAATGATCCAATAGAGGATGTCCCTAACCAATGGGACGAGAAGATCAAGGAGGTGTAGAACTATCTTGTCGATGCCCTCAACGCCATCAAAACACAGGCGCCGGAGATAGTGGATTATTTTGTAAGGCGTACTAACACACAATTTGTTGCAGATGTTGTCAATTACCCCTACCCTTGAAGTTCAAGATGCCTGCCATCGAGATCTTCGATGGTACTAAGGACCCTCTGGATCATCTTGACACATATAAATCTCTCATGTAACTCCACAACGTGCTTGATGAGATCACGTGTAGAGCCTTCCCTACCACCTTGAAGGCGTCTGCTCGACAATGGCCCGCGAAGATCAAACCCTCTTCTATCCACTCATTCGTGGAGCTAAGCAAATCCTTCGTCTCCCACTTCATTAGGGGACGCCGACACCAGAAGCCAGTTACCCACCTATTCACCATCAACTAGGACTGAGATGAAATCCTTAGGGAATACATCACTCGTTTTAATGAGAAGACTTTCCAGATCGAGGAGTCAGACTATAAAGTAACTATGGCCGCCTTTATTGCAAGTTTACTCTCCTCTAGTTTTATGTTTTTTGTCCTGAAGAAGTCGCCTTCCAACATGTCCGAGTTGCTATCAAGGGCACAAAAATACATGAATGCTGAGGACGTCACCAAAAAATGACGAGGTGAGTCCTCATGAGGAGGGAAAAAAGGAAGGACACCCATGAGGACAAGCGGGAGACAGATAACAAGAGAAAAAGGACAGAGATAGTCTCTGTCAAGGACCGGAAGCCCTTCACGCCGTTCAACGCCTTGGTGGAACATATCCTGTTCCAGATACAAGATGACCCCATACTCCGCTGGCCAAAAAAAATGAAGTCCGCCCTAAACCGCAGAAATCCAAGCAAGTATTGTCGTTTCCACCGTGACCATGGTCATGATACTGACGACTGTTATGAGCTGAAGAGGCAAATCGAGGAACTCATACAGCGTGGCCAGCTGAGGTAGTACGCTACTGGCAGAGGCCCGACCTCATCACCCGGTCAAAATCAGGAGGATCGAGAGCGCCAGCAACCCCTCGAAGAGATCCAGACGATCTCCGGAGGGTTAGGAGGAGGTGGTGACTCCAACTCCTTCAGGAAAGCACACACCAGGAAAGCTAACACAGGCAGAGTCGTCTGACTCTCGCTTGACGAAGACACCCCAGCACAGGGAATAAGAGATCATCACCTTCTCGGACAGGGACCTCGAGGGAATCCAAGTCCCTCACGATGATCCTCTAGTCTTAACCATGATGGTAGCCAACTACCAGGTTAAAAGAATTCTGGTCGACAGCGGGAGCTTAGCCGATATCCTGTTCGCACCAGCCTTTGACAACCTCCATCTTGGTAGGGAGAGATTGCAACCCATTAGGACTCCCCTTGTTGGCTTCTTAGGGGAGAGGGTTTATCCCTTGGGTTCCGTCACCTTGCCAATCACAACAGGGACAACGCCAAAAAGTTCCACCATCATGGTGAACTTCCTTGTACTGGACTGGCCCTCCGCCTACAAAATCATTCTTGGGCACCCTACACTTAACACCCGCTTCCCAACCCTTGGTGGCATCAGAGAAGTCAGAGGAGACCAGGTCTCGGCCAGGGAATGCTATGCGGCCTCTATGAGGGTTAGGAGGCCACAGGAGACCATCCAAGTCAAAATATTGGACCCTCGGGATAACAACACCTTGGAGAGAAGGGGACCAGCAGAAGAACTTTAGCCAGTAGAGCTAGACGAAAGCCTTCATGAGAAGAGAATTTATATTGGCTCCTCACTTTCCCAGGAGCAAGCATCCGACCTGGTAAACTTCCTCAAGCGGAACATGGATGTCTTCGCCTGGTCCCACGAAGATCTGGAGGACATCAACCCCAAAGTGGCCTCCCACCGGCTTAATGTCGATCCTAGGTACAAATCCTTCTGCCAGAAGCTGAAGAATATAAGTGCTGAGAGAGGCCAAGCCATGGAAAATGAGGTGGAAAAGCTACTGGAAAACGAGTCAATGAGGGAGGTAGCCTACCCAGACTAGCTATCAAACGTAGTGATGGTTACGAAGGCAAATGGGATGTGGCGCCTCTACGTCAACTTCATGGAGCTCAATAAAGCCTAGCCTAAAGACAGCTATCCTCTCCCACGCATCGATCTCCTTATTGATGCCACTGCGGGACACGAGCTCCTGAGTTTTTTGGATGCTTAATCTGGGTATAACCAAATTAGCATGTTCCCTCCAGACCAGGAGTAAACCTCCTTCATCACCCCGAAGGGCACCTACTACTATAGGGTAATCCCTTTTGGACTCAAGAACGCCGGAGCCACATATCAATGCCTCGTGAACAAAATGTTTGATGATTAGATCGGAAAAACCATGGAAGTCTATGTAGACGATATGTTAGTGAAGAGCATGGTCGTGGCAGGCCATGTGACATATCTCCAGGAGACCTTTGACATACTGAGAGCCTACAGGATGAAGCTAAATCCTTAAAAGTGCGTCTTCGACATTAGTTCAGGAAAATTCTTAGGCTTCATAGTCAACAAAAGGGGCATTGAGGCCAACCCAGCCAAGATCAGAGTCATCTTAGAGATGAAGTCCCCTATAAAGGAGGTCCAACACTTTAACGGGAGGATAGTAGCCCTCAGCAGGTTTGTCTCAAAATCAGCAGACAACTGTTTGCCCTTCTTTAGAATCCTCCGCAAATCACCAGATGCATAGGAGGCCTTCCAAAAGTTAAAGGCCTACCGCGTTACACCCCCTTGCTCTCCCATGTTGTGCTAGGTGAGACCTTGTACCTCTACCTTTCCTCCTCGTCCTCTATCGTGAGCTCCGTCCTTGTTAGGGAGGATGGAGGCTTCCAAAAGCTTGTGTATTATGTAAGCAGGGCATATCGAGGAGAGGAGGTAAGATACTCAGAACTTGAGAAGTTGGCTCTCGTATTTGTCACTGCCGCCAGGCGCCTACGCCACTACTTTCAGAGCCATACCATCGTAATTGTTACAGATCAACCACTCAAGAGAATTCTGGGAAATCCTGACGTGTCTGGCCGACTACTCAAATGGGCCGTCGAGTTGAGTGAGTTCGACGTACAGTACCAGCCGAGGGCAGCCATCAAAGTGCAAGCAGTTGCAAACTTCGTGGCCAAATTTACGCCACCATAGGAAACCCAGGAACAAGTACCATGTGCCCCTGCCCTCGTTTGCTCAGTATATAACGCCTCCAGTCATCATGAGGCAAGCCTATTTATTATCCCCAGAAAGCCTGACGTCCTAGAGATAGCCCCTCAAGCTCCTAAAGACCAGACCCCAAGACCAGAAGCCTACACCTCCCTTGTACCTGCTCCATCGCAGCCCTCGCCGCCCACACCTCAGTCATACTGGAGACTGTATATTAATGGGCCTTCCACTAGTGAGGGCGGTGGCATAGTACTGCTACTGATCAACCCCTACGGTACTTCACTCAAGTATGATATCTCCCTCCACTTTGCAGCATCTAACAACCAAGCTGCGTATGAGACCCTCATATCAGGCTTGAAGCTCGCGATGGAGATAGAAGCCCTCTGCTTGACAGCTTACACTGACTCACAGCTGATAGTCAATCATGTAAAGAAAGACTTTGAAGTAAATGAGGAAAAGATGCGAGAATACCTATCGGTGGTCTAAGCTTTATTGAAAAAATGTAACCACTTCCAGATCCACCACGTGCCTAGAGAGGAGAACACCATGGAAGACGCCCTCACCAAGTTCGCATTTGCCAACATACTCATGGGCCCAGCATTGACAGGCCATCAGTTTGAGCCAGGCACGCTCAAGACAGAGGAAGACGATGTTAATTATGCATCCTCTGAAGCCAACTGGATGAAACCCATCCGAGCCTACCTAGAGGAAGACGCTCTACCAGACAACCGAATGGAAGCCAAAAAGTTGAGAATGAGAGCGTTGAGGTATGTCATCTTGCAAAACACCCTCTATAAGAAGAGTTATTCACTACCACTTCTCCGTTGTCTTACCCCCGAGGAAGCCAATTATGCTATGAGGAAAATCCACGACGGGATATGTGAAAATCACTTAGGAGGGCGTGCACTGGCTCATAAATCAGTAAGGTAAGGCTATTACTGGCCTAACATGATCAGAGACGCCCGAGAGTTTGTCAGGAAGTGCGACAAGTGCCAACGCTTCGCAACTGTGCCCAGACAGCCACCAGAAGAGCTCACCACCATCCAGAGCCCGTGACCCTTCTCCATGTGGGGGATCGACATCCTAGGTCCTCTACCCATGATTCGGGGCCAGTGCAAATTTGTGGTGATAGTCATCGACTACTTCACTAAATGGGCAAAAGTCGAGGCCTTAGTCAAGATAACAGACCAGAAGGTGAAATACTTCATCTGGAGGAGCATAATCTGCCGCTTTGGAATACCTCATGCAATTATAAGCGACAACGCCAAGAAGTTTGACAATAAACTCCTTAACAACTTCTGTGCTGACCTACAAATCAAGCAGTCCCACTCCAACCCAGCCCATCCACAGGCGAACGGACAGGCGGAGGTCACCGTCAGAACCATCCTCCGCAACCTGAAAACTAGATTGGAGAATGCGAAAGGGCAATGGGTGGACGAACTCCCATGAGTACTATGGGCTTACCGGACAATGCCAAGAAGCCCCACGGGTGAGACCCTTTTTTCCTTAGCCTATGGGACAGAGGAGGTCATACTGGTCGAGATTGGTATACACTCTCTCAGGGTCCAACACTATGACCCTACCACTAATAAAGAAGGTCTCTACATCAACCTCGACTTGGTAGAGGAGGAGAGGGAGATAGTCATGCTCAGGAATGCAGAGTACAAATGTTGCATGACCAAGTACTATGACTCAAGGGTGAAGCCTCGCTCCTTTTTGCCCGGGGACCTAGTCCTCAAAAAGGTCATCCTATCTACCAAGGACTCTCAGGAAGAGAATCTAGGACCTAATTGGGAAGGACCCTACACGGTCACAGAAGTTGTAAGACCGGGCACCTACAGAATCTAGAACTCTGAGGGAAAAGTCCTGGCCC
The DNA here is from genome assembly GCA_951799425.1 of Ilex aquifolium. NCBI lineage: Eukaryota > Viridiplantae > Streptophyta > Magnoliopsida > Aquifoliales > Aquifoliaceae > Ilex > Ilex aquifolium. The sequence continues at coordinate 14,926,166 of OX637406.1, forward strand.
ATCCATGAAACACAGAGCACCTGAAGAAATATTATTAGTAGCTGGGGGCAAGATAGTGGGTGTATAAGTCAGTAGGCACCATTTAAACTATCTCTTGTTGTTTATTTCAGTTTTTGTTGTCATCTACTTCAGATTATGAAATAAAATTTCGCAAGACTTTGTCTTTTTCAAAAGTTGTGTCTCATTGCATAAAAATTCATAAACTATTTACAAAAGATGGAATATGGCCTAGCAACAAAAACACCTAGATAAAAATACCATACTCCTGGCATCATTCACTACTACCCGATCCGATCCCATCAAAGCTCCCCTCCTCGTCATCAGTCCCTGAAGCCTCATAGGGGACGAAGCGATAAAAGTCATAGGCAAGAAAAGCTGCTGAGACCTTCCCCTTAAGCTCCTCATAGCCATCGATAAATGTGTCTGCCACGACCCTTTCAGCAATATCTCTCTTCTTCTCCATCTCAATGGAGTGAGCCTCTGACCTGGTAGCTTTTTCAAGAGCTGCTCGAAGGTCAGCCTCTGCCACGGTAGCCCTCTCCCGAGCTACCAATAGCTCGACCTCTGCTCCAATGGCCCTCTCACGGGACGCTCGTAGCTCTGCCTCTACTCTAATGCAAACAACCTCTCTGTCAGCCACCAATGGGCGGCCCTCTCACGGGACGCCAGAAACTAGGTCTCAAGTGGGGCAGCTCTCTCATGTGCTAGCCTTAACTGCTCCTCGGCAGCCTCTCGTGCCTACCTCTTGAGCCCCAACTGTTCCTCAACAGCCCCTTGCGCCTGCTTCTCTACCGCCAGATCTCTAAATGCCTTTCCAAGTTTCATCGTACTTGAAAAAAGGAAGGGGAAAATGGCAGCCACCTACAAGCATGCAAAAGGTAGGACATGAGGAAAAGATAGTGGGTACAAAATCAAAGATGAGCAAAAGGCATACTATAGCAAAGCCCTCTATTGTAGTGTCAACGATGCCCTCTAGACCTCAAGAATCGACCTCTTAGATCTCTGCAGTGGTCACAAACCCTCAAATTCACTCATTGGCCAGATTCACATCCTGCAACATGGATGCTGAACACTGCTCGAAGCAGGGTGGCTAGGTGGAGCTCCTGTCCTCGTAGGAGACCGCATTAGTGCCTCAATCCCTACTGGAGCCTCCATCCCTACGGTCGGTCTAGGACTAACGCTGGAATGCGACGGAACAACAACTGGGGAAGGAGTTGGGGCATCACTAGGTCCCGCCTTCCGGGGGACTAACCTGCCAATAGACCTCAGCTGAGAGGCATTAGGGGCATCAGACTTCGCCCTCTTAGAGGAATGAGGGGAAGATGCCACCCTAGAAGCGTAAAGAGCCTCCACCATCGCTCTGTCAACAGTGGAACCTATGGAATTGGAGTAAGACAAAAAATCCTATAAAGTCACAATCATCAAAAGTCTATTTGAAGGATTAGATTGTTTTCCTTTTCAGCCTAGGGGAGACCTTGGGATGACCCGATGAGGACATAATCTCCGAAAACTCCTTGAAATGATGATCCCGCACAACCTGGAGTCTACTATGCTACTCCGTAGATAATATGGGTGGAGCTGCAGAGGAACTGATCACACAGTGAGAGCAGATATGTGATAACAAGACGTAAAGATAAAAGGTAAAGTTCTTACCTAGCTTAGTCCTCAGAGCAGTGTCCCACCTTGAAGGCACTAAGACATGGTCTCCCTCAGCGGCCCACTCGCCTCCAATGAAGAAGAACCTAGACTTCCAACTGTGGCAATTCGAGGGTAGTCCAGTAATAAGCTTGCCCGACCTCGGTGATACCACCCTTGATGAGGAGTAAGGTTCTCCAAAAGCACGTACGAAGTCAAAAACTCCTCGAAAGGGGGAGGAACATCAACACTATGAACTAGCCATCATAATGAGAAGAACGCTAGGATCACTCTCCACCCATTGGGATTCAACCTCTCTGGAGCCAGTGACAGGTGCCCAAGATCCGACATATGGGCCCGGGTATCAAGAACTTCAAACCCACCTCCAAAAAATCCTCGTATAGAACAATCTCTCCCGATGAGTCATAACACGCTAGCTCATCCTCCTCTGCCCGACGACACATGATAGTATGAGGGATACGATATGAAGACACAATGCGGGCGACGTCATCATCGTAGTCAATCGAGCTAAAAATATAAGATACCTTTGACCCATCATATTCAACAATTCTTTTGCCTCTCCATGACGTTTGCCTAGTCTCCGCCATACCTGGCAAAACATAAGTGAATAAAAAGTGAAGGGCGCAAGTTAAACAAAAAGTCATGAACAAGTTACCTAGTCAAAAGACAGTACCTTGATTTCCTCCATTTGGTCCATTAACTCCTGTACCACCCACTCCAATGGACGTTGCTTCAGCACCAAAGCCAGGTCTTTCTACTCCTGCCCCTAACATATCACAAGGACTGGTGCCTAGCAGGCCACGGGCATCCCCTAAACCGTATGAGTCTCCTGGCCCAACCAGCATGCAGCTGGTACCGCCTGTTGTCATTCTGCCCTCACCCAGACTGGAACGGAGGCTACCTCCCACAACGTCGCCAGTGCTACGGGCGCCATCCCTATCAGCTCTAGCCTCCCTCCAACGAGCGTCGTTTGCCTGGATTGACCCCGAGGTCCTCAGAGCTGGGTCAACGTCACCCAAACCCTTGGTAGCAGGATCAACGCCGCTCGAGCCCGAATGTCTGTCCCCCATCGTGCTCATGGCATCGCCTAGGGAGCTGGCGCCACCCAGCAGCTCACTGGTGTCGCCCAGCGCTCGGGTCGACGCACTGGATCCACCTAGTATGCGCCCACCGTCGCTAGAGACACCTGACCCACACCTGCCGACACCACCTGCCTCGCACCCACCTGCCCAGCGCTCACTGCACTTCAGACTGGCGCCACCCAACTGCTTGACGTCGCCCAATCCTCCAAGGGCGTCACTATCACCTTCGTCCTCAACCACAACATCACCTCTCCAAGAGCCTGCTCGCTTCCCGATGCTGCCCAGGTCCAAACCACTGACTGACCCGTGCTTGCTGTCGCCCAAGTCACTAGACCCGTTTGGCCACTGCCCGACGTCACCCAACGCTTGGTTGGCGCCACCTAGCACCTGGCCACTGGCGTCGCTGCTCCTAGCGCCATGAGCGCCTGCCAATGGACGCAACACCCCAAGCATTCCCTCTCCACTGACGGCATTGCCCAACTGTTGATTGGCGTCGCCTAGCAGCTTGGTGGCGCTGCCCAGCAATCTGCTGGCGTTGCCCGCCTATCTTCCGGCGTCGTTTACAAAGCCTCCTGCTCCTTTGGCACTTTCGTTTCTGCCATTGTTGCCTTCTTGGCCCGCTAATCCGCCTTTTGGCTCTCCACTCTTCTCCATTGATAGATTTTCTTCTGAAGTACTCTCTATAAAATACCTCTCCTTAAACCCTTCCCAACCTACAATGGAGTCTTCAATTTCTCAAGGAAAAGAGTTGCAAGGAAAGGGGACTGAAATGGGCTCTATAAATACTGACCTTTTGAAACCCTATGGAGAATATCCTAAATGGGGGAAAAAAGGGTTTTGATATGGAATCCTCTCTAACTTGGTGGTAGTACCGCAATAAAATGGGAAGAATAAGAAAATGAGCTCTTGAGGTGCAAGTGGAGCAAGAGGTTGAAGAAGCTACCACTGTGCGGGACAAGAAACCTTTTTCAGATGAAGAGCTCACTCATTCCCTCAAATTCCTTGACATAGCAAGGACTTGGGGCAAATGATGAGCCCTGATTCAACTAGGCCAAGCCCAATAAATTAAGTAAGCCTAGATCAGCTAAAAGGATTAGTCAAGCCCATTTCATGAAGTCAACCCAGTCCAAAGGCCCAAGGGGTCCAAGAAGATTAGAGCACGTGGGGAGCAATCAACGGAATAGCCACTCTCAAAGATCAAGACAATCTTTAATTGTACTTACCCTTTGTAGACTATTTTCCCCGAAGAACTAGTGCCTTTACCCTCACGTCACCACCTCGACTAAGGCTCTATGCTTATAAATTGTAAGCTCTCTTTACATGAGAGGGTATCTCTCTTCACATCCCCTCACATAGCTATTTATCTCTCCTAGCTACCATACCTCTCCCAGAGCTCACCTTTGCTCTCTATCTCTCCTTACTTTATTAATAAAGGTTCTCCGGTCACCATTACCATTTCCGGAGTGGAGTAGGTCTCCATGACCGAACTACTATACATCTGTGTGTTGACCCAGTATTTGTCTTTTACTATTAATTGCTTATTGATTGCCTCATTAATTACCCTAAAGCACACACTCGACTGTTGATCGTACATAAGCCTATTTTGTGTATCATCAGACTATGTACATGTTTGTTTGCTGCAAGATTTGTACATACTTTAAGGGTATAAATTATAATTTGTGCAATGCTACTAATTATGTATCATTATTCTGGTTATGTGTTTGTTGCTCTGTGATATACTTTGGCTACTAGTTTTATCCTCTTTGCACTCTACCTTGTTATGCTCAACTATGTTTTGTCCATCAGAGGTTAGCTTGAACATGCCTTATAACATGTAGAAGATTCTAAAGCTTCTGGAACACAGTTTTTCTTTTAAAATTCTTAATTCTACTGCGTTTTAGTTCTTGTAATAATGATGCAATTGATGAGAGCTTTTGATATTTATCAATATTTTTTCCTTTTGTTATATATTCTAATGCAATTATGTTAGGCGTTTTTGAGTTTAAAGGAATCCAGATTGAGCTTTGGTTTGGTATTTGGATGGAATATTAAAGCCGATACTAAGTTCTGCTTCTTTAGGAGAACTCTAAAAGATGTCCGTCTGCACAAGGTAAGATCATCAATCACCCTACTCTTTAAAAGGAATATTGTTGACAAAAAAGTACCATGGTATCAAGTAGTTAGTACGTGTCATGTGCCCATTGCATAATTAGTTTTGATGGTGTTATTTCACGTGAATGAGCAATGAATTTGAGTGCAATTGCAAGGAACAGATTTGAGTTACAAGGCTCGCGAATTAGTGGGTGTATGCTCCAGTAATCAGATGTGTGATGTGTGTTACACAGTGAAAATATAGTGGTTCACCGGCTGATGAGCTCGGCTAATCCACTCTGTAATAGAGGCTCTTACTCTTGAGGTGTATATTCATTCAAAAGGTGTTTACAGATTGTTCTTTGATGCCATTCGGCTCCCCCCCCCTTTGTTGGGGCAATGTGCAGTACTTATAATGTCATTCCTAACCCTAAGAGATATCTACCGAGATCTTTGCCCTTCATCCATGGGATCCCCCTTAATTCTGGGAGGGGATCTTGGTCAATTAAGAGTTTTATGCCTGAGATGTTGCTTGGCTATTGTTTCGGAGGTGCCAACTGTCATCCAGCTACTTCCTTATCATTTCGGCTATAATTTCACATGGGGTGAGCTCAGGTTCTGGCCCTCTGAGCTCTGGAGCTCCGAACTGAACTCCCGATCTGATCTCCTAGGATAAGCTCATACTTAGGATTAATTCTTGGTACCATTAGTTGCCCCCCAGCCCTTAGTCCAAGTGAACTTGGGTAGGGGCTGAGCTGAGGTTCAGTTAAGGCTGACCTCCACTTGTCGACCTTGGTCTACGTGCGAACAGGTTTTTGACGGTTACAGGTAATCATTTACCCTCCTTGTTTCCCGCGCACGTTCTCCACTTTGTACAGTTAGCTTTAAATGCCTTTGAATAGACAGTAACGGCTCCCATTTCTCCCTCTCGAATTCTCTTTTGTCAAGCTCTCCATCTTCCTTCTTCTTGGCAGATTCTGACTCTCCCAATTTATTGGCGAATTTAGGGTTTTGCTGAACCTCATCTCCCTTCGAATTGGTGTGTGGGGCTTGCTCGCTTCGAACTTTGGCTTGTTATTCGCCTTCGATTAGGTACGTTCTTGGCTCCCTACCTGCTCTTTTCATTCTGGATCCCTCGAGTCTGAGGTGGTTTCTTCATTTCTGGACTTTTCGATTATGTTATTTTATGAATCGAGGCCTTTCCTTGTGTCGTCTTCCCCTCTTTTTAGACCCCTATTCCACCGCTAGAATCTTCATTATCGTGCACAGTTGTGTCGACCCCAGAGTTCACAATGAGTGTTTTTCTGAGATTCCACCCCTCTATAGGTCTTTCAAACTTCCCTTTACCTGCCCAGCTATGTCTGCTTCCTCTGGAGCTACCTCTTCCTTTGTTTCCCTCTTCGGAGATCGGTCTGTTGAAGAGGATTCTGACTTAGGTGCTGTGGGTGAGGAGATTGACAATTTTCCAGGCATTGATTCTGTCGATGCTCAGGTACATACCGATGAGCCTCCCTCAACTTCCTCCCCTGTGGTAAAAAACCCCGACAAAGGCAAGAGCAAGATGAGTGGCGTAGGTGTCTCGGCTCCAGGCATAGAGTCTGCTTTCAGAAATGTAGAGCTAATGGGCCCTAGTGAGGTCACTCCTTCTCTCATGAAGGTTTTTAGTGCTCGTTATGGTTTCCCTCCGGGGGTTCAATGCTGGTGTCCAGACGAATTCACCCCATACGTCTCCCAGGTTCATAAGAAGGTTTACTTCTTCGTGGCTACCTTTGAGAATGATCTGCGCTTTCCCTTACACCCTTTTATAAAGGGTGTTCTTCAGCATTTCAATATTTGTCCTGCTCAGCTCTCTCCTAATTTCTGGGGGGTCTTGGTAGGTCTCCTCGTTTTCTTTAAGATCCACAAGCTTGAGGTTCCCACTATTTCCTTGCTCATGTATTTTTTCAATGTTAAACATACTGCTTCCGAGGTTTTTTTATATATCTCCAAACGAACAAAGGCCAGAGTAATTATTTCTGACCTCCCAAGCTCCCACAAGAACTGGAAAAAACAATTCTTTTACGTAGGGGGCTCACAATGGGAGTACAACTCTGCAAATAAAACAGAAACTCTTCCAATCCCTAGAGCCTGGTCAGTCCCCGATAACCTAGGTAAGTCCTTGCCCAAACTAACTGCGATCGGGTTTGGTGGCTCTCTCTGACTCTGCTCTGTTTATATTGTTTCCCAGGTGAACGCCCTGAGCTCAGTGCAGAGGACGAACGGGTGTTGCTGAGATTAGAGAAGTGCGCTTCAGCAAAATACTCTGAACTCATCAAACCTTGGGTTCTTATAGAGCAAGGGTTTAGCCCCCCAGGGGTGATAATAGAATCCCCCACTCCTCTTTCTGTCGAAACTCCCATTCCTCTTTCAGTTGTTACGGCTGAAGTGGCAGGTAGCAGTTCTCCTCTCCCTATTCACCTTAAATTTTCATTTTCCCCTTATTCCCTCTTAACTTGCCCATTTTGATTCTTTAGGTTCTTCCTCGATGGAGCCTACCCCCGAAGAACTCTAGGCTAAGGTAACTCAACTGAAAAAGAGCAGAAGTGGGAGCAAACGCAAGGCTGAGGTCGGTTCCGGTAGCAGCCCTGTTACCCGAGCTAAAATGCAGAAATTGGGAGCGCCCCCTAGCTCTCCTGCTTCAACTACTGGAGCACTTGCTCTACCATTGAGCGCCCCTCAAGTCTCAGAGATCCCTCATATCAAAGGGACTTTGCATGCTCCTGGTAGAGCTCTTGAGCAGGGCCTGACCTCACCTTCCTTTTCTGAGGTTGATAGGGCCCTGGAGTTGATTCCTCAGTTCCAGTCTGCCTCCCCTCCCCTTGGACCAACCAAGAAAATCTTCCAGGCATCCCATCCGAGCTCCAAATTGGAGAAAGGGAAGTCTTCTAAAGTTGAAGGGAACGAGGACTCTTTCCTTGACAATGTTGATTTTGTGGCTGGTGCTATTTCTTCCATTATCCCCGACTCCGACGTTCTGAGGGCTGCCACGATGCCTCTTGAGAGCTCTATCAACTCAGCCCTTTATGGAACCACAACTGTAAGTATCTGTTATTACTCTACTTAAGCTTCCACCTTATGCTTGTCGTTTTATGTTATTCCTTATTTTTGATCGTATCTCTCCCCAGCTGGCTATACATGTGAGGGGTTTGCTGAGTCGAATCCGCTCTCTGGAAAGCTCTGCCAAGGCATCCAAGGCGTTCGAACTTAAAGCCGCAGAGCTAACCTTTGCTAATGATGACCTCCAAGCTCAACTCCAGAGTCTTCAAGAGCAAGTGGAGAAACAGGCTTCTACCATCAAGAGCTTGGAGGTGGAGAAAAAGAAGGCCGAAGAGGAAGAGAAAAGGAGCAGAGATGAGCTCAAAAAGGTCTCGGAGGAGCTCAAACTTAAGACCGAGGCTTGGGTCAGAGCTAGCCAGGAGAAATTTGAGGTCTTGGGCTCTTATAACCGCATGCAAAGAGAATATAGTGTATTGGCAGAGGTGCACGATGCCACACTAGTTGAGCTTGAGGTTCACAGAGCAGCTGTTAAAGAGAAGAATGATCTAATTGCCAAACTAAATGATGACGTTATTACCAGGTGGGCTAAAGGGTGGATTACTTTTTAGGATATAGCCGAAGAAACATACCCTGACCTGGACTTCAATTTTGAGATTCTGACTGAGGGAGAAGTAGAGGTTCCAGCTGAAAAGGGGGCAGAGGTGCCTAGTTCAGCAGGTGAGGATGACGCCTTGGCCTCTCTTGCCTCTGAGAATGCTCCCGCGGGTTCTGAGGTGCTCACCCCTACGGCAGAGGTCCCAGCTCAGAATGTTCTTATTCCACTAGCCACCTCTGAATCCATTGCTACCGCTGCCACTTCTGAGGCTTCTTTAATTTATGTCTCTACTGACCTTCCTGCTGCTGCCCTTTTTTCTGCTGACCTAGTAACAAGGGCTTTAACTGAAGTTGGGGTCTCTGCACAATTAACTATTCCAGAGACTTCGGCTGCTATTCTGCCGGAAGCTTCAACTGTTGTCCTATCAGAGACTTCGTCTGCTACTCCATCAAGTACACCGAATGCTGAACTTCCAGGCTCTCTTCCCCCATCCTCTTCAGGGTCCTAGGAGTCCTAAACTTAGGGTAGATCTGCGCTATCTTTTTGAGTTATTGATGTAAATGCTGAACACACTTTGTTTTGTTTTTGAAGCTGTTCAATACATTTTATTCTGTTCTTCAATGCAGTCTACTCTGTCATTGTCACTGTTATGCTCATTGTTTTGCCTGCATTCCCCTTGCCCCCTTGCTTGGAGGAGAAACTTATTTCTCCTTTTCAAGCAAGATTATCAAACTTGAATGAACAGAAGGGCTGATGACGCGTCAAGTTTGGGGGCATTTTGCAAGGACTTGGCTCTTCCCATAACAAAGAGCCAGAGTATGGACTTAACTGATGAATTTTGATCCTTGGGGAGCTCATTGTTGTGCTTTGGATACCATTTGCTTCGAGGATACCTTTAGATCTCCTTGAAGCAAACGTTCAACTGAGTTTGCCAAAAGCTTCACCAAGGACTGCTGAGCTAAGAGAGCTGCTGGTACCGTGAGGTTTTTCTTCTTGAGAAGCTTCTCCCTGGATAGATCTAGACAATTTATAGGCTTGAAGTTGACCTCACAACTTATGCTGCAGCTTATTGTGCTGGACTTCTTTTAGCTCGCTGAGTTCAGAATATGGTTGAGGAGTATCAGGGGAACATTGAGGCTACTGGTGAGGGTTTCTCTACCGAACCCTCTAAAATCAGGAGGCCTTTCAGAGCTCCCTTGGATGTGAATCTGGTGTGACACTGGTATTCACGCTTTTGGTTCCTCCTGGGGGCATTGACATTCCTTATGGTGACAAGAGGTTTGTTGGATTTGACAAAGAGAGTAAGCAACTTGAGGCTTGAGTTCTTCCAAAGGTAGATCTGCTGAGGTTATGTTGCTACATACATGAGAACTTTGATGACAGATGAGCCTGAGAAATACTAATCCATTTTCTGATGGTCTCGAAGAGATGTGCTGGAAAGGCTAGGATGTCATTCGAGCTGACCTCAACCCAAAGAGATATGAGATGAGTTTTGTTTAGGTTAGGTTGAGCTCATACTTGTTCCCAATTACTTTGATTGCATTAGGGGGTCACCTTGTGCTGATTCATCTTTTTCTGCATTTATTCAACTGCTTTCCAAAACCGTAACTGCCATCATTAATTAGGAAACCAAAAGGACCGCCGACTCTGCTTTCTGTGTGGTTCTTAGTTTTTTAAAAACTCATGATTTTCTTTAAAGCTTCCAATACCTCTTGGATTTCTTCCTCCTTTGCCGAAAGATTTCAGAGTCCTTTCTTGAATCTTGGAGATTACATTTTTGCCTCATTGTAGTCTTGATGGCTGCCCTTGTTTCTTCCATGTTTAAAGAATGCACTTCCTTTGGGATTGACTGGAAGTGGCATTCTCGTTACTTAACCCCTTCAACGATGAAGCCTTCAGACTTGGAAGACATCAAAAAACGGTTCTTCCCTGAGCTGGACTTGTCCCGACCTATGATGAGCCTTGTAACTACCTTCCTCGAGGGGAAGTTTGCTTCTTCGAGGGTGCCATGGACATGGGCCTTCGTCTCCCCATTCATCCTTCCATTGGGCAAGTCCTTGCGCACTATGACTTATGTCCTTCTCGTCTCTCGCCCCGAGGTTGGGCTGCTATGGTCAGCTTTTTCCTCTTTTGGCGTCTATATGGCAACGGTGGGTTCCCTACTGTTGCTGAGTTTCTTTATTTCTATGAGATCGAAGAGGATGAGCTCCCCTACTTCAGCTTCTTTCGGTGGAGGTACTTCAACTTACCCCCTTTGGTTCTTGACCTTCCTCCACTTCCTGAAGGGTGGTCTCAATTCTTTTTTTTTGCATTCGGGAAGTCTTGGAGGTCTACCGAGCAGCGCTGCCCTATGACTAGAATTCCACGCTCCTGGGGGAGCTTCTCTCGTATAGGTATGTTCAGGTAGAGCTATCTTGACTAAATCCTGTGAAAATCTATTCTCATTATGTTTTCGTTATGCAGGTGCCCCTGACCTGGATTTGCTGGAGATGATGAATATCGACCAACTAATGCTCGTAGACCCCAAGCCTTTTTTGGATTTGATAACGCATGAGAACCTCTATTTGCTTGGGGCTGAGGCAACTGCTCGGGAACTCTCTTTCTTTCCAGATTCTCCTTGGACCTCTCCCTCTGATTCCAGCGAGGAAGGGGATGCGGGTGCGTCCTCAAAGAAGCGCAGGAGGGATGGTTCCTCTTCACCTGATTCTTCTCTCGCCACTGTTTTGTTTTCCTCAGCAGGCGAGAAGCTTCTAAAGTTGCTCTCTGAGACGGAAAAGGAAAGGGACGAGTTGAGAGAGGAGAACGCCCGCTTGAAGGGAGAGGTTGCTGAGCTGAAGCAGCAGCTAAAAAAGAACTAGGAACACTTCTTTCTTGTACCCTGTTTTATTCAATGTAACTTTTGCACCTTATTTTTCTTCTGAATGTTTGTGAATCCTGGTTTTGACAAGGTTTCATTTGCGTACCCGTGGGTTGGAGTTCTTTATGTTTTATGAGCTGAAGAGCTCATCGTCTGTTTATGAGCTGAGGAGCTCATCTTGAGCTGTAGAGCTCATTTTTTGTTTTATGAGCTGAAGGGCTCATCGTTCATACTTTATGAGCTGAAGAGCTCATCTTGAGCTGTAGAGCTCTTTTTTATATTCCATGAGCTGAAGAGCTCATCTTGTATATTATAAGCTGAAGAGCTTATCTTAGATTCTATGAGCTGAGAAGCTCATCTTGTGTTTTATGAGTTGAAGAGCTCATATTTGTTTTATGAGCTGAAGAGCTCATCTTTGTATTTTATAAGCTGAAGAGCTCATCTTTGTATTTTATGAGCCGAAGAGCTCATCTTTGTTTTATGAGCTGAAGAGCTCATCTTTTTATTTTATGAGCCGAAGAGCTCATCTTTGTTTTATGAGCTGAGGAGCTCATCTTTCATTTTATGAGCCGAAGATCTCATCTTTGTTTTATGAGCTGAAAAACTCATCTTTTGTTTATGAGCTGAGGAGCTCATCGTTAGCTCTTTAGCTATTTTTGGAAGGCATGCAAGAATGAATCAAGAATTTGCTATTTTTATTGAGAATAATTTCATTACAAGGAAAACTTACTGAAAGAACTTCTTAAGATGTTCGGCATTCCAAGAATGAGGTAGGACCTTTCCTTCTTTTGTTTGTAACTCATAGTTCCCAGGCCTAATTATTCTTGAAACGATGTAGGGGCCTTCCCAATTTCCCATGCGTGGGATCTCTTCTTGCAAGCAAAAACCTCCTAAGCACCAGATCTCCTACCTTGAAGCTTTTGTGCCTGACATTCCTGTCATAGTACCTTGTGGTCTTTCTCTGATAACTTTGAATGTGTTGCAGAGCTTTTTCCCTCTTTTCATCTAGGAGATCAAGATTTATTAGGAGGGATTCATCGTTGCGCTCAGACTCCACGAACTCAGTTCTAGGGGATGGGAATCCTATCTCCACAGGTGATACTACTTCGGTTCCGAAAGCCAAAGCGAACGGTGTTTCTTGAGTTGCTGTCCTGGGGGTTGTTCTGTATGCCCATAACACCTCTGGAATATATTTAACCCATTTTCCCTTCAAAGACTCGAGCTTAGTCTTCAAGGATGCTTTAATCGTTCTAATTGTCACTTCTGCTTGTCCATTCGACTGTGGATGGGCTGGGGCCGATAAATAATTCTTTATCCCTAGTTCTGCACACAACTTTCTGAACTTAGGGTTGTCAAACTGCTTCCCATTGTCAGAAACAATTGCTCTAGGTACCCCAAATCTACAGACTATAGACTTCCATGTGAAATTCTGAATCTTCTGCTCTGTGATTGTTGCCAGAGGTTCCACCTCTATCCATTTAGTGAAATAGTCCACCCCAATGATGGCGAATTTACACTGCCCTACGCTGGTGGGAAGAGGGCCAAGAATGTCCAGTCCCCATTGTTGGAAGGGCCAAGGACTTACCACCGATGTTAGGAGCTCTGGTGGACAATGAGAGATGTTGGCATGTATCTGACACACTTTACACCTCTCACCAGATCGGTGGCATCCTTTAGCATAGTGGGCCAATATAATCCCTGCCTCAAGGCTTTTCCTGCCAGGGCTCGAGCTCCGATATGATTGCCACAAATTCCTTCATGGATCTCCCTAAGTATGTAATTAGCATCCTCATCTCCTACACATTTGAGGAGAGGCATGGAGAATCCTCGCTTATATAAGTTTCCCTGCAAAATGGAGAATCTGGCTGACCTTATCCTTATCTTTGCGGCCTCCTTAGGGTCTGCTAGCAAGGCTCCGTTCTGAAGATATTCCCTAATGGAGTCAATCCAAGTTGGTGGGGAAAGAACTGAGAACACTTCTTCCTTCTCAACTCTTACTGATGGCTCCGCCAAATGTTCTACTGGTATCAACCTATCTAAGCTCTCCTGTGAAGCAGTTGCTAGTCTCGCTAGCGCATCTGCTCGAGAATTCTCTAATCTAGGGACATGTATAATCTTGACTTGCACAAACTTCCTGATCAACTCCTATACCTTTCTGAGGTAAATGATCGTTTTCTCGCCCTTGGCCTCATAAGACCCCTCAATCTGCTTTACCACGAGCTGGGAGTCACAGCAGATCTCCAGCTATTCTGCCTCCATTGAGCGAGCAAGATTGAGCCCTGCTATAACAGCCTCATACTCCGCCTCATTGTTTGAGGCCTTAAACCCAAACCTAAGTGCATATTCAACATCTATTTCGTCAGGTGAGGTCAAAATTAAGCCAGCACTGCTGCCTTGGACGTTGGCAGCTCCATCTACTGAAAGTTTCCATGTGGGGAGGTCAGGTACCAGCTGCATGGCCCCCATGGGTGTTCCTGTTGTGAATTCTGTAATAAAATCTGCCAGTATTTGTCATTTGATGGCTATTCTTGGCTTGTACCTGATATCGAACTCACTGAGCTCGATGGCCCATTTAACCAGCCTTCCCGAAGTCTCTAGTTTACGTAATACTTGCTTCATCGGTTGATCTGTAGGGATCTCGATAGTATGAGCTTGGAAATATGGCCTAAGCCTCATGGCAGTCGTAACTAAGGCTAAAACAAGCTTCTCCATCTTTGGATATCTCTCCTCTGCCCCCCTCAGAGCTCTGCTACAGTAATAAACTGGTTGCTGAGCTCTGTCCTGCTCCCTTACTAACGCTGCACTTGTTGAGAAATCTGAGACAGCTAAGTAGAGAGTAAGGACCTCGCCTTCCAACGGGCTTACCAGAATGGGTGGGGAGCTCAGGTAATCTTTCAACGCCTTGAACTCTTCCTCACACTGGGCGTCCCACTGGAAGGCCCTCTTTAGGACTTAAAAGAAGGGTTGACACTTGTCACTTGATCTGGACACAAAATGACTTAGGGCAGCTATTCTTCCTGTCAGACGTTGTACCTCCCTTGTGTTGGATGGCGGTTGCATATCTAGAATTGCCTTTACTTTTTCTGGGTTAGCCTCTATTCCTCTGCTGTTAACTATGAAACCCAGAAATTTCCCAGCGGAAACTCCAAAGGCGCACTTAGCGGGATTGAGCTTCATTTTGTATTCCTTCAGGACCTGGAAAGATTCTGCCAAGTGTTTGATGTGGAGCTCTGCTTTCAGTGATTTGACCAACATATCATCAATGTAGACCTCCATGGTCATCCCAATCTACTTTTGGAACATTTTATTCACCAAGCGTTGATAAGTGGCTCTTACATTCTTTAATCCGAAGGGCATAACCTGGTAACAGTACGTCCCTTACTCGGTTATGAATGAGGTCTTCTGCTGGTCATTAAGATCCATCCTAATCTGATTATACCCAGAGAAGGCGTCCATGAAGCTGAGGAGCTCGTGCCCAGCGGTGGCATCCATAATCAAATCTATCTGAGGTAAGGGGAAACTGTCCTTAGGGTAAGCCCGATTAAGGTCAGTAAAGTCAATGCAGAGGCGTCACTTGCCGTTGGTCTTCTTAACGAGGATGACATTGGCTAGCCACACTGGGTAATCCACCTCCCTAATGGCTCTGGCATGGAGAAGTTTGCTGACCTCTTCATTGATAGCTTTCTGACGTTCTAGGGCAAAATTCCTTCTCTTTTGTTTGATGGGCTTGCAGGTAGGATTCACATTGAGCTTATGTGTGATAACTGAGGAGTCGATACCCTCCATGTCTTCTTGTTTCCAGGCAAACACTTCCATATTTTTCCTCAGAAATTGGATGAGAAGTTCTTTAATCTTTCTGCTCAGCTTGGACCCTACATAAACAAGATATTCTGGCTCCTCGTCAAGCTGTATAGGCTCCAGTTCTTCCGATGGGATTGGTCAAGTTCGTCCAGTTGGATGTTCTCAACCTCTTTCCTCTTTACAGATGCCATGTAGCACTCCCTCGCTACACACTGGTCTCCTCGGACCACCCCGACTCCATTCTCTGTTGGAAATTTGACAACCAGGTGGTAGGCAGATAGGATGGCCCTCATAGAATTGAGGGAAGGTATTCCAAGCAGAATATTGTACGCAGAAGGTGCATCAACCACTAGGAACTTTACGGTTGTAGTGGCTTGACAAGGCGGGTCACCTAGGGTGAGCACAAGCTGAATTGACCCTAAGGGCATCACCGTTTCTCTTGAGAAACCCAGCCAGTAGGCACTCACAGGCTCAAGTTTTTCCCTCCCTATGTCCATCTTATCGAATGCAGACGCAAAAATGATGTCAGCCGAATTGCCGTTGTCAATCAGGACTCGATAAATAGTTCTGTTGGCTACCACAACTCTTACCACCAGGGGATCATCATGGGGATACTGACACCCTTCCAAGTCTGAGTCTAAAAAAGTGATAGCTGTGTCTAGGCACGGTGCTTTGGACACAATATGCACTTCGAGAGTTTCTCCGGCTCTGATCATTCCGAGGCGAGCTTTTCTGGCTGAGCTGGATTCCCCTCCTCCTGCAAACCCTCCATATATTACTCTGATCTCTCCCAGAGGTTGTTGATGTGGTGCAGGTGCTTGTTGTTGAGGTGGCGGAGGTGGAAGAGCTCGATTTTGATTATCGTGGGCCACAAAACGACACAACTGCCCCTGTTGGATTAAAAACTCGATCTCCTTCTTTAGTTGAATGCAATCATCGGTGTGGTGACCATGGTCTCTATGGTAGTCACAATATTTTGTGGGGTCTCTTGGCTGGGTCTGCCTTCATCCGAGGTGGCCATCTCAGGAACTTTTCGTTTTGGACCTTATATAGGATTTGGGACACTATGGCGGTGAGCGGGGTGAATTGCCGGGGTGCGTATCTAGGCTGCAGCTCAGGTTGCGGAGGGCCTAAGCGGTCTCTAACATTTCCTCTTCTCTTTGGGGAGTGATATCTGTCCCTCCCTGTAGACCTTTCTCGTCCTCTTTCTTTCTTGGGACTTCGGTCCCTCTTCTTATCTTCTTTCCCTTTCTCCTTTCGTGATGATGCACTCCCCACCTTGGAAAGGAGTGCTTCCTCACCGTTTATATATTTTTCTGCCTTGGCCAACACCTCAGCCATGCTTGCTTGGAGATTCTTTGATATAGAGAACATCAAGTCCTTTGACTACACTCCTAATCCTGCAATAAAAGAAGTGATGACAAACTTTTCGTCTGGGACATCTACCTTCAGAGATTCTGAATTGAATCTATGTACATAAGATCATAGGTTCTCATCAGGTCTTTGCTTTACATTCAACAAATGATAGCTCGGCTTCCTGTAGATCCGAGCTCCTATGAAGTGAGATACGAAAGAAATGGAGAGTTCTTTGAAGGAAGAGATCGAAGCTGGGGGAGCCTATTGAACCATGCTAAGGCCGACCCTTTCAGAGTGATGGCAAAGGCCCTACACCGCACTAGATCCTGGTATCCATGCAGCTCCATTTGGTTTTTATAGGTGTTGAGGTGGTCCATAGGGTCCTTTGTCCCATCGAAAGCCTCTATCTGGGGCATTCTAAACTTTGGAGGGAGAGGAAAATGCAACACCCCTGTAGTGAATGGGGATTTCGTTTGTTGTACCAAGGCATCCATCGTTATTGGAGTCTTAACCCTCACTGCCTCCTTCATGTGGCTGAGCTCTTGCTGGATGTCCTTGAAGCGTTGTTCCCAATATTGCTCCATCATTTCCTGCTGGAAAGGGAGAAAATCATTTTTCTCAATCCATTCGTTTTGGCTCTGCACCTCTTCATTGTCACCATCCTTAGGAGGCAGATGGGGTGCCTGGCTGTTCTCCCCTCATTCATTTGCTTCTCTGAGGGGATCGAGGTGTTGTTGTTCTCTGCGGGGGAGATCATTCTGGTCTTGCTGGCCAGGTTGTGTCTGCTGAGGACCTCGTAAGAGCTTCAAGAGCTCTTCATTTTGTTGAAATAAGCGCTGGTTTACCAGACGAAGGGCGTCTAATTCATTGTTGGTTGGGGGATCCACCACATGAGGATTATCCCCGGTGGCGAGTACGAAATCATGAAGGTTTTCTGGTTGTCTCCACTAGTGACCTCTTGTTGGTTCTGCAACCTTGGGGGATTCATCTGATTTCTGCTCATATTGCGTGTAGAGACCATCAATTACTGAAGAATTAGTATACTTGTAACAGGAACAGTCGTTCCCACAAACGGCGCCAAACTGATGGTGTTATTTCACGTGAATGAGCAGTGAATTTGAGTGCAATTGCAAGGAACAGATCTGAGTTACAAGGCTCGCGAATTAGTGGATGTATGCTCCAGTAATCAGATGTGTGGTATGTGTTACACAGTGAAAATATAGTGGTTCAGCGGCTGATGAGCTCGGCTAATCTACTCTATAATAGAGGCTCTTGCTCCTGAGGTGTATATTCATTCAAAAAGTGTTTACAGATTGTTCTTTGATGCCATTCGGCTCCCCCCCTTTGTTGGGGCAATGTGCAGTACTTATAATGTCATTCCTAACCCTAAGAGATATCTACCGAGATCTTTGCCCTTCATCCATGGGATCCCCTTTAATTCTGGGAGGGGATCTTGGTCAATTAAGAGTTTTACGCCTGAGATGTTGTTTGGCTATTGTTTCGGAGGTGTCAACTGTCATCTAGCTACTTCCTTATCATTTCGGCTATAATTTCACATGGGGTGAGCTCAGGTTCTGGCCCTCTGAGCTCTGGAGCTCCGAACTGACCTCCCGATCTGATCTCCTGGGATGAGCTCATACTTATGATTAATTCTTGGTATCATCAAGTTTAATTTAAAATATTGCCGGATAGACTATGGACATGATTAGTAGGGTCCGAGGAACACTTGTGCTGGGAAGAGAGCAGGGGAAGTCTATGTAACTTGTTATATTCTTATCCATTTTATTGCAATATCTTTTTTATATATTTCCAAATTTAAAGATTACATTCTTTCCAAATGCAGAGTGAGCTTAAGATGGTAGAAGCTCAATCCAAACCCAAGTTGCCCTTAATCTTAGCTCACCATTTTTTTTCAGCAAATGAAAGACTCCGGGCAAATTCTTATCTCTATTCATTCTAATAAGGTAAGTTGTCTTTAACCAAAAGTTAATTACAACATTTGCTATGCTTCTTATTTTTATTGGATTATTAGTTAAAGTTAAGGATCAATATTATTGGTTTCTGCTGCATATATACTTCTCCCATATACTGGAATGTGTAAATGTTGCATTCTCCTGTCTTTAAGTTTCAGTACTTCATTCCATAGTTCAGGCAAGTAGTTCTTTAACTTGAATCTTTTCAAGTTTTTACAATTTTATGGAAGAATTGGTCTTCTATGGTTGTTTAAAGGCTGTTCTGCCACCGTGAATAGTAACTTATAGTTTTTTTTTGGGTTTGGGTTGTAGGGGTTAGACCTTGGTTGATGGAAATTATTCCTTGTGCCAATTGTTCAAGTGCTTATTGAGGGAACCGGAAGTTTTGTGCTTCTTGTACACGAATCCATATTTGGTTCTGATGCATGATAGAAGATATTGTTCTTAACATGGGTAACCAAACTAAACCAAGCCTAATGTCCCAATTATTTGGGGTCGATTATATGAGTCTGTTTTCGTCATTCATTTCGATCCTGCGCTATACGCTCATTTAAGTTAAATATTTTCATATCTTTTATTATTATTTCATTCCATGTTAATTTAGGTATACCCCTACTTCTAGTACCATTGAGAGAAATTCTCTCACTTTTTCGAACCGGTGCCTCTATCGGCCTTCGTTGAACTTGACCAAAATATCTTATTCTATTTTCACTTAACTTATCCTCAATCAGAGCTACTTCTACCATTTCTCTAATACAGTCATTTCTTATTCTATTCTTTCTAGTTTTTCCACAAATCCACCTTAGCATTCTCATTTCCGTTACACACATTTTGTCATTATGTTGTTTCTTTGTTGCCCAACAACATGCCTATTCATTATAATGTTATAGCTATTAAATTTTGAAAATTAACCTAATTATTTTTCATTTGTTATCATTGCTGGCTAGCACGTGTGATGCATAACCCTTGACAAGCCAAATGATGATTACATTTTTTGTTCATTTTCTTTCTTTTATGGTATTGTACACATACAATTGAATAATATTAAATCTGAATAGTAAAGCTTGTTTGCTGGTTTGGATTTCTTTTACTCCCTCCCATCACCACTCTCACATGAAGCAGTTTTTCCTCTTATCACTGCATTTAGTATTGTATTGTTCCTGTTACTTCCAACTTGGTTCTAGCTGGTTCAGTCTTTGCTTGGTGGCCAGCCAAGACCCTGCCTCGTTTCTTTATCTGCTGTTATGAATGAAAATGCAAGCCCAGAATTGGTTTGTTGACCTTTACCACTATGTAATGTGGCCTTACAAATGATAGACTTGCTTTTAATTCTTGAATGCAGAAAATGAGGAAAAAAACAAGGAGAACTGAGCAAAACAGGACATGGGCCATGATGATGATTAGGAAAAATCCTGAGTATGAACTTAGACATAGAGCTCAGCTCAGGAGGTCAGGCGAAGGATTCGTAGCTCAGGGGCCTGAGGCCAAGGCTCCCTACGGATGAAATCGCAACAAAGAAGGAAAGAAGACAGCCAGACAATAGTGGATACTGGTAGAATAACTAAGAAGCAAGAACCAAGGCACAAAACTCTCAACCCACCTCAATCTTCTCCCAACATCAGGGGGGATCCCATGATGGAAGGCAAAAATCTCGGAGTACAGGCCGTTTGAAGCCAGCCATAGGGAGTTTTAGGTAACTCCGAGATTATAGATGAAGATAGGGCAAGATCCCCTTCATTATAGGAGGTGATCTCGAATTAGAGGTAAGCATGAGGCTATAAAAGGGAGGCAATAGAGCCACCAGAGGGGAGAGAGAATTTTCTATTGTAATACGTTCAACTTGATCAATAAAGAAGAAGAGCCAGAGACTCCATTACAGAGTGGATTAGCCGAGCTCAGGCCGGTGAACCACTATACTTCCGTTGTGTTATCATCCCTTTCCTCATTCCCCTAAATATCCACTAGCATATTTTAATTCGAGCCTCGCAGCTCAGATACCAAACTTAGCTCCACGCAGATTGCTCATACGAATCAATCCTGTTCCTTAGCTCATTCACGTAGATTTACACCATCAGGACACATTGCTGGGACAAAGTGTTTCGCTTGAATAAGTTACGATAGTGTGAGTTTTTTTAAAATGTCTATGGATATACATACATATGTATATGTTTGTTTATAGCATTTATAGGTTCTGTTGTTTCATGTATGAAGCCTGTAGGCTATGAATTATCCAATTATGAGGCAATTAGAAAAAGCATTTAGGTTGAAGGCAAACCTACAGTTCATTGACCACCTCGGTTTCAGTATTAGTATTCCAGTTCTACCTGCTACTTTCTACTATGTCATTCTACTTCCTAAAAAAAAGATTTTACAATCTGTTTGCAGGTTTGTGATAGGGCTACTGTGTATCTGAATACTATGGCAGTTTTGCTATCTATAATTGCAGACGAACTTTGAATAAATTTCAAGGTTGAGTAACTGAACCTTATTTTCATATATGTCTATTGTATTCATTTTGATATCATCTTGATTTAGAAAATTCTTTTTCATTATTTTTTTCTTGATCCAGTCATGGGTTCCTGTGGAGCTTACAAAAGCTGAAACATAATATGCAATTAATGTTGCAGAGTTGATGCCAAAGGGCCAAGAAACTTGTTTCAACAAGAGTTCTTAGTAGTTTATGCTATTTGGCCCCGAGTATACAATGGTATGAATCTTCTCAGAACAAGAAATTTTTTTGGTTGTTTGTATTGATCAGTAATCAATAATGCTTCTTCCATACTGAAGATCTTGCAATTTTTTTTTTTTTGGTCAAATGAAGGTTTCTGGTGTTAGAATTATCTCGATGCAACCTTATTAAAGTAATCTAATTTTTTTTTTGTTGTATTTGCAGGCTATCTACGAGTGATGCATAACTCCTCAGAAGCCCAAGAATTTGACCTATTTTGTATTTCCATTTTTGCCTTTTATGATGATGTGTTGTATAATTTAACTATGAATATTGTACTTAAAGTGAATTGATTTTGAAGAAATGTGTTGATACTAAGTATTAAGAGTGTGTTAAGGATGACTTAAAAAAAAACACTTTTAAAGTTTTTGACTTATCATAAGTCCTTTTTAAAAGAAAAAAAATTATTGTTTGGGAAAACTTCTTAAAAAACACTTTTAAATAAGTAAAAGAAATTTTAACACTTAAATAAGTTAATAAGCAAGAGTAAAAAAAAAATAACTTTTTATTTTTATAAAACAATTTGTTTTTTTTTTTTTCACAATCAGCACCCCTACCTCCCCGACATCCACAGACGGCACCAACGATCCTCGCCAATCACCTCACTGATCATTGACGACGACCACCAACGACGCTCGAGAGTGTATTACTATCGACAACACCAAAAGTAGCCTCCTCTGTCAAGGATCTTTGGTTTATTGTTGATCAAGATCCACTGCAATAGAGGTACAACCTCTTCATTTTAAGTGGTTTTATAGCTTCTATTTCACAGGTCTATTATCGCAAATCAACAATTTTATTTTTTGTTTGATTTTTTGTGTGTTTCTATAATTTCATTTGAGGTTTTTGAGTAACATTTATGACGAAATTTGTAGAGATCATTGAATGATTTTGGGAAAAAAATATTTTTATTTGATTCATGATTACTATGGAAGTTCATTACATATTAGATATGTGATATCTTTATGATTTGTGATAACATTTGTATTGCCCACTGTCTACTGCCCACCAACTGTTTGATTTATGGCCAAGTAGAATGAGCTCGACAAAAGCATTAATAAATGGAAGTAAACTATGGAAAACTCTAAAGTTTTCTTTGAATTGAAACTTTGACAAAGGGCTATTATTATTTCATTTCTCAGGTTTTGGACACAATTTTTCATTCTAATGTTGTAATTCTTTGTTATGGTAGTGATGATTGTTTTAAATTTTGTGTGTGATATCTAGATGCTTAAGGGTACATGACCCCAGCCTAGTTTCCACCTTCTACTTTTTTGAAATTTCAACACTAACTCGTCTTATCTTTTGTATTGATACTTGGACCTTTTGACATTGAGAAACTTATAGATGATTGTATATTTTTCAAGGTGATATGGGTGGTTGCAAGTTATGTATTGAGTCAGAATCTCAAGTGTTGGTTAGGTTGGTGCTTGGAGAATTTAAATGGCCCTGGAAATTATGGGGTATTTTGTCCAAGATATTAAGGTCGTTGGAGGGGTTGGACTTTCAGATTTGTCATGTTTACAGAGAGGCAAATGCTGTGGCTAACTGCTTGGCAAAGATGGTTGTGCACAGTGGAGTTTCTTCGGTTTTTTCTGCTGTCTCTACTTTGCCTGTTACTGTGAAGATGGAGTTGTTGAAAGATAGAGTTGGCTTTCCTGTATTCCGAAAGAGGATGTCCCTTGTGCCTGTCCAACTGGGCAATGGGTGGGGGTTGTTTGATTCATGATTGTAATGCTATTGGTAGCTGGGTGTTTTGAATGATTAAAGCTAATAACTTGTGCTGTAAATGAGGTTTCTTTCTTCGTTTTTGCTTATTGTAATTCTTTGATTCATTGAAATAAAATCTCTTCTTTCTTAAAAAAAAAAAAAAAAAAAAAGGTGATATGTGATCATTGGGGACTTGGAATCAAGTCAGGGTTGCTCTACATATGGCACAACAAAGCTAGCAATCCATTTGTGAACCTTAAAAGCTTGGGAAAGTAAAGTCTTACTTTGTCAAGCTTGCGGACGCCATGGTGACATGGATCGAAGCTTGGGATGAGCTTAACCCGACCAAAAACTTTGTCAAATTTCCCAATGACTTTACCAAGTGAAAGTTTTGATTGATAGTAACTATCTTACTTTTCAGCAACTATGAAGCTCAATTGTTTGCATCATTACATCTTTTTTATCCATGCCTTGGTTTACAAATTGGTAGTTGTAATTTTCTTTTTTCTTTTTTGGTTTCATCAAACAATTTTGCTTTGACATGGACTTATAGTTTGATTTAACAATCAATTTTGCTAATATTATATGTGTTTGTTCAATTTAGTTGTTGAGTTTAATTATTATTATATGGGTTGTGCTAATAGCCTATGTACTTTGTGATGTTACTTTAGATGGCTTATTATAGTTCTAGCAATGACAAAGACAAAGCAAGTTGGACTACAGAGAGTCATAAAACTTTTTTTAAATTATGTGTTACGGAGGTGAATAATACTTAGTTGGACTATGTAATTTTTTCGTATGATACTTTTATTAATATGACATTTTTGTGTATGATATTTTTTTGTGTAGCAATGTATGTGTAGTATATGTTTGTATATATGCATTCAATGTTATTAATAATTGTGACACAAATAAATATTTTTACATCCAAACATATTTTTTATAAAATACTTTACTTGAAGCATTTTTTATTTTGAATATCCAAACAATACTTTTTTAATGAAAGTGCTTTTCTTATAAAACATTTTTAATAAACACTTATTGAAAAAATATTTATGGGATTTCATAAATCATCACAAACGCACTCTAAATATGAACTTGTTTCTCATTATATATATATAGATAGAGTAGCACGATTATAGAAGCTCTGCACCGTAGCCTATGATAAGTACTTTTTACATAAGCTATTAGATGATGATCTAATGATCACCACTTAAAAAAACTTAAAATTAAATGGTAAAACTTACCAAATTTGTCTATTGACTAAATAGGAAATTAAATGCCATATTAATTGTAATTCTAATCTTATTTGGAAAGTATACTAAAAGTTTTTAATTAATCATTTAAAATTAAGATTTTTTTTTTACTTTTTTCAAATCATTTAAAAGTAAGTTTTCAAAACTCTTCTGACTCTAAAGTCCTAACTCACCACAAATTCAAACCCTAAAAACTCAAACCCAATAACCAGGTGTAAGTTCCTATTAAGCTTATGTGTGTGACACACCCACCAATCATGTGCGACAAATGACTCTCGAAGCAATAGGCTGAGCCAACAAAGCACCCAGTAAACAAAGAGAAAGGAAAAGTAAGCCATTTGCCATTGATCCTCTCAATAACAGTAATGAGGCCGTAAATGCCAACTCTTTAGTCAAGCAAAGAGCAGGTCTGATCGGTCATTTTCATTTCGTATAGCTTCTCAATTAGTCAAGATCCTTCAAACCCAACTGCTTAGACGAAGTAGTACCAGATACATTAACTCAACGATACACATGATCTCTATTATAAGCTTTAGAAAATGAAGTGCTTCCAATAACAAAATTGGCCTTGAGCTCCATGAATCGTCAGATGACGTTGTACAGTAAAAAAATCCAATGAAAATTAAGGAAGTAAACATATAAAATTTACAAGATCAAGGGTAAAAGAACAGGATTTACATACAAAGATGTCAATAATAACAATTTTATACCCATTAACAAGTTCACCACATCAATGTGAACCGTTAGATTAGCGAGACTAATGAAAACTACTAAATATATAACGATTGTGCTTTTGCCACATCAAGTGGTAATAAAACTGGGAAAAGAGATCAAATTCATTGATATATGTTCAGAACTTAAATGCATAATAAACTATGAATATTCCAGTTCACCAAGCTCATCACAAGTGACTGGGAAAAACCCCTTCAATAGAAAGGAGACTGGGTTTAAAACACCTAGATCTATACCACTCCGGCAGCCCCGAAACCTTCAATTTCAAGAATTTACCATGCTTAGAAGAATAATATACAAGCTTGAGATCTTGATCATGACTTCCGGCCTTTTCTGGCTCAACTCTCTCAAGCAAGAATTTCCCTGGACTTGGCATACAAACAAAGGACTGAAAATACCAATGCCATCCACGCTTTGGGAACTTCATCTTCACTGAGTTATTATACCGAAACATGGTGCCATCCACGCTATCAAGCTGTGTCAATCTCCATGAATACAAAAACTCGCCATCATGATCAAGTAAGAACAAACCCCGTCCCAGAATCTGTAACTGCAAATTACGAGCACGATACCTACATTGATCAGGAGGAGCCTTTATGTATGGATAAAAACAGATGGCCTGAAACACTTCCTTCCTTATGTCAAAACGAAGAATCAATTCTCCGTCGAAGGGGTGACATGTCCTGACAATGGTCCAATAAATTGAACCATTGTGAACAACTGGCCCTTGACTACCGCTGAAGAGTACTCTATCAGCTGGGACAACTATTTTTCTCCATGAAATTTCTCCGGATGTAATAACTTCACACGCCGAAGCCAACCTGCACCCACCTTCTTCTCTACCGTTATATATTCTAACTACCTTGTACTTGTTGGTTGAAGGATCAAAGCCCAAGCCGATTTGATGAAACTCTACTGTCGTATTAGTGGCCTTGGTTTTAGGCAAAACTCTGTATTCTTTGGTTATTGGATTATAGATCACAACAGGATGTAGATCCTTCTCTGGAGCCAAGCAAAGTAAGCCGTTGAAAGAACACATGACCTTAAGACCAAGTGATCTCTTTGCAATTGCATCCTCAAGAAGAATTTCAGGGATCGCTCTCGCTTTGCATTCTTCAGGATCCAGCAAGTATAGACTTTTTATTACACCTTGTTTTGCCTCAACGTCATCGGGCTCAATGATGACTTGGGGAGGTTGATCGTTTGATCTACTCAGCTGTAAGTTAGCAAAATAAGGATCTCTTATTAAGCCACACCAAGCCTTGCACACGGTTTTGCATCTCAAGATTGACACCATAGGAAGTCTAGACAGGATATCGGACATGACTTCCGATGGTAGTTGTGGCAGATACGCCACTCTCTCACCGCTTATCTGTCTATACTTTCTTCTTCTTCTTCCACACAAATCCGCCATTTGATAAGCACAGGGAACCACCCAAGGGATACCCTTTTTACCCGGCCGCCGCCGAAGACTGACCTTCTCTTAGAACTGCCGAACACAAGAGGAGGGTGAGAATCGAATTCTTTTAGCGTGTAAAAGATATCATTCTCTCTCTCTCTTTCTATATATATAAGAGCAATGCTATAGGGACCTTATTTAGGGACCTAATATGGGGACCTAATGATGTGGCTTCAATGCAACCATTGGATTAGTTGTGAGTTCCAATGTTAGATGGAGCCCACAACCAATCCAATGGTTATACATCATTAGGTCCCTAGATTAGGTCCCCAAATTAGGTTCAAATAGCATTTCCCTATATATAAAGCATTAAGAAAGGTGGAGTTCCATTTGAGATGAAATATCTGAATCCTGCTTAAATTATGAAAGCTGGAATTCCTTGCTAGAAAAGAATGCATGGGATACGGCCGCAATTGTTAATTCTAGGTTAAGGGAGTTTCTCACATCTCAAAATTCTGATGCGCCTTTCTTTTTGATTTCAATCTTTTTTTTTTTATTTCAATCTGACTATTTGAACATAAATTGGATTTTTTAACTAATTATTTCAATCCAAATATACTACTATCAATATTCAATTAACTTATAAGTTTCCACAACCTCAGGTGGATATTTTTTACGTAGTTGTTAGATCATGATCTAACGGTAACTTATCAAAAAAATAAAAAATTAAATATCAAGTCCGACCAAATTTAGTCTTCTACTAAACTAGCAATGCGCCACGTGCGTTGCACTTGAATAATTTTTTTTGAAAAAATTAATAAATAAATATTTGGTATATGTGTACTTGAATTAAATATCATTTCAAATTTGCCAAATTTATTTTTTCATCTCTCGTGCTCCACTATAGAAATTTTGAAAACTTTGTACATTTTCAAGATTTGATGTTATAACTTTTAGAAAAATGATAAAAAAAAAAGAAGAAATAATTATAGTTCTATTTTTTCTATAATTTTGTAATTGAAAGTGATTTATTAGTGATGTTTGAAAATTAAATTTTTTAAAATTAATTTGATTAAGATTCCACTTATAAATCATTGAATAAAATAAAAATAATTATTAACATATCAATCATATCGGAACCTTGGTGTATTTAAGATTAGTTAAGTCAATTATGATAAAATTTCTAATACATGCTATAATATATATTATAAAGCATATTAAAATTTTAAAAAAAATTCAAGTTTTCACATAAAATCTTAACGCAATTTAAAAAGTTTATTGTGACAAAAAAATTATGTAACACTATATATTCATTATTTTTTATCTTAAAAATAAAATGGTTAAAATTTTGATGAAAAATAAAATATACATATGTAGTCATAATATTATCTTTATAAATGAGATGAGTAATATTATATTGATGGAGTTTTTGAAGGTTTGTTTTGAATATTTTGTTAAAACTTAATAATAATACATATATTTTTTAAGAGTAATATAATCAATCAAAAAGTTTGAAAAATTTGACATTTACAAATAGAGAATAGAAAATTAAAAATTAATTTGATTAAGATTCCACTTATAAATCATTGAATAAAATAAAAATAATTATTATTATACCAATTATATTGGAACATTACTGTGTTTAGGATTATCTAAGTCAATATATATTATAAAGCATATTAAAATTTTTAAAAAATTAAATTTTCACATAAAAACTTAACATAGTCTGAAAATTTTATTGTGACTAAAAAATCATGTAAAATTATACATATATTATCTTTTATCTTAAAAATTAAATGGTTAAACATTTTGATGAAAAATAAAATATACATATATAGTCATAATATTATCTTTATAAATGAGGTGAGTAATATTATATTGATAAATTTTTTGAAAGTTTATTTCAATATTTTATTAAAACTTATAATGATGCATATATATTTTTAAAAAATAATATAATCAATAAAAAAGTTTCATAAAAATTGAAATTTATAGATAGGGGATATATAATTAAAAGTGATCTTAGATGTAATTTGGAGATTTAAATGCATAAGAATATGATAGTAATTTAGATATTAATTGTGAAAGGATAAAGTGACCTTTTTAATTCTTTATGAGGGTAAAATAGTAAATCAAAACTTTTTTATGTTAAAATACTTTTATTAGTAGTATAGATAAAAAAGTTTCAATGACATATTACTTACTGAAAAAAAAAAAAGTTTCAATGACTTTAATTGGGATTCTACCCTTATTAGAAAAGTCTATTCATTTGTTTTCAAACCAAATATTTGACAAACAGAAATTTTTTTTTTTAATTTTTTGACCCTCATAAATTTGACCCTCATAAATTTGACCCAATCGGATCAGATCTATATAACCCACCAGACTTGTTATACTCAATTTTGGATGAAAAGGCTAAAATTCTTCTTATGTGTGATCTCACATAGTCCCTATTACGAAAGTATACTTTTTTTTTTTTTTTTCAAATCAAATCTATAACCAATAAAAAAAATATTGTTTTTGACTCTTATCAATCTGACTCAATGACCCAAACAATACCTTTAGAAGTTTAGACAGGACTGCTGAAGATATGTTTTATTTTACACCTTCAAATAAATTTGTTTATTATAAATTACATTAAATTTCTTAATTTATGTCTTATATCATGATCCTTCAAGCATAATAGAGAAAATAATTTCATAGGAAATGCTAATTAAAAAAAAAATGAGTTGGCGAGAATGTGTGAATGAACTCAGGTATTGCATGCATAAATGGATGCCAAATAAGATTATTCTAATCGCGACCATCATGGTATGTGTAAGTACAAAGCATAAGGATTCAATTTGATCCGTGCAAAAATTGGTAGAACTAAAGCATAAGAGCAAATCTCTAATTGAGATGTCAAAATTGATATACCAAATTTAAATTTAAAGGCTTATGTGGCAATTTGAGATATAACATTAATATCTTCTCCTCATTGTACTCCAATCGATATGTTAAAGTAATTCATTTTATCTGTTCTTTATCTTCAAATCTCATTCCTTATATTAATTTAATGCATATATTTTAAAACAAATTTTAGGATCAATTAAAATAATATATTTTAAGTTAATATAAGTTTATATGAAAAGTAGTATATATTTATTGAAACTACAATTCTCATTAAACTTAACTAATACAAATTTAAACAACATTAAAAGTACAATTCCAAAACATAAATTTAAACCCAATTATATGTTACTACTACCCCCATGTCAATGCCACAGGTGCTGAACCAAATCAGCTTGGAGTTTAGAATGTGTTCCCTTATCGCGAATGTGTAAGTGATTTCAAATAAAATCCTAGAATTCTAAGGTGTGTTTGCGCGAAACAACAAGTTCTCCACATTCACTCTCGTTTGCATCTTACAGACGGAGATTCCTTGGATAAAAAGTACAAGACGACGAGATCTATAGGAATCATTGGTTAAAAAGTATAAATGGAGGATGCCATAATGAAAAATTCGTTGTGGGGAGATTCCTTGATTACAAAATAGTAGATTCCAAATGTAACATAAGTCAAGTTCAAAATCTTCAACTGATTCATGTCGAATGGATCGTGCTTATTGAATCTTTCCAAGTGCATGCAATTATTGAGAAATTATCGCTACATTGGAAGGACTTCAAAAGTTATTGAAAGCAAAAATGCAAAGAAATGAAACTTGAAAACTTGATTGTGCGATTGATGATTAAGGAAGATAGTAGAGTTTTTGAAAAAAAAGTTGGTAATCATTCCACGAAGTCAAAGGTGCATGAGATTGACGAGGGACATAAAACTAACAAGAAAATGAAGCATGTTAGTCGACGAGGGTAAGGGTAGTGATTCCAAAAGGTTTAAAGACAACTATTTTGTGCGCAACAAACCAGGGCATCGTGTTAAGGATTGCCGAAGCCGTAAAGTACAAGAGAACCATAAGAAGAAAGCTATCCAAGCCAAGATAATCGAGGTAGTAAAACTTTTTGAAAATATTTCTAACATGAGTTTTTTTACCGTAGTATCCGGAGTGAACTTGGTGGGAAATACCAAGGAATGGTGATGGACACTGGGGCCACTAGACACATATACTTGGATAAGAAGATATTCTCTTCATATGAAGTTATTAATCATGGAGAACAATTGTTCATTGGGAATTCCTCCACTGCCAAAGTTGAAGGCAAATGAAAGGTTATATTGAAGATGACTTCTGGGAAAAAACTTATTCATAATAATGTGTTACATGTTTTAAAAATTCAAAAAAAATCTTGTGTTTGGACCATTATTGACTAAGAAGGGTTTAAGTTAGTTTTTGAGTCTGACAAATTTATATTCACCAAGAGTGGGATTTATATAGGTAGATAAGGAATATTTGAGTGATTGACTCTTTAAGATTAATGTAATGACAATTTTATCTCCTTTTAATAATAAGAAGAAGAACACATCTCCTGGTTATATATTTGAGTCTTCTAATGTATAGCATGGTAGACTAGGACGTGTTAATTTTGATACATTACATAAATTAATCAATTTATAATTGTGCCTAAATTCAATGTTGATGCAAATCATAAATGTGAGATAAGTGTTGAATGAAAATTAACTAGAGCATAATTTTTCATAATATTGAAATAAGTATTGAACCTCTAGAATTAATTAATAGTAATACATGTAATTTGAAATATGTTCAAACTAGAAGTGAAAAAAGGTACTTTGTTACTTTTATTAATGATTGCACAAAATATTTTTTTGTATATTTATTAAGGAATAAAGATGAAGCATTAGAAAAGTTAAGGCATTATAAAAATGAGGTTGAGAATCAACTTGTCAAAAAGATTAAGACAATTAGAAGTGATCGAGGTGGTAAATATGACGTACATTTTGACAGATTCTGTCAAGAATATTGAATTATTCACCAAACTTCAACTCTTTATACACCTTCGGTATACGGGAAAATCCCATGGCCTGTCCTCAGTGAGTAAAAACGCACTTATGTCGCTCAGGCTCGTGACTCTGAGTAAAACCAAGAGGAAAACCCGAGTGTATAAACCGGTCCCTCAACTCATACACCATTTAAATCAGTATTTACACTTTGCCGAGGATTCAAGACTCACACCAGAGACCTGGATACGGTTTGTCCAAACAACTGAGGTCTTGTCCTACCAAGCAGCCACGCTTTTTGCGCCCAGGGGACTTCGAACCCCTGACCTCCCATTGGGAAGCCAGAGGCCCTGGCCAACTAGGCTACCCCAGTTGGTTCTCCTTATACACCTTGCTGAACATAAAAATAGAATATTGAAAAAGATAATGAATATCATGTTGATTAATTCAGGATTACCTAAGAACTTAGCGGGGGAAGTTTTGCTTTCAGCAAAATATATTCTTGACAAATTACCTCAGAAGAAAATAGACAAAATTCCTTTTGAATTATAGAAAAGTCGGATCCTACGTATAAATATTTAAAAGTGTAGGGTTGTTTGACGACCGTGATGATTCCTATTCCCAAAAGGATTAAAATATGACATAAGACCATTGATTTTATATGTATTGGTTATGTAATAAATAGTAGTGCATATAATTTTTCTTGTTCTAGGTCATAAATTTGATATTCCTGATATACATGTCAATACAATTATTGAATCTAGAAATGCATCATTTTTTGAAAATGTATTTCTTTGTAATAATGCATATGATGAGAGTTCTCTTAAAAGAACTCATGATACTGTGACTAGTAATATATACCATGAATCTATAAATGAAGAAATTGAAGAAACACTTAGCAGCAGTAAGATGGCAAGGACTTTTAAGTCCTATGATCCTGATTTTCTGACATATTTGTTAGAGAATAAACCTTAAAGCTTCAAGGAAGCGATGTCGACTCCTGAAGCACATTTTTTTGGAAAGAAGCTATAAATAATGAAATTGAATCCATCATATAAAATCACACATTGGAGTTGGTACATCTTCCTCCAGGAAGAATACAATTGGGGTGCAAATAGATTTTTAAAAGGAAAATAAAAACTGATTGATCAATCGATACGTACAAGACTAGACTTGTAGCTAAATGTTACAGGCAAAAGGAATGCCTTAATTATTTTGATACATATTCTCTTGTTATGAGAATAACATCCATTTGAATTCTCATAGATATTGCAACATTGTATAATCTTGATATATATCAAATGGATGTGAAAACAACTTTCCTAAATTGTGACTTTAATTAAGAAATTTATATGGAGCAACCTGAAAGGCTTATTTCTCCGAGACAAGAGAAGAAAGTGTACATACTTGTTAAATCACTTTATGGTTTAAAGCAAGCATCAAAGCAATGTCATGAGAAATTTGACAAAGTTATGATGTTAAATGGATTCGCAATCAATGAATGTAATAAATGTGCACATATATGACAAGTTTGTACTATGGGTTGGACCCCAATGGATACCACACTTTTGTGAGTAGAGTGAACACCTACATGGGCTTCAGTTCAACCACATGCGCTTTCAGTGCCACCCGCCTGCCACGCTACGACTCGGCCAGGCTCGAGTGTGGTTTAGACCCAATCTTTTTTTTTAAGAAAAAAATCGTTTAACGAATTGGGTCCGAATTTCTCAACCCAATTTTAATTTCCATTTCGTTGGAATTCAAAATTCGCACTGGTTTGAATTTTCGGTTTTCCATTTTTTAATTCGTGTTTGTTTAGTAAGTAGACATCAATGGTGTCTTTTGGGGTGTGTCTATTTGCATGATGAGTGTTTGGATCAGTCACTATTCTATCGATAAATAATCCAAATTCATTATCATTATGTACTTACATTTTTAATCATTAAGGCAGTCATTACATTCTTAATTTTCGGTAGTAGCAATTTGCATATATGAGAGTAAAAGACAATTCTGGTTCAATGGACATTTAGATTGAAGTGCTACTTTTAATTGCATGAAGATCGTTGTATCTTGGAAAACGCTTAAATTTTCATAAGCACTAAGTGTGGAAGCGAAATCTATCTTAAGGACATAGTGTCAAACATAATCCTTAATATCTAAAGTTCAATCACAGTTCCTATTTTGCAAATAGATTAGTTTTATTTATTGTTTTATGTGTTACTATTTTATTCTTGATTGTTATTGTTTTATTCTGAATTGCATGATACAAATCAGAGATTCCAATAAGTGATTTTGTTATGATTGAAAAATACGTCCAACAAATAAATGATATTTAAGGTCATGAGCTCTACCACACAGATGCTATAAAATGCCACCATTAAACATCACAAAATACATCTCCAAAGACATGTGTGATAAAACTTTTATTTATGGTTTCCCAAATATAGTAAAATCACTTATTGAGATTTCTGATTTGTATCATGTAATTTAGAATAAAACAATAAAAATTAAAAATGAAACAATTACAAATAAAAGTAAAAACAGTAACACATATAAATCTGTGATTAGACAATGTATAAACTGATCCGTTTGTAGATAAAAAATTGTTATTAAACTTTATGTAGATCAAGGGTAGTGTTTGACACTATGTCCTTAAGACAAATTTCACCCCCACACTTGGTACTTATGGAAATCAAAACGTTTGCGAATATAATTATCTTCACGCAACTGAAAATAGCATTCAATTCAATTGTCCAGTGAACCGAAACTATGTTGTGTACTCTTAGAATACAGATTGTCTTAATGCCTAAAATATGATATAATGAGACTACCTTAATGCCAAAATTTAATTGTTACAGAATGAAATGAATTTAGGTTATTTATAGCGAAAATGATGACTGATCCAGACAGTCATCATGTGAACAGATGTAACCCAGCAGACACATGCAGCCAGAAGACACCATTGTTCATTTGAACAGACACAACTCACAAAAATTGGACCGGAGGGAAGCGAAAATTCGAACAAGTGCGAATTTAAATCCAACGGATACCAAAAATTAAATTTTGGGTTATTAAATTCACGTCTAATTTGTTAAACTAATTTTCTCCAAAAAGATAAGGATTGACCACACTCACACCACACCAATCGTGGCAAGCGGGCAGCGTGCGCGCGTGGTCAAACCGAAGGTATGTAAGCACTCGCTGCACTCATAAAAGTGTGGTATCCCTTGGAGCCCAACTCATAGAGCAAACTTAGCATATATATGCTCATGTAGAATTTCTTCCTCAACCAGCGTGAGATTTGTGTCAAATCTCACATTGCACAACCTCTATTTCCACAATTTAAATGGGTCACTTTGGAGTCTATTTTCTCTTTTATTTCTTACTTTATTTGAGCACGTGAATATACAACGTTATTATCTTCATGGAGTAGAACACAGACTCACAAAAGTTTACTCGAAACAACAAACGGATCTTACTTTAATTTATGTTCAAAATAGACAAAAAATTCAATTTTTACACTTCAATAACTACTTTGGTCCAACAAAAACACCACCATAAAAGTCTAGGTATTTGCAGAATTCTTATCCAAAATCTTAGTTCAGGGGCAAGGTACATCTTAAACCAAAAACAGTTTCTTTATTTCTCAATGTAACACAAGTGCATAACAATGACGCTTTATCTTTGGTCAAAGGCTAATCCATTTAGGGTTAATTGTATTGGAGATTCCTAAAATATAGGGTTTATTTCATTTTGGTCATAATATTTTAATTGCATCTTTTAGTTCTTGAAGTATTGAATATGTTTATATGTGATTCCTCAAGCAGACAACATTCAGATTTCTAACGATTTTTTATCATAAACTTGTCACATGATATCTAAATATGGGTAAAAAATAATTTAGATAATTTTTTACCAAATTTTTACCCAAAATTTGGTTAAAGAACTACCCAAATTACACCGTTTTAATCATGAGCTATCCAAATTTTATTCAAGAAGTACCCATATTATACATTTTTGGTCATGAGCTACCCAAATTATTTTTTTCCGATATTTAGGTGTCATGTGACAAGTTTATGATAAAAAACCGTTAGAAATCTGAACGTTGTCCGGTTAAAGGATTACATAGAAACATATTCAATACATCAAGGACTAAAATAATACAATTGAAATATTGGAGACCAAAATAAGATAAACCTCATACTTTGAGGATTTCCAATACAATTAACCCATCCATTTATTCAAACGTGTGGTGGCAAGGGTGATAACTCTGGATCTGTTTTTCTATACTATTACAAAAAGTGCCTTCTTTCTTCGTCAATATCTTTTTATGTAGATATATTTACTAGGAACTATAAATTTGAGTATGACAAACTTAAAAAAAAGAGAGAAAAACAAATACGTTAACTCAACATCACACATGATCTCTTCATAAGTTTTAGAAAATGGAGTGCTTCAAATAACAGAATTGGCCTTCAGCTCTCTGGTCATTAAAAAATTCCAATGAAGATGAAGGAAGTAAATATATAAAACAGCACAGGTTTTACATATTAATATGTCAATAATAACAATTTTATACCCACTACAATTTTACTCCACTTTTATGCACCGCCTCAATGTGGATCATTAGATTAACGAGTCCACCACATCAATGTGAACTGCTAGATTATCGAGTCCAATAAAAAATATTAAACATATAATGATTGTGCTTATGACACATTAAATGGTAATAAAACTGGGAAAACAATCAAATTCATTGCTATATGGTCAGATCTTAAATGCATAATAAACTATGAATATTCCAGTTCACCAGGCCCATCACAAGTGACTAGGAAAAACCCCTTCAACAGGAAGGAGACTGGGTTTAAAACACCTAGATCTATACCACTCCGGGAGCCCCGAAACCTTTAATTTCAAGAATTTACCATGCTCAGAAGAATAATATACAAGCTTGAGATCTTGGTGACTTCCGGCCCTTTCTGACTCAACTCTCTCCAGCAAGAATTTCCCTCGACTTGGCATACAAACAAAGGACTGAAAATACCAATGCCATCCACGATTTGGGAACTTCATCTTCACTGAGTTATTATACCGAAACATGGTGCCATCCACGCTAGCAAGCAGTGTCAATCTCCATGAATGCAAAAACTCGCCATCATGATCAAGTAAGAACAAACCCCGTCCCAAAATCTGTAACTGCAAATTACGAGCGCGATACCTACATTGATCAGGAGGAGCCTTTATATATGGATAAAAACAGATTGCCTGAAACACTTCCTTCCTTATGTCAAAACGAAGAATCAATTCTCCGTCGAAGGGGTGACATGTCCTGACAATGGTCCAATAAATTGCACCATTGTGTACAACTGGCCCTTGACTACCGCTGAAGAGTACTCTATCAGTATCAGCTGGGGCAACAATTTTTCTCCATGAAATTTCTCCAGATGTAATAACTTCACACGCGGAAGCCAACCTGCACCCACCTTCTTCTCTACCGTTATATATTCTAACTACCTTGTACTTGTTGGTTGAAGAATCAAAGCCCAAACCGATTTGATGAAACTCTACTATCGTATTAGTGGCCTTGGTTTTAGGCAAAACTCTGTATTCTTTGGTTATTGGATTATAGATCACAACAGGATGTAGATCCTTCTCTGGAGCCAAGCAAAGTAAGCCGTTGAAAGAACACATGACCTTAAGACCAAGTGATCTCTTTGCAATTGCATCCTCAAGAAGAATTTCAGGGATCGCTCTCGCTTTGCATTCTTCAGGATCCAGCAAGTATAGACTTTTTATTACACCTTGTTTTGCCTCAACGTCATCGGGCTCAATGATGACTTGGGGAGGTTGATCGTTTGATCTACTCAGCTGTAAGTTAGCAAAATAAGGATCTCTTATTAAGCCACACCAAGCCTTGCACACGGTTTTGCATCTCAAGATTGACACCATAGGAAGTCTAGACAGGATATCGGACATGACTTCCGATGGTAGTTGTGGCAGATATGCCACTCTCTCACCGCTTATCTGTCTATACTTTCTTCTTCTTCTTCCACACGAATCCGCCATTTGATAAGCACAGGGAACCACCCAAGGGATACCTTTTATACCCAGCCGCCGCCGAAGACTGACCTTCTCTTAGAACTGCCGACCGAACACAAGAGGAGGGTGTGTTGGGGATTTAACCGTTATTAAAACCCACAGAAACACACACACAATCCAAGAGCAAATCAAGAACAGAAAACAATAACAAGCAAGGAAGAACAAGACACACAATATTTACGTGGTTCGGCAATTTGCCTACATCCACGACGCTGCAGGGATTTCACTATTAGGAGAGACAAAAAATACAAAGAAGGAGGCTATGTAATATCTCACACCACTCTCATAACCCTAATCACCAAGACAAAGGGTTTTTATACATTCTGTGCACTAAGCCACGAAACAGACACGCGTCCGGACGCATGACTATACCGCGTCCGGACGCGACTTCCAGTGAGTTCAGTTTTGCTCCTTCAACGTTCTGCCACTTGCGTCCGGACGCGCGCTCTTCTGCCGTCCGGACGCGCCTTCCAGTACGCCTCAGAAACTTGACTACACAAATGGCCCAACAATTCTCCCACTTGGAGACTAGTTTGATCACCATCAATCGCAATCCTCCCGAACAATAGTCCCTCATCCCTGCAGCTCATCCTCCTGTCCTCAAACTGAGAGACCCACGGAAGCTGAACAAGACTTCAGCTTCTCGACAGTAACTACCTTTGTGAACATGTCTGCCGGATTATCTCTTGTGTGAATCTTCTCCAAAGTAAACTGTCCATCTTCCAACAAAGAGCGAATGAAGTGATACTTTATGTCAATATGCTTGGTCCTCGAATGAAAGGCTGCGTTCTTTGCCAGATGTATCGCACTCTGACTATCACTGAACAATTTTGAATTGTCTTGATCCTTACCCAACTCTTTCATGAAGCTCCTCAACCATACCATTTCCTTGCACGCCTCCGTGGCTGCAACATACTCCGCCTCTGTTGTTGAAATAGTTACTATTCTCTGTAGCCTTGAGACCCAACTGACCGCTGCACTACCCAATGTAAAAACATACCCTGTAGTGCTCTTTCTGCTGTCAATGTCCCCTGCTAAATCTGAATCCACAAATCCTTGCAAACAAATATCAGAACCCCCAAAATTCAAAGCCAAGTCTGAAGTACCTCTCAAGTAGCGCAGAATCCACTTGACTGCTTCCCAATGCTCCTTGCCCGGATTTGCCATGAACCTGCTGACAACTCCCACTGCTTGAGCAATGTCTGGCCTTGTGTTAACCATGGCATACATCAAGCTCCCTACCGCCGAGGCATATGGGACCTTTGCCATGAAGTTCTGGTCTTCATCTGTTACTGCTCCCTTTTCCTTCGAAAGCTTGAAGTGACTTGCCAAAGGTGTGCTGACTGGCTTAGCATTCTCCATGTTGAACCTTTTCAGCACCTTTCCAATATACTCTTCCTGTGACAACTTCAACTTCATGTTTGCCCTGTCTCTACTGATTCGCATCCCAAGGATTTTCTTCG